>VYXC01004205.1:304253-324956 GCA_013397175.1 Platysteira castanea | reverse complement strand
GTGATTTTCCCAGTATGAAGCTTTTCTGTATTCTTTGTTCCTTGGGAGACAAAATAATTGGCAAGGCTTGGCAGAATTAGTAATATTCTTGAACTTGTTATTGTCTAATGTCTTAGTGTTCTAGATGGAAAATCAATACATTATGATGTGCCCCAAGCCAAATTAATATAATTTTAAATGTAATGGTTTGAAACTGTTTGAAATGCCTGTTTGAAATCCTGCATATCTACATCTAGTGATTCAGAAGCTTGTAGCAAAGGGTAGTTGGGTGCTCTCTCTCCCTAGATAAATCTGTCTCTTCCTGGCTATTTGCTGTTTTAACTCTGTCAGGCAGGCAAAAACTTCTGCTGTGACTGATTTTCCTTCAGTGGCCCAAGAATTCTGAAGGAGACAGGAAAACACCTTGCACTGATTAACAGATCACCTTTAATATACCTTTAAAAAATTGTATTTAGCAGTTTCTTGTGTAATATCAGCTTCTTTCAAAAATAGTGCTCAGTACAGGATGGGGCATTGGGCCAGACAGTTCAGGCATTCTTTTATTACCATAACAATTTCCTGCATCTGACACACTCTCCATGACAGCATCCATGTTATCCACTGTACAACCATTTTACACAACAGAAGTTACACCCTAGACTGAAACTTTGAATTGGATTTTAATGTACTATAAATAAAACACTGTCACTTCTTTTTAAAATTTCAAATATTAAGTGCAGCACAGCAGGGGACTTTCAAATGTAATTAGCACTAATGCAGCTCTCTTTGAAATCAAGAAATCTGTTTTCCTATGGTTCTGTGTCATCCCTGGTTTGGAAGACAAATTCATAGACTTTTATAAAGTGCAGCAAATAAAGCCTATGTCGTGCTTTATATCATTTTCCTACTGCCATCAGGAAGTACAATTTTCTTATAGGCTTGTGAACCATCTGCTAGATGTGAAATGCACTGAGGACTAAAAAAATCACTGCTTTTCTTCGCTTCTGTGCCACTTTCCTTGTAGATACCAGGCACTGTTTTGTTTTATGCAATATGCTATAGTATCTTGCAGTAAGCAGAACAATTAATTTCCTCTGAAATCGTGGTCACGCACCCAAAGTGAAGACTTTTGACATTCCATAATAGGTGTTATGTATAGTGGGTGTCAAGAGTTGCCTAGATATGCTGATAATGAGCCATACTTTCGAGGAGTCATAATCAATCATTCTTCATTTAGAAAGTCAAATCCATCAGCCTGTCATCAAAATGTCATAACCCATTGATCTCACATTGCAATCAAGGAATCTTGACTCTTATTAATGGCATTCAGTTAGGCCAGTAACATCAGCAATCATTTTATCATTTATGATAATTTTATCATTTTAGTGGGATCATTTAATAACACTGAAGTTAGTGACGAAATCCATTCATCCTTCTCTTAATCCCTATTACTAGTTACTATTAATTCTAGCAAAGCTGTTTTAAAACTTCAAATAATTTTAGATCCGATATGATCTGTGTATGGAAATAAATAAGAAAAAACACCTGTGACTCAGAAAGACCTGAGCAGATTGGATTCCCTTCTGGGGGTCATTCTACCTCTGCTCTCATAGTTGGTGATGTCAACACAATCTTTTAAAGAAGTTACTTCCTGTTATCTCAGTGCTGCCCATCTGTTATTCCTGTATCTCCCGATGACATGTCACCAGTGGTAGTGACAATTTCTTATCCACTGCTGTCAGAAAAAGAATAGCTTAGGAGCTTGGAAACAAATTTCAAACTAAAAGTTGCTTTGAAGTTTGATCTGCTATTCAGTGAAGCACAGTGTAGAAGAAATAGTAAACATGTCAAGATAAAGGGAGGAAAAAAGGGAGTGAGAACAGTGGAGCAGGATAGAGATGAGCTGCATTTGCATACATTTCCAATGTGCCTTTCAGGCACAGATACTTAAGAGATGCATAGCCCTGCTGCCATGTGGGGTTTTAATCTGTGGTTTAGGAGTAGGGAACATACACAGTCTGGTTGAAGTAACTGTTGAAGACAGAGACTAATCTTTTTATTAGTGGGACATTTTCTGTGGTACAGGATTTTACAGCAAAACTCCTTCCATACATGGGAACATTCAGGACTCTTCTCTTAATGCTAAAAAGATTTGTTCCCATTTTCACTTTAAATTTTACAAACCTAAAATTACAATATGATTCTGAGGAAAAAATGGTAACAGTAGAACACTATATAGAAATGTGATTATTTTCAAACTCATTATTTTTAATAAAATCAAACATCCCCATGAAAAGCTTCATGCTTGATAAACAGTTATTTCCTAGTAGGAAAGTATCCAAATGGAAATTTTTACCTGGTCGAGTAATTGCAAATTAGCTGGGATCGGGTTTGCCAAGTCCTAGGAGCCCACTCTTGGCAGCCAGCTCCCTGCAAGACTCTCCCTCACAGCAACAAGTTTGTGGAATCAAGCCCTTTGTTTGGATCAGTGCTCATCCCTTCAGGCAGAGCTAATTGGCTAATTCAATCACACTGGCTATTTAATTAATAAGGAAGCCCAAAATTCCACATGAGATGAAAGGATGAAGAGCCCAGGAATGACCCTTGATAATAATAAAAGATAATTACAACCAAGAATTGCATTATTCAGGCTTTGTTATTGACATGATAAGCACTGCCATATGCCACGCAAGCTGTGATATGCACCCTACTGCTCCGAGGTGCAGCAAAGCTCTGAGGTGTCACTGCTCGCTGGTTGCCATGCAAATGTGGCTTCAGGTGAAGAACTGAACACTGTGAAAGCAGAAAAAACAAAACTTCCCAGCAGTAATGACAGGAAAGCAGCCTGGCCACTTTGTTACCTGTGTTCAGGTAGAGCAGTAGCACTTGTAAGATTCTTTTTTCTGTTTAGAAAGACCAGGGATGTGAAATACCAGATCCATCTTTAGGGCATCAGGGTGCTGTGTGGGAAAAAACCCCCCAAACTGCCATATTATTGTGTTTATTAGGAAAACTAGGTTCCTTGTGAAAAAATGACAGGTGTTTTTGCAGGATCTCCTGGGAAAGGGATGGGGAACTACACTGAAAACAGATTCCCAAAAGCAGTTTCTGCCAGAATGAGAAATTTCCACAGAAATTTGGTGCTATTTTATTTATACAATGCAAAGAAGTGTCTGCTGATCCCAGTGAAGCAATATGTAGGGGTGCCAGAAAGACACTGGGCATGAAGGAAAATAAGACATCATCACCTGCAGCGCCCTTCCCTCCCAAGTCATTATTTTGTGTGCTAGTTCCTGAAGACTACCAAGTTGTTGGGAACATGAATTAGAAAATGGAGATAAGATATGGGCTTAATTTCTGGCTCAGCCTTTCAGTCCTTGTGGTCCTGGGGCACACAGAATGTTGCAGTGGGTCCAGTTGTTTCTCCTGTGATTTATCTCTTCAGACTGTGCATTCCTAACCTAGAGACCATGCCTTCATCTGGGTATAGCATAAAAAGTCCCCAATCTGATTAGGGTTTCTTAGTCAAAATTAAAAGTTTTATAAAATCTTCCCCAATCCTTAGAGTTCCAGAGTTTTATTGCTCATTAAAAGTCTGAATCTGAGAAGCAAAGAGTATTTGATTTGTAATGAATGTAACCCTTCAGTAAGATCACAGCTGTAAAGTTACAGACTCAGTCATGTAAAGAACAGCCACTGAAAGAAAACCTGCCTTCTTTTTTTTTTTCTCTTTAACCTCAATAGAGCAGTTCTTTTGTTAATTACAGTTACTGCACACTGTGATATTGAAGTGCTCTGTTCTCAAACATATTCTTATTTATTTTAGTCCTTTTTTTCCCAGGTAATGAAATGTCAGAACCCTACTTTTTCTGGTTTTGTAGTATGTTGATCAAAGTGACCTTTGCTTTGCGGCAGACACAAATCAATATAGCGCTCTGCGGTATTTGACAGATAAAGGTGCAACATATAATAAATGGCAATCACTGACGAGGGGAGCAAGAAAATACCTGCCAACTTCAGTTCATACCAGCAATTTTCAGACAATGCCACATGTTATGTTCAAAGTAAAATTCATTCGTCCATCTAATAACAGAGGTGGGGGATATTAAAGGACTCAGTTTTGTTAAAGAAATGTTTCAACTCACAGTAATAATTCAGAGTCCAGTCCAGGGCTACAGTGATTGGTTGCAAGTAAAGTTATTACATTTTGAAGACAGGTTAGAAGAGCTCTTTTCCTTGCCATAAAGGAAAGGACACACACACACACACAGCTTTTACCCAATAAATGAAATAGTCATTATGTATACCCATACAAACACAATCTATTATTCTTTCTCACAGACACACACACACAAATTACCTTAATACCCTAAAGCAGCTCGCCAGTGCAGTGTTTCACAGCCGAGTGTTTGATTTTCTCTTATTCTTCCTAACCTGCTGATAACTTATACACAAATGGAACCAATTTCTATTTAAATGCTTAATTCCAAGTAGTACCAGCAAAGTATCTGCCAGAGATTTGAAGTCAAGAAAGCATCTGAATTTTATTCTCCTCATAGGAAACTATTTTTACATTGTGACTGAAAGGCCCTTTATTCTTCTGTTGTGCAAAATATATGAAAGTTTACAACTTGCATTTAGTGTTTATTTTCACAAGTGCTTTGCATGAAGCCGTTGATACACTTAAGGCAAAAAAAAGCCAATTCACAGCATACTTGTGGCTGTTCAGAGCCATTTGATATGGTTCAGTGAAGACACACCTAATTTATGAAGCCCAAGTGTCGATCATGTCCATGCAAGTGCAGTGTGTGCCTGCTAGTGCATCATACCTTACCTGTGCAAAGCCTAAGATTGAGATGCTGTGTTAACTTCTGATTAATATTGTCAGGATGTGACCATTTATTAGTACTAATGGTCAAACTCAGAGTCGAAGCTTTCAGCTGAGCCTGAAATGAAAAGCCAGCTGATGTTCCAAAAGCAGCGCAGCCTGCAGGGGAGGGGATTGCACACACAGGGTCAGCTCAGTGCGTGACCAGAACACAGCACCTTGTCCGACATGGAAAGGCCCGTTCTTGGGAATAAGTAAAGCAGCCCAAAAACACTGTAGGAATCTTTTTGATCTGCTCCAGATTCTTTTTAATTTAGTGAACTTTTCATCACTTATCCTGGTCTTTTTCAATAGAAATATTATATTACATTACTTATACTTTTCTGTGATAATACTATAAAAATGAGGATTTCTCTCCCTCTGGTTACTACTATGCCATTTTTTTTACTATTTCTCATCCTTTCTTATGAAAATTGAGTTTATCTATGCTCTTTTTTTTTGACAAACTATTGAACAGGGAGCAGATGTTTTTTGTCATTTGTCTGCAATAATGCCAGACCTTTTCCTAAGCTGCTGAATGCATGATTAACTTTAAACTGAACCTGCTTCTGTGTATCATTTTTCCTATATCCTGTTGTGTTAAACTGTACCCATCATTACCTGGGATACATCATGTACCCTAGTTCATATTAACCCATTCTGAATTTCTCACACTCCTAAACTTGTGCAAAACAGTTACTTCTATTATCATTATCCATTTTGCCACACGATATATTAACTGAAATCAGTCACTTAGTGCTGGTCTGTAAGGGACTATTAACAGCTGACCTCTCCAGCCTGGGAAATGTATTTACATAGTGCAGCAAAACTTTTTCCTCATAGAACATCCTTTTTATTTCAAATGATGATTCCATACTAAGTTATCATAGTCTGGCATGTTAATTCACAGCTATGAAAAGACCACATTCATTCCCCCAAAAGTTTCATGCAGTTGTTCTGCTGCTGTAAAGTGTGGGCTTAACAAGGAAGGAGTCTCTAAACGTCCTAACCTTGCTGAGGGGGTTGTTACCCCAACTGGCAAATGCTCAACTGTGAGCAACAGATTTATTACCTGACATAATTAATGGCCTAGATAGTGACATTTCCCATATTATAGACAATCATGAATTATGAGCCCAGCTGCTAGCCTTCTCATTCACTGAAATCGGTTGATAAATATGTTTATTCGAGGTCAGCTTGGCCTCATCCATTAGAAATATTGTTTTTCTAAACATTACATTGATTTAATTTAACTCTAATCAATTTAAAATGGTTCTGACAATTAACAAAAGCTTCAAATATGACCTTAAAGTAATAGGATTCATTAGCTATGTTTAGGATTAAACTTATCCTAATAGGGCTATTTTTCTTCTGAGGGCATGTAGTAGGCCGACTGGTGGTCAGTCAAAATGAAATCAATTATTATAAATTATACAGTTTGGGTTGATTATGTCGTGCCTGCTAATTTGTATAAATAAGGACTTCAAACAATAGAAGCCATTTATTAATAACTATCTGTGTCCCAACCTGTATCACACTTTATGCTACAGCTGCAGGATCATCTGTTACCCATGAAGTATTATACTCTCTACTGCTAGGCATATATGCTAATTAAACCCATAATTAATTGTAACAGTTATAGTTAAAGTCAAAATGCTGACAGCCTTTTTGGCCTATTATTCATGGTAATCAACTGATTCAAAAGGCAACGTAATCAACGATTCCTGCACCAGCCAGGGGATCATAATACAATGGCAGCACCAGTGACAGCTGGCACCCACAGGTCTGTGGGCACAATAGGAAATACAAACCTCTAGATCTGAAATGCCTCGGTATGAACAGCGCCCATTGTTTTTCTGAGGGAAAATAGAAGTGTAAGTCACATTTAAGGACTGTCTCCCCAGTGCCATGGTTAGCAGAAGGGCACAAGAGCTCTGTGAGCCCACCGGGCCTTCCTGGGGCACTGGCAGCACTCGGGGCTTGGCACCATCCCTCAGGGTCCTCTGGTTTAACCCCTCACCAAACCCGTCACCTGCGGCAGGGATGGCTTAGAGTAGGGATGAGAGTGCTTTCGAATATCAAGAAGATATTTTATTATTTCTGTTCTCATTGAATGTACGCCTGCTGGACAGTGGGCAGTGCCCAAAAGGTGCTGTCCCTGGGTGTGCTGCCTGCAGAAAGAGAGAACGTTCTCTCAGCCTGAGCAGGGAACATCTCCTTCACCACATACATCTGTCTGTGTATCAGCCTTTGAACCTGTGGGAAATGCCTTCTATTTTGTTCCCAGGCACAGTGGTGGATCCAGCAGCTCTGAGAGGACAGAGTGGAGAGAGGAAGGAGAAGGGGACAATCTGACTATGGTCAGCAGAGATCCACAAACACTCTTCTAAGACTTGCTCTGGAGCAAGTGTTGTGTGTGTGGGCACAAATTCGGGTGCCTCCAGAGTGACCTGAGCTCTTCAGGAGGCCAGCAAGTGTGGACGAGGGGGTAAAGGCCAAGTTAGTGGCCACTTTGAGCAGTGACGCTTTGCGGCCCAGATGAGGTGCAGTGCCAGATGGGCTGTCTGAACCTGTTGCACCCACAAGGTACCTGTCTCTGTGGAGGCCTTGCCTCACTTTCCTCCTCAATTTAAAGCCAGTCTAGTTATCCATCCCTGCACGGGGCCTCAGACCACAGTCTCCTTCTGAGTCGTTCCTTCCATGGTCAGGCCTGTTTGTGGCCCATAGCACTGCCA
The DNA here is from genome assembly GCA_013397175.1 of Platysteira castanea. Lineage (NCBI taxonomy): Eukaryota > Metazoa > Chordata > Aves > Passeriformes > Platysteira > Platysteira castanea. The sequence continues at coordinate 317,375 of VYXC01004205.1, read as the reverse complement.
GGCCAGCAAGTTTACACATACACATCTCGAGATGTGCTGCTGCTTAAACAAGGTTAGCAGAGCCTCATTACTAAGATTTACACTGTCAGTTACTGAGATGCCCATCCAGTCCTGTAACACATAAATTTATGAGCATCACAGAGAATTTTTTATTGTTAGAGCTCATATACAATGTGTGCCCTTAGTGACACATTTTTAAATAAAATATATTGTACTAGTGATTTCTAATGCTTAAAATAAAATAAAATAATAATCAACTTTTAGCTACAGTTTCCCCCTGGTTATTGAGCTGAACTTAATGACTGGCTGAAAAGTATTTGTCAACACAACAGCTGGAGAGCAACACTTTCTTGTGGCTTTATGTCACAGCATATGCCAGCCACTCAGAACATGTGATAATTCAACTGGAGCTGGTACTACAATAGCAGATGGGTTGAAGCATTGTTATTCTCACTCTAGCTCCCAGCCCTTGAGGGATCACTAAATAAAATCAAAGCAGATGGACCATTACAAGCTCATTTGTGTTCACTACAAGCACCTCAACCTCCAGTTGTGATATACTGCACCTTTGTATAAAATGACACGTATGGTAACATGGCCTAATGAAAATAGCATCAGACTTGGCAAGTGAGGAATGAGACTGGGAAATATGCACAGATCTATTTATCACTGAGTTCTTACCTTGCAGAAAGGGTTCATTCCCGTCCCTCTCTCCCCACCCCCTCACACCCAATGTTTAGCATAGTATTTTTCTCTGTGTTTATAATTTAATTGCCTCACACTTGTCACAAGAACTAAGAGGTGGCTGTTGGTTCTGGCTGTAGGAGCCAAGCAGGGCTCCCAGCCCGTGGAAAAACAGGACGAATGCTACTAACCAGGAGTGCAAAACTCATTCCTGCACACCCTTGACGAATGTGCTAATCCAGGTGGCCCACAGGGGTCACGGCTTTAGCACCTACTGGCACCTTTTTGCACCTGCAGGGACCAGGACACCATGTACATTTCTCAGCCTGCTCTTGCCACGAGGTGTTCCACAACTCTGCACGCTTGAGCTTACGGGGGACTTGCATAGAATCAACTGCTCCACTAAATTCCAACATTTTTGTTTGTGAGGTCCCAGTCAGCATCTCTGAGCAAACTCCCAGGGCATGGGAGACACTTGCTTCCCCAGGATGAAAGATATTAAAACTGTCAGTTTCCAGAGGAGGATCCTTTGGGGTCTGCTGAAAAAGTCAGAGGTTGAACTGAAAAATTCGTCTTGCCATCCTCAGCAGCCCAACATAAAATCAAAGGCACACTCAGTCTATGCTTAAAAAATGTCTTCTGAGCACCTTATACAGCAATGCACTAATGTCACCTGAAGGCTTTGTCCTACAGTTCCCTCTCTGACCACCCTGCTCCAGGGAGCTCCAGCAAGATGAAATATGGCAGGAAAGCTCTTGCTTCCCTTTATGACAACTGTGCTTCTCAACCACACAGACACAAACACACAGACACACACACGTGTGTGTGTGCAGTCAGTGACAATTCCCAAACTGAACTCCTCTCAACTGTGAGCTTTTTATATCTGCATGTATCTTTTCTTTCTGCCCAGTTTTAAACAGCCTCTGTACCCTGCTACAGAAACAGCTGCATTTGGTGCTAAATAGAATATACTGTGAACTTTGAGAGTTCTGTTTTTTCCTGTATAAGCAGGAGAGGTGGGAGTACACAGTGCTTGGGGAGAGTTAAATGCTTTTGGTTCTGTCTGCAGGAAAGACCCATATAAGGCTATGAACTTTTAGCAAAAGTTCCATGGGTCACCTGAGTGCCATAGATTCCCTCATCCAGCTGCTGCTGGGCTTCAAAGAGCCAGAGAGCTGCAGCAGTGGAAAGCCAAAGAAATCACTTCACTGGGGTTGATAAATACAGTTGAACGTCAGTGACTGCAACACGCAGTCGAAAAACTTGTCCAGCTTTTTCTGTGAAACAGCCTCTTCCTGAATGTCTGAATTGTATAAAATGATGAATGGATCAGATAATGTTTCTCACCTTACCCAGAAACTGCAGGGCAGCTGGACAGTGTCAAGGACGGTGCTCCCAGGGAGCGTACTGCGTGCAGCTCGTGGCCACGTCCTGCTGTGTTTGTTCTTCCTGAGCACTTTTTGCTCAGTGCAGTGACTCATCCTCAACTGCGAATTGGTGAAACTCTGTCAGAGGCATGTGCAGGTCAGGTCAGGCATCAGCACTGCCCCTTATCTGCTGGCCAGCTTTCCTATCAGCCAAACGAATTTGCTAAGATAATTCTGTTTCCTGCCATCTATTACAATAAATCAACCACTGTAGCTTCATTGAATTCTCTGCCAACTGCTGCCCTTGAAATTCTCAAACTGTATGGGGGGCTGGGAGGGAAGCCGGTACTCTTCTAAGTATAAGAAAGTTTTAGATAAACAACTTGATTTTCTGGGCAATGCTGTACCTCATCAGCCCCACATTACTGGTGTGCCAGAGTCAGCTCAGACTGAGGCAAACCCCCATGCATCAATCGTTCCTTTGAAAACAAGTTTTGTGAATAATGTGATCTCAGGTGGTAAAGCATATGTGGGTGAACACAAACACGGCAAGTGACACAGAGAGATAGTGAACATGAGCACACATTCAGGAAAGAGCCAGAGTAAAATGACAAGGGCTTCACTCTTGCAGCTATTGAAGAAAGAAATAAAGGTGTTCCAATGAAATGGCAACTCTCTGACAATTCATTTTGAAGAGGAAAAAGATATTTAGGATGGGTGGGAATTGAAGAAACTTGAAGCATCCCCAAGCATGCCTACTACAGCAACAAGACTTCAGGGGGACTGTATTCTGCTTTTCCTTATAGCAATATCAAATACTGAGAGTAGCAGTGATATTACAATTCACTTTAAAATTAAAAGTTACAGTAGTTTATATCCTACTCATATAGTTTTGTTTGGATTATATATTTAATAATGCAAATTTGTTAGGGTTTTTTTAAAGGGACCTCTATCCATCATAATATTTCAGCATTTTCTTTTGAATTATCTAGAAGATCAACACTGGTTTTGTAATAGCTCTGCTGGGATAAAACTCAGCCTGTACCAGTTAGGTTACTGAAGAGAGCCAGCTCCTTTCTCAGCCACATGGTTGGGTTCATTCAGTCAATCATTTGGCAGAAGGATGTTTAAGCATAATTGCATATCCCCTCCTTGTCTTTAAATATTCAGAGGAAAAGTCACAGAAGAACCGATAATATAACAATAATAATGGGGCTGAAGAGCAGGATTATAGTGTGAACGCATATATCCCTTGGTTTCATTTACATGTTTAACAGCTGCTTGTCTCTCCACTATGGAAAGATCATTACCTGACTTGTAAGAAGAGAGGGGGAGTCTGTTCACCTTTGGGCAACTAGCTCTGCATTTATTAATAGTTGTTGCCCATCTCATTATACATTTAATTGCTGCATTATAATTTATTTATTCATTGATTTATTGTAATAGATGAGTAGAAACAAAATTACCTTTGCAAATTACTTTGATAGGTGGGAAGTTTGCATGGTTAAAAATACCCCAACATGCAGTGTGGAATGTGAGATGTTACCTAGTGAATAACATCTTCACACATAAGCACTAGCAAAGTCAAACTGCTTTCATTACGAAGTGAAGGTAAATCCAGCCAATTTATATACTGTTTAAAAAGAAATTACTAACTTCTGTACAATTACCCTTACATTCCCAGATGTCTCTTTGCTTCATGGAACAGGGAATCGGCTGAAAAACTGAAGGACAAAGGGGGTGGAAAGCAAAGACTCCTCAAAAAGTATAAAGCTAAAGGTGTAGGAAGTTTGCAGAGCACGTGGTGAAGCCAGGCCTGCCTTGCTGTCAGCGTGGGTGGGCAGCTCCTGCTGGGGCAGCTCAGCCCCACAGCCCCAGCACAGCACCAGCAGCCAAATGGGGCCACGGAGAATCAGGCAGAGCCAGAGATAGACAATACAATAATACACAAAATTATTTCCATTTTCAGTTATTAATACATATAGGGAAAAGTTAGACCCAGAAAAACTCAAATTAATTAAAATTAATGATTCGATAAAAGTGATTAGTGAATAACAATATCCACTATCAAATTTCTGTATACACAGATCAACCAGATGCAAAACTTGTCAGTTACGGCCACAAAGTGCAGGTTGGTTTGTGGTGGTGGTTTATTTTTTCCTTAAAGCCCGCAGGCCGCCCCGGCTCCCAGGGGCGGTGGGACTCCCCCACGGCCCGGTTCCTGAGCCGGCTGCGAGCAGGCTGCTGCTGGAGAGCCGGGGGGGAAGCCAGGGGCTGCGGAAGGCTGAGGTGCAGCCACGCCACCAGCCTCGGCTCCCACGGCTGGACCTCTCCTCTCGGAGTGCCTGGACTCTCTTCTGTGACACTGCATTTTGCATGAAAGTTTTTGGTGTGAAAAATTATTACTACATTCACGTTGTTGATATAGCTTTCATCAGCTTCCACTGAGTGCTGCAGTTGCCCTCAGATTTCCTCGGCATTTTGCATCTCGCAAGCAGTATCTGCTTCCATCGCTCACAGGCACCATTTGGAGCCAGTTTTCCGCGATGGGCCCAGAGCTGGTGCACTGCGACCCGGCCAGCGCGCCTGGCCTCGGGCTGTGGGTCACCCTGCCAGCNCGTCGTCTCACTGCTCGTGGAAAGCGCAGCTTAAAAACAAACCCACCCTTTACAGTGGCTGTTTCCTAAATACAGCTTTTGCATCTATTTTCAGTAAGAGAAAGATTTTTAAATTACTTAAATTGACAGCATTCTTTTCACACGCCCAGGTAAGATCTTATTCACTATTTCTATCCCTGTTTTTATTTTTACTAAAATACTCAGGAAAAATNGGGGGAAGCCAGGGGCTGCGGAAGGCTGAGGTGCAGCCACGCCACCAGCCTCGGCTCCCACGGCTGGACCTCTCCTCTCGGAGTGCCTGGACTCTCTTCTGTGACACTGCATTTTGCATGAAAGTTTTTGGTGTGAAAAATTATTACTACATTCACGTTGTTGATATAGCTTTCATCAGCTTCCACTGAGTGCTGCAGTTGCCCTCAGATTTCCTCGGCATTTTGCATCTCGCAAGCAGTATCTGCTTCCATCGCTCACAGGCACCATTTGGAGCCAGTTTTCCGCGATGGGCCCAGAGCTGGTGCACTGCGACCCGGCCAGCGCGCCTGGCCTCGGGCTGTGGGGCACCCTGCCAGCCCAGCCCTGGGCAGCGCCGGCCCCACGAACTGCCCGTGGGCTCGAGCCGGAGGGAGTCACAGCCCTGCCTTACGCCTGGGGTAGGCTTGAAATGCACAAACCTGCGGCAGCTTTTCATGCCCCTCACGGGGCGAGGCCACGAGCAGCTCTGCGGGCAGCAGCACAGAGCCGCGCCGGCCCCGCGGGGCCACAGCGGCGTCACTCCCGGCCCAGCGGGCACTGCCCCCGTGCGGCCGCCGNATTTTTTTAAAAAAGTAAATCTAGAAATACTGGATAGGAGTTAGCAGTATTTTTCTAGACAGAAAACGCATATAAAGTGGGAGCTGTGGATTCAGCAGTGAAGCTATAGCATTATGCCAGGAGGAGCTGCTCACTAGGGCTACTACTCACTAGGGTTACTGCTCACTAGTAAGCTGATGTACTAAGCATTTAAAACAAAATCATTTTCCCCCAGGCAAACTCCAGGTAGCTGTAGCCACTTTTCGGTGCTTTTCCCTTACAGCACCAGGTGCTAACTGGTAAGACACAAGAAGTAGTCTTAGACTTGATTTTATACAGTTCAATTCCTAAGTTTCCTAGAAAGGTTGAAGGAAGGACTAAAAGAAATGCAAGAACATAAACCCTCCTGTAAGTACACCAAACAAGCTAGTTCACCCTGTATTCATGCTTTTTCATGAAACTCCCAAATTTCCAAGCCCCAAAGAAATGAATAGAGCCATAAGAATAATATTTTTAATTAACATTAATACAGAAAGAGCACATAGTACATTCCTTTCCAGCAGCAGCTCATTCAGCCCTACCATTGGAAAAAAAAATAAATTAAGGCTAGTTGAGGGCAACCTGATCCAATGGTTTGTTTCCCTAATGCCTTCTTGGAGACAGCCTTGTAAGTTTAAGAGACTATTTGTGCACAAAACATGGGATGTTTATTTAGCAAAACATCAAGAACAGATAAAAACATGCTTTGTTACAGTGGTAAAAATACACAGAGCTTTCAAGCTGCTTTTTACACCAGCTCAGTAGGGAAACCACACCAGTCTGGTGTGCAGCATGGTGGTGTCTCGGTATTGTATGGAACAGGCAATTGTCAGGGATCATGGTGACCACGCTCAGCTGCTCAGTGGAGTATAAAGTGCACGAGAAAAATATGTGCATTGAAATGAACCATTTATGATCAAAAGCAATTCTTGTTACACAGAGTACTTGCTTAAAATGGGAATCTCACAGGCTGTTCAGTACAACACAGTACTACAGTTTCCAAGAGCACAGAATCAGTATCACATATTAGAAAGACCTTTAGTGAACATAGATGTTTTTGTATATTTTCCTCCAATTATCTCCCCCACCCAAAGACAAGCCTGATGTAACTTACAGAGGGTTTGGTTGGGGTTTTCTTGAAGGATTTTGTTTGCTTGAGTAAATCTGTAAGGCATCACCTCTAACTAATACCTTCTCTTTACCCTCTATGTTCAAAATAAGCAAGGATTTAGTGGCACAGTGATTCGTTCCATTTTGAACCCCTAGTTCTAAAAATGTTTAGCAGAGCAGGCAAGTTGTATAGGGTGAAGGTTTCTTCCCCAGTTACAAAAGTTTATGTCCTACGAAACTTTACAGTTGTACAGGCTGTCAGGAACCATGTTGTCGATGTATTTTCCTACTCACATGTTAAGGCCATTGTCAGCAGTACTTATGAGCCAAACCATGAAGCAATGATCTAAGCGCTATTAATTTGGGGGGACATTCGCCATATATTAAAAAAAGGAACTGATTGGGAGGTTTCTAAATGCATTAAACAACAAATGTTGGGTGCTTAGTCACTGGAATCTTTGGGCATTACAGTTAACAGCAGTAGATGCTTAAAATGCAGGCTTCAAAATAGCTTATTCAAATCCCCTACAAATATATGCTGAAGGCTAAAAAAAACCACAAAACCCCCCACCTTTTTTACCCTTGCATATAAGTTATTTTACAAGTTTCCTTTCACAGTGAAATCACTTTTCTATTTGTATACTCATTTCTGAGAAAGGAAATAAAATTGGGGTTATTTCTATAACATTCCATTTACATTGCCAGATCACCTCCAATGCAGTGCAGTACAGCACACAGCAATACATTTTAAATTAAAAGAAGACTCTTTGATTGCCAAACTAATTTTTTTTTTGCATGCTATAGAAGACATCTCTGCCCTCTTCATTGGTAAACAACAAACTAACCATGTAATCACACACTGCTTGTAAAACTATTTACCATTTTGCAATAATCTATAGTACAAAATGCAGGCTGTAAAGCACTGCCTGCCTTTCCAAACACAGTATTTGTCACCAAGAAGTGTGCACAGTAAAGAATATTCTCTGCGAGTCCCACAGGAAGAGTCCACACTTCTTTTTCTTTTCCATTGAAAGGCCAGAAGATTGGAGGCTGAAGCCAAGCAGCTCATTTACACCCATCTGTATTAATTCATTTCTGCTAATAGCGTATGTATCCTGAAAAGCTGGATACTTTCCAGCTGTAAAAAGGAGTGGATATTTTGCTACGAGATTATTCACCTAGGAAACTTTAATATGGCTGCCAATTCCAATTCTCCCCTCTGGCCACAGCAGGTCCAAGACTGTTCTCCAAGTTCAGGCAGGAAGGGGTAACTATATGTAATGAGGCTGGTGGGGTTGGAAAGATGACACCAGTGGAAGACGTATGAAATTAATGCATTGGGGAAAGTCGAAAATAAATCTAGGGCTAGGGAAGAGAAAGAATCCAGACATTCAGACTGGTCTCACCAGTACAGGTTTGTGCTTGGGCCTGTGTTTGCTCCTTGTTCAAAGGGGACACTGCTTGCACCTCCTTCCATGCTGGGACACAGTGGGCCTGGGGCTATAAGGATCAAACCTTGCAGAGAGCAACTAGAGTCTGTTCTATTACTATGTCTTTCTTGGCAAGGCCCCTCAGCCTTTGCTTTGCAAACAGGGCTCTAAAACCATCACTTCAGGAACATGGATGCTGCAGCCAAGGGTGGGCTACCAAACCTTCTGCTCAGACTGCCCACGTGGGCTCTGGCCCATGGGAATGAACACAGGCTGCCCCTACTCTCGTTACCTACGAGATGCTTCGGTGGCATCTTTGTCAACACAGCCGAGCTGCTGCCCCAGAGCAGGGTGGATCCAGCTGAGGAAGCGCCCATGGACAATAACCAATCCAGTGCCACATGGTTATAGATTCCATCACCTAAAACCTCACTGCATTTTTTCAGGAGAGAAGGAGGTCAAGAGCTTATGGTAGTACTGAAACAAAAGAGAGTTTTCCCAAGGAGCACAGACTAGATAAGTAAGGCAAAGGAACATGAAAGCCAGGAGACTCTTCGATGCAAAAGCAGCAGTGACACTTCTAATAACCTTGTTGCTCTTGAAAGATTAGAGCACACTTCACGCAAAGGCTAACGGAACAGATCAACCCCCTCACCACCCCTTGCTTTACACAGATTAGTCCTTCAAGCAGTTTTCAAACCTCTCTCTACTCCCCTTCTATGGTAGAGTGTGTCCCAAAGAAAGATTCTGGGTTTTCCAAGAAAAACAAAGTAACCACATTTTCTACAATAAGGGATCAGTCTCCATTGCCTTAAAACAGTGGCTTTTTCAATGTGGCTTTTCCTCTGTTATATTTTGTTATCTCTTCCCTTCTATAGACTTGATCCCAAAAAGGAAGTTTCCATATAAAACATTTTAAGAGTTGAAAATGTACAGTTCATATATATGCAATTTGTACGACCAGATGTTACTGTATATATATAGTTGCATGTTTGCTAGTCAGTGTAGACAGAAGTAGATAAAAGGCAACTAAAACAACAGAATTTCATTGCAAACAGGAACCAACAGACTTCAAAGTATAGCATTTTACATTAACACAGGTTTTGCAGCTTTTCAAGTTAGTTTTCATCAGGTACTTGGTATACAGTAAAACTCTGATCTACCTTTATTTATAGTTTCATCTTTCCAGGCAGAGATTTTTAATATTCTCTTTTTAATATTACTAATCCTGAAATGAAGAGTCAGATGTATAACATATTCCCAGGCAGTAGCTTAATGTACTGTAGAGAAGTCCGTTTTGTTTACCAAGGACTAGAATTCACTTCAGTAACATTCCCTGAGGCAATCCATGATTTTATTGTTTTGTCCTGGAATCATTTGTGGACAGTTGCTGTTCTGTTCCAGACTGCTTTGTTTCTTTAAAAATAGACACTTAGAAAAAGACATCTGTTAACTTTCATTGCTAATTTTGTATTTTAGCAATTATGTGTCCCCTTAATACCCTCTTCTTTTCCTCTCTTTCCTCTCCAAAAATTGCAAGTTAACAACACAGCAAGTCTGTGTGCTTGATTTTTGCAAGACAGGGATTCAGATCTTTAAATGAATGTTAATTTTTGGAACTGAAAAGAATGTAGTAGATAACAGAACATAAAATGCAATGAGCCTAAAATTTATCTTACTAAAACTGAAATTATTCTCTTTGAGAGAGAATCTATGGTGCTAAAAAGATCAAGGGTGAGGAGACAGGGTGGGGGTAGAGAAACACATGAGAATCATTATCCCTGCACACAGAAAAGCACTGAACCAGAACACTGTATCCTTACATTCCCAACGGACTAAGGTGATTTCTCCTGATATAATTTCACCTTTAACATTTCAAAAATGCCTGTGTATCATCAATGCACTTAAAGCTTTTAAGTTTTAGTAACTAAACTTTGTTTATAAAACAAACACACACAAGCACACTTCCTAGAGTGCAAAATGCTTAAATACTTCAGTGACAGAACTCCATATGTAATTTTTGGAACAGTAAATCCTCTTGATGTCATAGTCAACTTCTTCCATTGCCAGCAACGGTTGCATTGAACTATCCAAAACTGCAGCAAACCCAAGAGTGGGTAACTCTGAACTGTCTCTTCAGTTCTGCAGAGATCCTGGTTCATTTGTATAAACTCATCGTTGGACTTTGATACATGCACATGTAAGCATCACAAAGCAGTCTTCGAGCACAACCTTGGATTTTTCTGGAATCCAGTGAGTGCAGTTCTTCTAGAGACATCTTCAGGTACTCACCAACTTCTGGACACGGGGTAACTTGTGGAATGTTAAAGCCGTTCTGACCTCCTTTTAAACCATAAGGAAAGAAGGAGAAACAGATTAAGGGAGCATCTACATGTATTTGCTCTTTACAGTGTACTTTCATTATGACAGCAGCACCAGTTCTGGAAAATGCCTTCTAAAGAACTTGAATATGCTACACTGGACTGCTGCAGGGTAAACATCTGTGAAAAGTGTATTGTTCAAGAAATCACAGCTAGAGTCAGAATAGAGTACTGTTTACCAACAAACCACATCCACACAAACACCACACAAAGTCAGGGAGAACGTTGGGTTTTCATTAACACTAAAAATTCTGCATGACTTTAGGAGAGTGACCTGAATACATAAACCACCTCATATCCACTGACTTTGTTAATAACATGACAATTGGTAGCAGCTGATGAATTTACAAACCGTGTCTGCACCTGACTCGCAAGACTAAGGCAGGGCTTGCTCCTGGCCATTGTCCACATGAAAATGAACAAATTCAAACAACACAAGTATGGACATCCTGCTGTTCCCAGCAGATGTTTTTAGCTTATGAAGAAAAGCTGAAGAAAAATATTTGCAATACAAAAAACCCCCTAAGATCAGCAGGAGATATTTCCAGCATCTCACATGATCTAAATTCCTGAAATAAAGTGGTTCTTTACAGACTTCAGTCATACATATATCAAGCAGTCTGAAACAAAGTTTGATTGTAGAGTGCATGTTCTAAGAAAGTGACTTTAATTCTGTAGCAGTTTCATTTTCAACAGGAGGCAAGATTCTTCTCTCCCTGCCAACTCACACTGTAACACAGGGGTTCAAGAATACTTCATGCAAAATTGTTACTATGTGTCTGACACTTCATCCATTACTGTTTTTCTCAGGCACCAGAATTGAGAGTCCATATTTAACTGGGATCTGTTTAAATAGCAGTATCTAAGAAAACACTTGTTTTAATGACATTTGTATTATTACAGGGTAACAATTTTCCACTGGTAACTCTAAAGAGATTCAAAAGAATAGCATAGATGTTGTAATGTGTGACTATTTCTTTTATTGTAACAGCATCTACCATAAATCATTTAAGAAAAAGCAATAAAAATATTTGCATGCTAACTGATAATCATGTGCATCCTGTTAAATACAAATTGAAAGCACATTTCTGAAGCTGATTATTTAAAATAAATTCTCTCTGCCAAATTGGCAAAGCATAGAAAAATGTATAAGGAGTCCTGCTAGGAAACTCCTACAGTTACTTCAGTACTATCTTACTAAGGTATCCAATTTATGTGAAATTCAGAATATGCAAATCAGCATCTGCCATGAAATCAATGTGCTGAGGTAGGGCTGAGTCAAGATCAGAATTCCAGCATCATGTACATCAAGTTAAACGATACTAATAACCCAAAACTTTTTGAAATAGTCACTGAAATCTAAAATACTGTATATACAAACAAGAGAAAATGAAGAGACTAAATGGGAGGTTACCATCCCGATCTGCCATGCTGTCAAAGAAGAGCCAGGCGGAGTCGTCCCTGCCGTACTTCACAAAGGCTACATAGTGGCTGGTCTCGATGCACAGAACTGCAAACAGCTCCATCTTCTGCGAGGGGATGCAGCCGTGCCGCCAGTCCCAGTCTGGCAGATCCTTAGGAAGTGACAATGGATTGAATTTATGACTCTGTCTCTTGGGATGAAGATGAACCTACAATTGAAGTGATATTTCAGAAAAGAAAAAAACACCCCATAAGATTATTTGTTTCAGTGCCAGACAAAGCTAAAAAGAACATTACTGCTGAACAGAAGACTAATGGCATTAGAGAAGGAACTGCAGTAACAGTAGCTGACTAAACGTTTTCTTCTATTTTTCCCCACCAGTGTAGTTCAATATTGCCCAGAAAATTCAAATCGAAGGTTAGAAGGGAGGTCAGGTTTAATGCAACAATTTCCTACTAAGTTCAGATTGGAAAACAAGCCATAACTGACATCTTCATGCAATTTCCAAACAGCAAAACAAAGCATTTCTGTAATGAATTTATCAACTCTAACAAGGTAGCATGTACATAAAATTGGGATTTAAAGCACACCATTACTACTTCTCCACTGTGTCCAGTCCTGGATTTGGCAGTTGCCATGTTGATAAACGCACGGCAGGAGTTCCTGATCTGTCACCAAAGGAGACACTTTACTTGGTGGGTGGCAGCTACGCTGGTGCTGGTGAGGAAGTCTCACTATGCTCTTCTGCCTTTTTTTCAATTATCACAGCATTAACCATTTGGGTGAAACCCATGGGAATGACAAAACCAAGCACTTACTTGTGTATTGCACGTTTTGCAGAACTGCTTGATTTTGCCAGCAGAAATGTCAGTGTCTTCATAACACTCCCTGCACTCGTACATAGCGAGCCCTCCGCAGATGCGGCACTGCCTGGGAGCTGCATTTGCAAGAAAGGCATTAGTCTCCAGGCTAGGGAGGCTTTTTTTTTTAAGAAAAGGAATATGAAAATGAAAGAGAACTATTATTTTAAATGGAGAAAGACACTACATTTAAAAAAAGTTAAAATGAGATTGCTAACCAAAGCAGAAATGTACTACTCTATTTAACTTCTCTTTGGTGCAATGTGGATTAAGAGAAAAACATTTACACTGGTAAGCTGCAAAACAAGATGATAAAAACCAAGTGCATGAAGCAAAACCAGGCTTTTAAATCATGTTAGCTCTCTCTCATCATTTTGGTAGAGCTAGCTTAGCCCCTAGGGCTATCAACACCACAAAAAAA
>VYXC01004205.1:293236-304243 GCA_013397175.1 Platysteira castanea | reverse complement strand
AAGAAAAAAAAAAAAAAAAGAGAAAAGCATAAGCTGATGGCCAAGACAGTGAAAGAAAAGGCCATGACAACTTCAGAGATTATTATTCTAATGAATTTTGGCAGTTTTATTAATTCTTATCTCAAATTTAAAACCAGGTGTCCTTCCTTAGGTAACACAATGAAAAATTCAGTGGATGACCAATGTCAGAAACTTGGGTCACAAAAAGAAGTGATATAACTATAGCTGAAAAATTCATAGTCACAATATGCCACAGACGCACATCCTCATCTCAAGTGCTCTTCTAGTCTGATGACCTAATGAACAGCCATATTAATGAACTGCTTTGCTGCTAATAACTCCATTTTAAAAACACCCCCCTGAAGTAAGTTCAGTTGTACAGGTACTTAATAGTAAGACTTAAATAAACATAATCAAGGAAATTGTATTCTATACATTCTCCTGTATTAGAACCTGTAATTGACATAAGGGAAAAAAGCCTTCTAGCCAGTAAACTTTCATTTTTCCTCACCCTGAGCATCTCACACTATCTTGGTAAATATCTAATAGAGAAAAACCCCAAACCCACCACAAGTATCATTGGTACTTTCACTGTGTTACTCACTCTCAGCAACCTTCTTTCATTATACAATGCAATGTTACATACTTACTGTCTTCAAGTAAGTCTGTTATATTTAATTCCAAGGATGGAAAAATTTTATTGAACATTTTGAAGTCTTTTCCAAACCGGGGCATCTGGATAATCAGGCAAGAGGGTGCCTAGGTAAAATGCCAGAATATAATGTAATGAACTTGAGATAAATAATTATCTAACTTTATAGACATTCTTCTAATGCTATAAATATATTCATGTTATTTAAACTCACAGCCCACTGACAGAGGTATCTCAAAGTATTAGTCCTTAAAACAACTTACTGGTAACAGCTAAGTTTTCTTTTAGTAATTCTTTACCTAAATCACTTTCATCTGTTCAGCCAAAGAATACATGTCATTAAGTGAACCTTAAAATATTTTCGCTATGTAAGCATCCAGATCACTGCCAAAATATTCCCAATTCCACCATGTCTGCATATTTTTACACCAAATCCTACTTTTGTCCCATTGCTGAATGGACAGATATTTAGGTATGATCACTTCTAACAAGGCAACAGCTGTCACCAACCTCTGCAAACTTCAAGTTGCTGTTGATGAATGACCACTCTAGTAACTGCTGAATTGTTGGGACTCCAACTTTCTCATTTTTGTCCATAAAAATTTGATAGAAGTAACAGTCTTGTACTTTCTGACCTGCTGATCTAAAAATGGATTTAAAGAAAAAAAAAACAACAGATTCTGAAGCTCAACTGTAATGATGACTGTATCTTACTAGGAAAATAGCATCTACATGAAAATAGTCTACAAAACATCCTCTCTTCATTGAAATATATTGTGCTTTAAAAAACCCCAAACAAACAACAAAGCCAAACACAATACACCCTCCTGCCCACAAAAACAAAGTACCAGACAGTCAAGTATTAAGTGTGGACTGATTATGGAAAAATTTAAAGAAAAAAAAAAATCAGTGTGAGTTTCAGAGTATGTTTTAAAAACATATGGCTATGCATGGCTGAGCTATCAACTGACAAATACTTCCTAAGCATCTGCATCAAAAACTCCAAGACAATAAAGCAGCTTTCATTGGAGAGACAATTAGGAGTCTCAGTAATAAAATATCAAATGAAACAACAATAATTATCTTCAGTATGATGGGTTTAATGAAACATTTCCTCTAAATCAGGGTGATATTTACACTGCTTCCTGCAGTGGAAGTCTCACACAGATGGCTAATGTTGCTAGACTTGCTCTATAGTTAGCAGAGAACTCTCCAAAAGGATAATCCAAATTCAAGGCTGTCCAGCTCTAATTGCTAAGACTCCTTCCACACCTCGGCAAAACTCTGAGGCAGGTTATCACATAAACTGCCAATGCAAGCCATAGTAAATAATCTGGAGAAACTTCTTCATCCTCACCAAAATAAAAAAAGTAAAAAACCCCTTTCCACTAAACACACACATCCCTACCACAAACCAATTATCTCCTTCCAAAACCAAGAACCACAAAACCACAACACATTTTGTATGGATAGGGAGAGGGACATGGGATTAAGCTACCAATTTAAGTATGTTTTGAGGTCAGATGTTCAAAACATAGCCAAGTATCAAGTACCAATGTTTTCAGATAGTATTTCTGTTAAATAAACATAAATCTGATATATTTGGGAGGAGATCTTCAGATGAGCAATTCAACCTCCTCTGGAAGTACAAGAGAAAGGATATAGAAGACTCTGCTCAGGTTGAAGAACTTGTTTTTGCTACTATAGAGAAAAAGCATATAGGACTAACTAGCCTCTAATAGCAAAAGAAAACAGTTAGGTAGGAGCTGTTTCATCTCAGCATCAAAAGTTCCTGGGATGAAATTCCTGGGAACTTTCATCAGATTTCCTGTAAACTGTAACCTCCTCCCATCTCAGCCAGCATTTAAGCCAAGGTTCCTTTTTAGAGTACTCAGGTGTTGAGAGGACTCTAAGAGCATGATGCTCAGTGTTACCACTACTGATCTTAAGCCTGCTTTCTAAGAAGAAAGGAGATCTCTGAAATATCCTTGGAGAGTGCAGGTATGTGCACACTACACACAAACTCTGGTGCTAAAAGCTGAACATAAGTGGACCGTAAGTTTTGTTCTCTGTATGGCACAGACGCGACAAAACCCTCGAAGGCCAAAGAAGTAAGATTCACCTTATTTTCAACAGTGGCTCAACTCTTAGAATATGGTGAAATAAAATATTCAAAAATTCTTCCGGATCTGGAGGGAGGAGAGAAAAAAAGTTTTTTTAACATGTAAAACCAGATACATTATTCAAGACTCATTTAAAGTGAAGGTTTTCAAAATTTTCATAGAAAAAAAGTAACAGTTTATTTTTACAGCTTTATTACTACAGTAAGATTATGACAACCTATGAATATTTTCATGACAAACCTCTGTTTATTCTTTTAGTGTTAAATGGCCCTAATAAAAGGTACAGGCTCAACAGGGTAACAAAGCTTTCCAGTAAAGTTAAAAAACATGTTCTGTATTTCAGAGGAATCATTTGGCACCACACAACCATTTCAGGAGAAACAAAAGCTTTCAAAAGGAAACAGTGCAACTGCAGAGAGCCAGTGAGGAGCAGTGACAGCAACACAAAAACTACACAATAGTCCCGAGTTCATCTAAACTAGAGACTGAGTTCTCTAACCAAGAACACAGCCAACAGCAGCTTCCCAGAGGGCTGTTCTCCCCCACCACAGTTTGCTGGTGTATTTCTCTCCCTGCCACTAACTGCAGTAAATACTGGTTCCAGCATTCAGTATTTACAAAGCAAGTAGTATTCTGAATAAAAACAAAACAACTACATAACACAAGGCTAATTAATCAATATATGCAGCAGAAGATCAAAAAGTTGGGAACTGATTTTTCTAACGCAATTTGAACATTTTATTTCTTAAAATACTACATAACCATTTTAACAGTGAAATGTTGTAGTGCAAAAGCTTATTCCTCAGGGATCAAAGTGACACTGTGAAAGAGGACAAGCACCCCAGCCTTATCACAGTCTTCTCCACTAACTGCTAGAAGGCAGTTAGAGGGGCACAGGAAGACAGCAAAAGTAATCCAGGCAGTGGAAGACTGCAGAAATTGTTCAGCTAGGGTTCCTTACATACCCAAGGAAGCAGGAAAGACCTTTCTAAAAGCCAATGGTCCCTCAGACCTCTGGTAGAGACACCACTGCCACAGCAAAATATGTGGGTGTTTTGTTCTGGTATAATTATATAGCAGGGTTCCTCAGTTCCTTCATATTAGATTCTTGTAAGCCTCAAAGAAAGGCAAGCCTCCCGCATTACCTTTTTCCTCTGAAGTGAATCCTGATGCAGCCTCAACTTTTTCAAGTATTTTCCTCAGTTTCATTATTTTTGTAGCACATACATATCCATATCTAAGATAAATGGGTTTAATAAGCTATTAGCTAGTTTGTGATCAAGTCAGAGAAGTACAAAAAAACCCAAAACCAACCAACCACTTAAATACTGAAATACAGGTTCTCAAATCCCTCTTTAACTGCATACAGTATTTCTTCAAAACTACATACTGATTTCTCATACTTAATCTGACTCCCAGTTTTCTTAACGTAGTATAAATTTAATGCAGTGCTCAATGTTCTTTAAGAGCATTTCTAATCATTGACTTACCAGGATAACTGTTTTTGGATTTGTCAGTCAATTACTTTTGATCTGTTTTCACTCTAATTTGCACCTCTTAATACATCATTTCAGAATGTCACATAATAACAGCACTGTGGGAGTTGTTAACAAAAAAAAAATTTCAGTATTTGAGAAAAAGTCACAGAGCTGTATTGCTGACCTAAGAAGCTGAGGCTTTGAGTATTCAGTCTTTTCCTCTAAAGTTTTAAGCCTGGTAAAAGGGCAGTAAGACATTCAGCCATCTCAGCCACCTGAGCTTTCTGCTACTCAGTGTGTATCCTGCTATCCCACCTGTTCCACACACCCTGGAACACACCAGGCAAAGCACACGCTCCCTGACCGGAAACAAGGTGTCAGGGGCCAACGTTTTTATTTATCAAAATAAAAACTTTGTCTTAAATTGTTCAGTGACAGCCCACAGAATTTTGGAACTACAACTGTATTATTCATGTTTGAAAAAAATTAAGCTTAAGGACAGTAATTTTTCATGGAGGTTTTTGTTGCATCTCCTTTTCTCAATGTACCTAAGAAATTACAAATGTCATATTATGTTCTTTTAATAAAAGCATTTTGGCCACTTGCAGACCACGTGCAAAAAGTAATGAAACTTCTAAAGCCCTGCTAAATCTATCAAATTGTGAAACTCCATGTAAGATAACCCAAATAATTTTCTTGTCAACTACAACAGCATTAAAAACATGCAAATATGAATGCTGTGAGCAAACATAACTTGTATTTATCAATACTTTTGTATTCATACTTGTACGGATTTTACAATGGCTTTGTGCTGATCCATTTGCAAATAAGAAACTAGTGAAAATATTTTATCACTAAACAATGAATAACTATTTCCAGTTACCAGTGATTAAATTTGCCATGAAGGAAAAGCAAAAATACTAAAAAAGATACACTGAGTAGCAGCAGATAGCCAAATTTCTCAGATTTGCAGTAGGAATGCAAGCACTGAAGGATCTCTCTAATTCATGTTAGACTAGAGACCAGTTGTCTTTACTTACATTCTCAGAGGATTCACAATCTCTGTCCGCAGCAGCTCCTGAGTCTCACTATAATACTCTACATCATTCATTTCTTTAGGTCTGAGTAGCACAGTGTCCAAAACAGAGCTAAAAGAAAACAGGCTACAAAGAAAAAAGGAAAAGGAAGCTTGTTTTGACCATTTAGATGTCTGAGCAACATAAGACAAACCAAGCAAAGCCACAGAAGAATTAAAGAACTAAACAAACTCAAAAAGAGGCAATTATGGACAGGGGACACAGCTGCACTAAATAGCAAAGTCCACTCCAACCCCGTATCCTTTCTGCAGCAAAGTACAGAACCAGCTGCCCAGGCAGGATTCTGCAAAGAAGCTGTAAGAGGCATTTCCCTCCCTCCCACCCCCTGGCCTGTGTTCTCCTTATTCTTCAACCATTTCCAGGCCAGGGACTCCCTCAGTCTAAACAAGCAGATCTGTAAGGGCTGGTCCAGTTTGGACTGACCAGCACTTCACTGCTCGCACTGGGAGAGCACGGGGATGTGTCAGACTGCAGCACAGGACACTGGGAGCTGCACACTGATACACACAGACAGCCACTCAAGCAAAGATCACGGGTTCTGCATTGCTAGCATGGGATGCCACTATACAAATTAGGAACTTACCAGAATAAGGTGGAGTCTAAGTAACAGGAGTTGTAATGACCCTGGATACCTTTCTTCTTTCCAATCATTGTCTCTAAACCTTCTTTTTCCATTTTTGGAGGAGTGTTTTCTTCTACCACTTCACTTAAGTAACCTCCAAAGGCTGAAATTTTTTTTTTCAAAAGACACTTTAAAGCCTCAAATTTTATTCCCCTTGAGATCTTCCTATTAATGTTTTATAGCTAAGTTGCTGCCTTAGTGTAAGCATTTCTTCTCTGGACTAGAATAGCATTTTATTATAGCTGGGACTCACTGTCTTCCAAAGAGTGAACAAGGCCTTACATCCCCCACTAGAGTGCTTCAGAAAGCCTGCAGCACTGAATTAATTTTATCCTGCAGGAATGAAGTTGTCTTTTCATTACAAATGCCCTGTTCACACTGTCTTACAAGTATCAGACTTTTCTTTGCTGTTGTCCCAGGCAATACAACATGACCCAAGCAATCTAAAATACATGAATTTAGGGAAAAAAGTTTTTCACCACTAACTTCTATCATAAAAATACATGGTTTTCTTTGTTAATATTCAGAGAATAAAATAATTTTATGTTATAGATTATAGAAAAATAACTGCCTTTATTTCTGATAATGCAATCATACAATGCTAGAGTTGAAAATACCATTTTCAGCAAGATTGTTTTACAACTTCTAAAGTAAAAAGTGTACAGCATAAAAAAATCCAATGATTTTATGACATTTCTTTAAATATATGAACATTTTCTTGTTTTAATGCATAAAAGAATAATTCAAGAATCACTGTATTCTGTACAGGCTGATCTTCTATTCATTAATCTCAATTAAGTAATACCTGTACAGATTTCTAAGTGTTCAATACGAAGAACCTATTGCAGGAATGAATGAAACCAAAGCCCTGGCCCAGTTCCCAGCTGATAAACAAGAAATAAGCAGAAGGTCAGTACCTAGAGAGTTGCAGCGCTCGATCTGGTTGGAAACGGGCTGGAGTGAGGCGAACCTGGAATCTGGCCTGCAGCTTTTGAGTTTAACAAAAAGAGCTTTCTTTGGAGCACAAGTGAAGTATCGAGTTCCTTTAAATGTTCCGTCTGTACAGCCTGCACATTCATCTTCCTGAAAATTCAAGTGAGAATTCACTGTTTTTCTTATTTCTACGATTCTGCAGTAAGACATCTGATAAGGTATCTACCCACAAGTCACCCTTCTGGTACTCTGAAGTGTGATACAGACTATTTCTGCAATTTAGTATCCAAAGCCTCGACTGAGGTGTTGTTTAACTGGATTTATTGAGAAAATTAAGAGTTGCAGGTTTCTTCATGGTTAAACTTTCACTCCATCCAAAATAAAACAAGAATTCCATCAGAAGCGGTGTGGGAGAGGTGAGAGGGGAGACTGTGAACTTAACCTAGTCCAGACTCCTTCTGTAGCTAGAAAGAGCACTTTTTACAACTTAATTAAAATCACTGAGCGTGGGGTAGTGTGCACAATTTCAGTGTGACTTGGCCGCACAAGAAAAATGCCTGCTTCAAAACACAGAAAATGCACATCAAGGAGAGACAACACAAACTAGGAGTGAACAACAAGCTTTGAGAACAGCTTTTAAGGTGTATTGCCTGCTTACTAACAATGGCTAGGCTTTAACGCAGAAATGCACAAGTGGCACCCAGGTTGATGCACAACACCCTAAGGAGCAGTCTCAGAATGCCTGTGGCAAACTATGGCTTTAACTTCACCCAAAACACTCACAAGGATCAGGACTTTTTATAACAGCTGGAATTCCAGTCACTTTCTCACATACTTTGCTTGTGTTTTACAAAATTTTACACTGCTTTATGTAAAATTTTATTGAGTAATATCCCAAAATGAAGAACCCCATCTCCCTAATTGTGTACTCATTAATTTAACCAATACTCCATCACAACCTTGGCAGCAGCTGCCACAGAGGAAATGTCAGTACACAACAGCAATTCATGTTTGAGGCAACTGAGCTTTTTTTTTACAAAGGGCCCACAGAAACACAAAGCACATGGCTGTCAAATCAACAATATCACTACTGTCAATTATCAAAACCAGTCCTATGGCTCTGACAGTCATCACTCCGACTGCCTGTTTGCTGATATGCAAACAACAAACAAACAAACAAAATTATATTCAACAAAGAGAATTTTATATAAATTTCCATTTCAAAGGACCTTTAAATTTCATTTTTCAATTACAAGCTCCATAACGTAAGCAAAGGACACTCCTTTAATGCAAGGAAGTGATCAGTCCTACATATTCCATTGCCCATTGTGATACACAGACATCTCAGAGCCTATTAACAGGGTAAGGTGAAGGACAGCCACAGAAGTCAGAGCTTATCAAAGAATTTAACTCCAAGGAGATCACATGGTAACCTGTTTGAGCAAATCCCCCAGACTGCTGCTTTTGCAGCATATACATGTACCAGCTCTAAGGAACAAAACCAGTAATTAACATTAATATGAACTAGAATTATATTTACCAGTTCCAGTCCTGCTAATACTTCATTTACTCCAGGGGGCTGGCCAATCCAGCGGATTACTCCATAGAAAGGAGGATTTTCTTTAACTTCTGCCAAGGAACCTGCTTCAAGACCATGTGAGTTTCCAATTGGGCCTGCTGCTGATGGACTCTCCTGGGTAGCTGTAGTATTCACATCACCCATGACTGACTGAACAGATAAAGAGAGAGGACTATGTCCCATAGTACCATTAGTACTTGTTGTTTTTGTCAAGCTAAAGGGGAGGGAGTGAAATCTGTTTTCTGTAGACACAGAGTTTGTTACAGGTGGCTGCAGTGGTGGTGAAGAATGCCCAAATCCAGGAGATGAATCAGTAAGTGATTTTGAAGGGTCTTCAGCAGCTGTTAATATCAAAACCAAGATATTAGTAAGTGTTGGGTTTTTTTTCCCTGTATTAAAAAAGGAAAGACTTGGCTATCAAACCAGTCACATCTGATTTAACAGGTCAGAAGCACTAACAGCTGGGGACATATAGGAAGACTTTTGTCACTTGTCAACATTGGAGACACTCAACTGATGGAGCAGTCCCACCACTTTTACCACAACCAACAGAAACGAACAGCACAGAGAAAGAAGACATTAGAAACTACAGGAAGGTTTAGATTGAAATCTTGTTTTTCCTTCTCACATGAGGCTTTCTCTGAACATGAGTTAACAGCTCCAAGGATTATGACTGTAAGGGACAAAACTAGGAAGAGCTCATTGGTCATTGTGACTGAGGTAATTATTTGGCTCACAGCTTATAGAGATATAAGTAATTGCTTGCAGATATGATTTGCAAATGACAAAGTGCTTATTGCCCTGACCCTATCACAACATACTTTGGTTTTACTACAAGGAATCTATCAGTGTCTATAAAGAATAAAGGACTTAAAATAGGTCATGACCAGTGCAGTGCCTGATAAAAGAGATCACAACTCTATGTAACAGCACAAGCACTCTTTGTCTTCTCTCATCTCTCTACATAGTCATAGAATACCCTGAGTTGGAAGGGTCAGTAACACACCATTGGTATTCACAGAACAAAAGCGTCTTCATCTTCACCTATTCTCCCCATGCTGTTTCATTAAACGAAGTTAATGTCTTAAAAAATGTTTAAAAAAAAAGACATCTGTTACACAACCAAGAATAATTTCAACCCATTTTCTTTTGTGGTTCAAGGAATTCAGGGGCTACTGCTGCTATAGGCTTCCATTGCAAATTAACATTATTAGTTTAGTATTTAGCCTTTCAGTCACTAAGCCAGTTAGCCACATTTTTCTAAAGTTTACTAGGAAAGAAAAAAAAATAGGTCTGGAAGCACACCAAGATATATTGATCCTTTAAGTATGTGCACTCATACTTTTAAAAACCAGAAGGGAGATTTTACAGAAATAACTTAAAAAATACAGAAAAAACACATGTATGCTTAGATTATTTCCCCGCTCCCACTTCCAGACTGATTAGCTGGCATGGCAGAATATTATAGTTCCCTTGGATCTGTAACAGTAGCTACAAAGACAGGCAAAATACAATTACTCTGTATACACGGCTACAAGGAATATCTTCGTGTCTTCCATCCCAGCCTCAGCTTTTATTCTGCCTGTGAGACGTGCATTCCCACAGAGCTGCACATGAGTTGCCAAGAATGATCTCCTACATGCAGGATAAAACCACAGGTCACACCAAGACCCAGTACATTTTCACAGGGCTTTCAAGATGCTTTTTTATGATGTAGTATGTATCCCACTAAGACAACACAGTCAAACTGTTTTACATTTAATCTCATCCTTGTTTTATTTGAAGAACATAATACACTCTAGTTCTGTTTTGTGGGTTTTTAAAATAAATATATTAAAAACTATCCTCTCTCTTTACCTTCATCAATATACCACGGGGGTTTTGTTTTAGTTTGAGGCTGAGAGTCAACTGATGAGCCATTTAATGTGTAGAAGACTTCAGATCTGCTTCTACTTCCAGGTTCAGAGGTAGATCCTGGAAAACAACATTTTATTGAAGAGATTAATCTCTATTTACAAAAGGTTACCTACACTCTTATTTCATAGTATAAACTTGTTACTACACTTCCAAGAAGACACAACTGCCTTTCCACAAAGGAGCAAACTCTCCCATCAAGGCTAACACAGTTCTAAGCAAACAACAAGGTTCTAAGTCTACACCAAGCCAACATACACTCTGAGCTGAGATTTCAAGTCACCAAGCTGAAAAGAAGGCAGAAGATATCTCTCCAGTGCAAATTTTTAATGACTATAAATTATGGATATAAGAAAGTATTTGCAATAGTTACAGCAGGTGCGTTTTGGTTTTAAAGCACTAAAATTTCAAAGTAGGCAAATAAATTACTGATCCAATTCCAATTCTATAACTTCTGCCAACATATAACCACAGTTACTACAGTGAAGATCATCTCTGCCAGCATCCAATGCCAGGTAAAATGACAGCTTACAGAGTATACTGTCACTAGTATTCTACTATCCAATGCAGAATTTTGATTTTTTCCTTAAAAAAAAAAAAAAGATATAT
>VYXC01004205.1:264039-283919 GCA_013397175.1 Platysteira castanea | reverse complement strand
TCTCCTCCCCGGGCGGCTCCGCGCAAGACGGGGAAGGAAAGTCCCGAAACACTTCTTGAGTCGCCAACGCGNCACCGCTGCGCAGCGCTATTGGCGAGAAGAGCCGCCAGTCACGGGCGGACTTGGGGCTTTCCAGTGTTTCGCGGTTGTATGAGCCGCAGGGGAGGGGGTGGATGGCCGAACGCACCCTCGGAGGGCGCTGATTGGTCGCGCCGAGCGAGGGGGCGGGACTCATGGCGCTCCGGAGGCGCTAATTGGATGGCGCGCGCGTGCCCCCAGCGGCGGGGCGGGCGCCACGCCCCGGCCCTGCGCGGTGGCTTCGCTGCCTGAGGGTTCTGCAACCTGAGGGCTCCGCTGCCCTGCGCTCCGCTACCCGAGGCCGCCCCGCTCCAGCCCGCCCTGGGAAGGGACACGCCCGCGTCCAGCGCCGTGTCCTGAGCCGGAGTCTGGTCACTGTTCGCGCCGCGCGCAGAGAGGCTCCTCGGGAGGTGGCAGAGACGTCCCGGTGCAGTCACGAAGCTCCCCGGGAGCACAGCTACTGGCGGAATTAATAACACGGCCTCCGTGTGCGCTCGGGGGGAGGGCAGGAGCGATGTCAGCCGTGCCGGCGCACAAGGTGCGGTTTCCCCCTGCGCAGCCCTGACCTTTCCGCGTGGTGAGCTCGGGCCGTTCCACGCGGCCCCGGTGAAGCAGCGGCCGCAGAGTTCGCAGAGCCTGTGCGCGAATGTCAGGCTTCGGTCTGGCTTCAATACCCACTTCTGAAATATTTTTACTCCCTAGAAATTGAAGTAATGCTACTGAATATTTCATTTAATAAAAGCCAAATGTATCTCCTCTTTAACCTACCTACTTTTGATTGTGCCTGTCATCTGAATGCTGCGCTATTTTATCCACTTAGCATCACTTGTTTATAGATAGTGAGCTCTGCTTAAATTATGAATGAGAGAATGAACTCTGGAATAGAAGGGAGTTGCTCAACAGGACAGTTATGTTTAAAGACTCTATATACTCATTCAGCATTTCCAAAAAACAACATTTATTGCAGAGAAGATTTATTTTTATTCGTGTAGTATTCTAAACTGGTGCTTTAGTTTTCATTTTTAAAATATTTCTTAAGTTTTGCACTTTTAGAAGTGGACTTTCTACGAAGAAGCATCTTTTAAGGGTACAGCATTTGATTCTGTATTTCAGGAGGTTACAGTAATACTGCCACATAAATAAACACTTTCCTGGTTTCCTAGCACCTGTAGCATTCTAATATATGTTTTTAAGTAATTTAGTAACATGAGCAGTTCAACATTAGCTAAAGTAAAGGCGCTTCCAGTTAATCCTGTTCCCTGTAGCTCTCCAGAATCCAGAGACAGTCAATAAGCACATCCAGTGCAGCCCCAAATCAGGGCTGAGTGCCCACTTGTAAGCTCTGAGTCACTACCAAGGCTTTTGCTAGGAAGATGAGAAGGCACGACACGGGTTTTTATTTGTGTGGGTGTGTGCAAGATGGAAAGGACACAGACACCAGCAGGAGTTTCCAAAAAACTCCCGAGGAAACAATAAGATTCCATCCACTATGCCTGAATGAATGCTCACACTAATCATTCCACCTAGTCCCTTAAAAGAAAAATTGCATTTCAAAGTCCCGTTTAATTTTTAAACAATAAGTAGCATTGAAAATATACTATATTAAGTAATAACCTAAGATTTATGCCTTCCTCATTTTGCAGAAGAGCAAACAGTAAGCCCGAGTCATGCTCTGCTGATCCTCAAGGTGGCTATCTATACACAGCTGCTGCAGCCTCTGCTTGCAGAGCTGCCTTTTAGGCTACTGCAAACTGCATTAACATGTCTGCTATAAATCCTGTTATCCCAAATTTCATTATGTTTACATTTTGGGTATAAATAAATCACATGTGGAACATGACTGTAAGTATTAGCCAAAGTACACCATAATTATATGTGAGAAGAAAAGAGGACAGACACATTATGAGCATAAAATATCAAACTACTTGATAGGAATGACTACATGTAGTGTTCCTAATAACTCACAACCAAATATTTAAAAATATTCTGTGTTCCATGTAATTATGCACTTAATCCTCTATGAATTCATCAGGAAAAGTGGCCAGCATGGCCCATTTACAAAGCCTGTCATTCTGCAGACAGAACAGTGCTTGGGACATTTAACCCAAGTTAATATCCATTGACCCACTGGGCTTGCACACAGCTCCGTGTCACTGACAGACCACAGATGAAAGGCAGGCCAAGACTGGTGTTTACTCTAAAGCTCCTTCATACTCCTTTAGAAGTATAAAGGAGTTGTAAAGTGATAACAGGACTTTGGCAGTATAAAATGGGCCTGTTACGTCTCTTTTATGTTGAAAACCATGTCAGTAACACCAGCACAAGACATTTGCCATTAAACAGCAAATGATTTCTTTAAACCACACTCTTGTTAAGAGAGACATATTTTGTAATAATGAAGTATGGTAAACAAATTCCACTTTCAAATGACACAACACTGTACAATTACGTATTACAGCATAGCATGGAACAGAATTTTGTGCTGTGCCAGGATAGGAGTATGGCATTCATTTATCACAGCATTACCCCAAAAGTGCAGAATATTCATCAAAACAGCTGATTTTTTTCTGCTGATTCAAACATGGAAATGGCTGGTATTTATCCAGCTGCATTAAAAAAAATAGAGAGGAAAAGTTCTTGTAGAAGCATCAAAGACAATACGACCACAGTTTCTGAATATTAGTTATGTGATAAAAAGGGACTTGGATAAATATGTCAGGTATTTCTAGACCCCCTTTTTTGTTTGGGGTTTTTGTCATTATCTACTGTTCTAATGAATGATTTAAATACTGTTTAGCTAAATAGTTTGGGGCCTGAGATGGAAAAGTAGCACAGACTATGAGATTGCCTGAAGCTGCAATTCTTAGGACAGAAGCCGAAGAGTATTTTGTAATAGGGATATTACAGCCACATTCTTTAACAAGAATAAGACCTTGCTCTGCCTGTGATAAAATGCCAATAACATCTGCCAGAAAACTGCAGTTCATATATGACATTGGTTTAGCTCCCAAGTTTTCCAGCTGATATCAGCTTTGTAGTCTACGGTTAAATATTGTATCTGTCAGGGTTTGTGTAATCTGTCTGATTGGGAAAATGGGAACTGCCCAAGTCGGAATATAAATCAAAGCAGAATGTTTGACACAGTGGCAGCAGTCCCTTTCGGTTCTTTGACTATCAAAAGCACTCCTTCAATAGTGGCAGACATCCTCTGCATGGCATCACATTGCTGGCTCATCTCTTGGCTGGTCACCAGGTTTTGGCCATAAACTTTCAGGCTATTCTTCTTAAAATGAGTCATTTCATCTTAAAAGGGTATGGAGGACATAACTCATATGTCAGCCACCTTTTATGCACTGCACTGGTATGATTTTAACCTTGCCTCACTCCTGCATTATTGCAGAGCACACTTTTCCCATATCCCTTGGTAGGTGCATTTTAACACTGTGCCCTTTATGTATGACAAAGTCAGTGCTTTCACAGAATACAAACTGTGAGTGAGCCACTGTATCAGGATCCCTTTTCCATCCCTGACAAGGACAGAAAATGCTTTTCCATTAAAATTTACCACAGTTTTATGAGTATTAAGGTAAATTGATGGTGTAAATGCACTTGCCTGTCTCTCAGAATGCTTTGCTGCCGTTGTGAAAATTCTCCTTTCTACTGCTTAACCTTTACATAACATTTGACTGTTGGAAGTGTAGCTGAGAATATAAAAAGAAAGAAATGGCTTATGCATTCTGCTAGCAAACACACTGTGTACTGCAGTGGGTTTTGCATGTGCTAATCAAGTGGACATTTAGAAAAGTAAAATGCTGCCAGACTAACAACACTAGGTCCCAGTGAAGGGCAAGGTGCTGTTTGGACCAAACCTGAGCTCTTGGGAGCAGGATGAGGAGTAGCAGCCTGCTAAACCTGCTGTGGATGTCACAGCTCCTGGGTATGAGGAACACCCTCAGGAATCAGCTGTGACCGTAATAGCTGACTCTGCTGCAGCAGGCAGAATTCTTGTGCAACACCCTTGATTTGTAAATATAATAACACATTCCATTTCTTTTAATCATCCAGGTTAATTGTACTAGAACTTACTTATTCTGAAATAATTTAAAGTAGAGGTCACACTTAATATACTGAAAAATGTACTTTTTTCTTTTAGCTTTATCGAGAGGAGGACAATAGCACTAAGCATCACAAAATAATACATTGCTTTTTGGCAAGACAAAAATTAACTCATTCAGAATTCAAAGTTTAGATACATCTGTAAACTGTCAGTGTGAGTGAAATACACTGAAATCCCCCTTGGTTTTCGCTCACAGTTGTAACCAAACCCATAAATCTAACTTTAAAGGAATGAGAGTAGTGCCAGAAACCCATGCCTTGTCTACACTTAAAAGAGTTGGCTGGTATAGCTACACCTTAGAGCTGAATTGGCAAGCATGGATTTCGTGTGTAACTTAAATCACTTCCCTCGTGGAGTAGTATAAAGTGGCCGACAGACTCTGCCAGTATAACAGCATCTACTCCAGGGCTTTTGCCAGTGTGGCTGTAGCTGCATGCAAGGGATTTTTCATCATTCTGACAGCTATTTTGGCAAAACCCCTACATTTAGACCAAGTCCAAGTTAAAGTTGGCATTGTTTTATGTTGCAAATAAAGCAGAAGTAGAAGCATTACCAGTTTATGGCTCTGGTTTTACATTATTTTAAATTGTTTGCTCTAAGGGAATGTGTGGGGCAAGATCCATGTGGTCCTTTGGATGTTTGCCTCCCACATTTGTGCTGCATTAAAATTGCTTGGTTGTTCAGTGACTGAACTTTGGCAAAGGGGAAACTTACATTACTAAAAAAAGATAGTGTCTATATTATTTACCCCAGAAATAGCTATCCTGATGGTTTAAAGCAAATTTCCAACTAAAGTGAACTCCAAAAGGAAGCATCTGGGCTGAGGGACATGTGGATTATTACATCATTCTTCTTATTGTCCTTAGTCCAACAATGAATTTAAGCACATATAGGATTAATTTTAGGCACACTCGTAAGCCTATCTCAAGTCTAGTAATCATGTCAGATATGATAATGCTCCTATTTGAGTTTTAATTGAGCAGATATTTGAATTAATCATATGTTCTGCACTGTGCAGAATCAGGATTTCTGTCGGAAGTGCAAGTTTACACAGAGCAAGGCTGCTTGTTGTCATGCCATCTGCATTTTCTTTCCTGAACTGGATGTTACGCCTGTATTTTAAAGACACCCCAAAGGGCATTATCTTTCACATAAGTACATTTTACGTATTTGGCTCTTTTCCTCTCTAATCTCCATTTTGATAAGAGTGGGTTTTTTGCTTCAGAAACCCAAGCGGAGAAGTTTGCACGGGCTCTGTTGATCGCATCGAAGTCTCTCCCGCGCCCAGGGGCCGCTGGCGCCGGGTCGCGGAGCCGCGGAGCGGGGCCGGGCCGGGCCCCGGGGCTGGGGAGGCACAGCGGGGTTCATGCGCAATCGGGCAGCACCGAGCCAATGGGACGGGGAAGTCTGAGTTAGCCGAGGCTTCTTCCTTCCTTTCTGTAAGCCGCAGAATGTGCCCGCTAGAAGAAAGCACGGACATCTTTTCGTGCGTGTGGGGCACGCCAGGCGGGCTGTGCGCGGCCCGCACGGAGCTCACAGGTGCCGCCGCCAGAGAACTCCGCCGTTTGCAGGTGAGTGCTCTGGGCGCCTCGGGCTCCAGGGCTGCCTAAACCCAGTCAAGGAGCTGGAGCAGCGCTTACCCTGAAACGGAACAGGATGCGTGTCTGCTCAAGATAAAACCGTGTATTTTGTTGCAGGAGGTTTGTGTTGTTTTGGGTTTGGGTTTTTGTTTTTTGGGTTGTTTGTTTTTTTTGTTTGTTTTTTTTTTTAATATGGAAAAATAAGTAGTAGCTTAGTTAAAAGAGCTTGCGACGAGTTTTAGCTGTGAAAACGAAACTGTTTGCATGAAGTGCAGTTAGTATTCAAGGTACACATATTCAAGGCAGAAGACTTGTGTCATAATATCCACTTCTGCATTCTTCTGTTTACAAGTGTATTACGTATCTTTGGTAAACCATGCCTTAAAGTAGTATTAATATATATGCGTGTATGTGTATATATATGTATATAATACATGCATATACTCATATATATTTGTGTATATAAAACTATAAACATAAAAAGATTTTTTTCAGTGTAAATACATTTTTTCTCATAAAGTTGTCCCAACTTATTGCCAAGAAAAAAGTTGTCATTTAAATTTGCTTGGCCATTTTCAGATTCCTCATTCAATCTACTATATATGCTCTTGGGATAAACTGTTGTGATTTTCAAAAGACTGAGCAGTTAAACAATAAGTAAGTGTCTATTCTTCATGTTCAAAAAGCAGATCATAAGGAGGACTGAAGAGCAGTAAGAACATTCACTCAGAGAATAAGGGCTTCCATGATGCTTTCATTAAGGAGGATGACAACCTCTGTGTACTTGCTTGTGCAAGCCAGCCAAAGGAAAGGTTTCTGTTAGGGGAAAGTGGTTTGCACTTCCATTATTTCCAGTGGGGAAAGTGATTTCTTTTCTTTTTATAGCCTTGCAGCTTGGCAGGAATCAGTCAGTCTGCTGAAGGAGTTTCCTCACCTCTGTATCCAGCATTGCATAACTGTGTGGTGGACAAGGGGAGACAAAATGATATGTAGCAACAGCCCTGTCCTAAACCCTCCCATTATTTGATAACCACTTCTTGGGCATTATTTTACCAAGGTTTCTTGTAAAACTATATTTTTCTGTTACTTGATTTTCACTTGTTGGCTTAACTGTGAGCAACACTTGGCTCATGCTAAGGGAGCACAGTACCTTGGCAAAGGTTTTAGGATGTTCTTAGAGCTTCTTCAACTGCTCATATAACACAGTGGTGTAACAGGCAGGTTTTGTTTGTTTGTTTAAAAAACAAACAAACAAATTTCCTTAAATTTGGAAGAATGGCCAACCTGGTCTGTGGAGTAGGAGTATATTGCGTTAAGCATTTTAGCAGTACATGGTAAAACAGTGGTCCTAGCAGAACAGATCTAATACAGCACAGTATGTAGGGTAAAAGAACAAGTAAAAGGAGAATACTTCTGTATAACAATTAGAAAATTCAAATCTCCTTCCACCAAGCCCTTGTCAAATTCAGTTGTTTTGTTTTCACAGTACACAGACAAGTCTTTGGCGGGAATCTAAAACTGTGAAATATGATAAAAAGTTTATGCTGCTTTAGATATCACCTTCTTTTGCCCTACAGGCTGTGATTACGAACAAACAACAAATTTTTAAGTCTTGAGAACAGTAAATTTTAGCAGTGTAAGAGAACCAGGCTGCTGGTTATACTAATTATGTCCAAGATTTTAGTTCATCTGAACTCATACTTGCAAGCTTGAGGGCAAAATACAAGGAGGAAGAAATCTGCCAACACTGAAGTTCATGACAAAATTCTCATAGGTAAGAACTGAGTTCCCCATCTAATCTTATTCAACATAACTTCTTATGTGTTTTTTGTTTGATTTTAAGCTGCCAGAAAAACATCCAAACACTTTCAGTGGTAACAGTAATGGGGATGGTTCTGCACTATATAGATATTTCTGATTATTACTTTAGTTTTTATGAAGTTGCACTGATACTAGTTCACAGAGAACAATCAGCAAGTAACAAGATTACCAAACTGGATCCCCTAAAGGCATGGTACTAAGAAATGTCATGGGGTTTGTCATCTTTCAGTGAGAGCAAGCAATGGACCAAGACTCGCACTGCACAGCAGAAAGGGAACTGTTGGAAGCTGTAAGCAGAATTACTACATCCTCTACCACAAGTCCATCTGATGAAGAAGAAAACCAACCCAAAGCTGAAATTCCATGTCAAGTGAGAAAAGAAAACCCAGAGAAAGATGACACACAAGGTTGATGCTTTAATTTTGTTTCATCTAGCTGTTTGTGCCAGTAATCTCTTGTATTAAAAACTTTGCTTATTTATTGCAGCAGTAGTTTAAAGCTGTACTGCCATACTCCACTGAAAATACGCCTTGATTACACTTGTAGTAATAATGTTGCAATAGTGGCACCAGTGCTCATCCTGGTATGTATATACACACAGAGTTTTCCTTTCAAATGCCTTGTGCTTAAAATGTATCACCAATTTAGTTTACACACCAGGAATGAAAGCAGTGATCATCAGATGGCCTGTCTTGGGAGTGCACTTTCTGTGCATCACAAAATCTGAACTTCTTGGCAGTATCAGCAAGGACACCAAATTGAAGCTAATCTTGAGCAGGCAGCTCTCACATGTCTTTAAAGAGGCAGCACTGAACATTTACTATGCCTAAGATTGCTCTCATCTGTTATTAAATAAAATGTTATGTATAACCCAAAATATACATAATCTCATCAAGATTTTTAAGCCTGGAAGGATGTCATAAAAACCACCTCTCCTAGGAAGTAGATGCTTTGTAGGGATTGAGCCAAACCCCCAAGGCCTTGGTAATTGAAACTGTATGGTCAAATGATTAAGAACATGTAAAAATGGGGCCACTGAAAGAGTGCTGTGGTGCCTTTATAGGTCTGTTTCTGCATCAAGCTGTTCTCTTACCCTTCATTTGTGCTCATTCACCTCCCTTGGCAGAGTGTTAGATACACTGTGGATGGACTTCAGCTGACTGCCTTGACAAAGACATCCTTGATTAGAAACTGGGACCGGTGTGCCCACTGAGATACAAATATTCCATTTCTTTTATCCACTTTGCTAGCCTATATGCCACCTGATGAAATCTATTGTCAAAGATTTCAAAGACAGTGAAATCGCCTTTTTGAAGTGCTCAGAATTCTCCTGTGAGCAAACTCTTCAACCAGCTGTCCTACGTTTTAATATATGCACATATATGTGTGTATGTGTGTGTGTGACTGTGGGAAGAGAGAGAGGGGAAAGGAGGGAGGTATATAAAATATTTGTAGCTGAACTGTGCCATCAGTTAAGATACAAAAAAAAGAGAGGATGTGAGAATTCCTCCTTCAGTTGAGCTGGTTTGAGGTTAGGATATTCATGTTTTCTCAGCTTTCTCCTATTACTGCACAAACCCCATATTTGAATAGGGTCAGTTTTTGAATATATGTCTGAATTTGCAGCTGCATTGTATTATCTCCTCCATTTAGCAACAAAGAAGCCTGGAGAAACATCTGACTGAAAAGACTCCCTCAGTGTTTCTTAGGGCTACTTCTGGGATGGTGAAGAAAATCTCCTACTCGGATTGTGCCCTAGGTTACAACCTTGACGTACAATATTTCTTGGCAGTATTTTCTCTACAGTTTTGTATTCTGCAGATGATATGTAGCCTTTCAAAATTTCAGACCCTAAGAGCTTTCCTCAGAGCATCTGCTCCTGTCTTTTTTAGCAGCAAAATCACTTATTTTATCAGTCTTTAGGTCTTGCTGTTACAGCAACAGAAAATGTAGGCTGTCCTTTCAAAACAAATGCATAAGAGTTTTCTTTCCAAATGCAAAGAATATAGCCTGAAATACTAAGTATATTGGTTTTAGATTCCAGTGCAACCCTAAGTCCCAACTCTTCGATGACCACTAAGGAGCTTCAGGAATATTGGAGGAATGAAAAGCGTCAGTGCAAACAAATCAAACTCATTTTTGAAATCCCATCGACCAGAATTGTAGAGCACCACTTATCTAAATATGTGGTAAGCTAAGTAATGAATGTGTAAGAAGATCATTAATTTTGATTCACGCTACAGGGGTCTGCAGAGCACACAGCAGGCCTCACTACATGAAAGCCTCATCGAGGGCCAAGTTTTGCAAGCCATGATCACACTGAGTAGAACCTGTTCTCATTGATAGCATGGGCCTGGCTGGTGGAATCTGCCTCTGAAAAAACCCTCTGACAGTCAGTTCACAAAATATGCTGCAGTGGAAAATTGTTATCAAATGAATTAGTATCTTGAATATCCTTAAAACACAGAGTTTTGTCAACATTAAGGAAATTCACACAAATATAAAAATATCTCTATATTTACACTTCTACTGAGCTAGGCAGCTGTAGCAGCTGCAGTGCATTTGTATAACTTCCATATGAGAGATTTCTCTTAGCACAAGTGCAGAATTCTTTGATGTTGACAAAATCTAAGACATCCTCCAGCTAGATCACTTGGGATCATTCTCCTTCCCTACTTGGAGCTCCCTTAGGTGGCATATTTGTCATACTTTTAAGATGAAACATAAATATGAGTAGTGGGAACAACCAAGTAGGTTGGATTTTTTATCTTTATTCACAGTACTGACATTTAGTTTTTATTTCTGCTCCTGTTCCTGGCCTTCAGGACTGATCTAAAGCGAGTCCCTTTTAGTACTCCTGTAAAAGTCAGATAGCGATGATTTCCTTGTTTGCTACAGTCTGTGACGTCTGTAGATAAAAAATGCCAAGAATCAGCATTGCTGATACTGGGTGATCCAGTTCGGTAGAATTTGAAGCAGGTGAATGTTTTGGAGACTGTCCTAAGATCTTGTTGTATGCTGCACACTCCTACTTAGTTTCTGCTTTTCTTGCATATGCTCCTGAGTATCCAGCTTGCTGAAGAGTTAAAAATTGGTTTTGTGTAACTGGATGAGAGCAAGAGAATCATTCGTCATGCATGCAGTTAAACTTAGTTATAAGTTACGTGCCTAGCCAAAAAGGTTTACATTACAGCAAAATTGAGCCAATTTGAATGACAGTCTAATTAAATGCTACTTCTTGCCTTTTTCATGCACACTCTGCAAATAAAAAAAGCAAGTACTTGTAAATTATTCACTAAGCTGCCCTTGATAAAATGATAGCTTAAAAAAATTGCTCTTACAATTGTTTTAGAATGCATCAGGCATATATACACTTTTCAGCAGGGAGCAGGACAAAGTATAGGAAAATGTCACAGTGCTTACAAATGAAAAGAGATCAGAGAAGTCAGCTCAAATTTAGAAACCTTTCAAGAAGTGCCTCTAAAGATCATTTATGAAGATTAAAAGAGAGAATTTCTCTTTAAGGAGAAACAAGGAAGAGAATCAGACAGGCATAGTGCGAGTACTGCTTTGCACCCTTCAGCAGCAGCAAAGAAAATAACTGGCATGAGTCAAACGCCTCCAGCTCCTGTGTAAATCAATGGGAACAGGGTGAAGTTGAGTGTGAACATGGTCATCATCCAAAAGGTCAACAGTGTGTCCTTAGCTGGTGTCTGGTGGCACAGTTGAACTGGCCTCCATGGAGCTGCCATGGTTTACACGCATTAGGGATTTGGCCCTTCCTCAACATCACTGTGCTTGGATCAGAACCACAAGGGATTATTTGTGCAACACAGCACAGAATTTTGGTTTGCAGCTGTTTGCCTAATATCACATCTATTATAGTCTTTTGGGGGCTAGTGAAGAGCTGAGGAAGATGTGCTCTTGAGTTGTGTTGATGTGGGGCAGCACAGCTGTTAGCTGCCAGTGAAGGGGTTTGGATAGCAAGCCCTTGTTGTAGAAATGTCACTGTTTTTGTATTATTTAAGTGTGAAGTAAGTTTGAATACAGGACAATGGTTTAGAGAGGAGAAAAAGATTTGGATGATTGCTCCACGTTATTTTTGCACACACCAGATATATTGCCAAATACTCCCTCTTCTTTCACAGCATTACTAACAGCCCCAAATCCCTAGGAATGTCTTATACAAAGAACATTTCTGAATATATGACCAATGTAAAATAGATTACATTCAACATTAAGTTTGGGAAATCCATTCAGTTCACTGAAGATGATTGATTGCAGCAGCCATGGCTGTTATAAACAAAGTACAGCTAAGAAATGCTTTGTAAGTGTTTTTATGTGCTTCAGTCTGCTGCTAGTTTGCTTTCCCACCACCTTGCAGGATGGGATCTGTTAGTGCCCTGTTTATGTACCACTTATTTACGTGCTAAGCCTAAGTCTGGTGACAGAAGTGCAGGGAAGCAGGAGTTGGGAATTTTTAGTTTGATGGCTGCAGATCTCTCGGGTCTACACTGAGCGTGCACCATGATCCGAGACAGTAACTGATTTAGCTGCACTGCCATGGGAGTACCTGAAATTACACACACAAAATTGGTGCAGGAGTATTTCAGCTGGAGGACTGAACAAGCACAAAGTCTTTTCATCGTCCCTTCTCATGCTTATTTTTTCTCTTTGATTGTGTTTAGATGTATAAAATCATCATTTTGCAAACAGGGAGTTTTGACAGCAACAAGTCTGTAATTGAACGGCGTTATTCAGACTTTGAGAAACTGCACAGAAATCTGCTGGAGGAATTTAGCGAAGAACTGGAAGATGTGACCTTTCCCAAAAAAACTCTAACAGGGAACTTCACAGAGGAAATAATCAATGAAAGAAAATTAGCCTTCAAGGACTACCTGAGACTCCTGTATTCTATGAAATACATCAGAAGATCAAAAAAATTTATTGACTTTTTAACAAGGCCAGAGCTTCGGGAAGCATATGGTTGCCTGCGGGGTGGCCAGTACACCAAAGCTTTGGAAATCCTTTTAGAAGTCATCGGGCTGCAGGAAAGGCTGACGAGAGGGAACCCTGTCTCAGTTGTCCCTACTCTCTGTGCCATCGTGGTGTGCCACAAGGACCTGGAAAACCCAGCAAGGGCCTTTGAATACGGAGAAAAAGCTCTGTCACGGCTTTGTGTGCATACCAGCCACAGGTATTATATTCCACTGTTAGAAACAATGATCACTCTGGCATATGAACTTGGCAAGGATTTCCTGTCTTTGCAAGAAAAACTGGAAGAATGGAAGACAAAGAAAGATCCCGTACGGGTTTTTACCCTGAAAGAGCTTGCAGTTCGGGAGTACGTACAATGAACACAAGAAAAATGTAATGAAAGAGCAAACTCTTGAACGAGTGAGAACTGGAAATTACCTGTTTGGTTTACATAACATTGTATTAATAGGAAAAAAATTAAATATCTTTTATATTCAAAAGGGACATTAACATCTATGCTGGAATATATTACATTTACTCGACAGATGTGAGGAGTACCTGAGGAGCACCTTAAGGTTTTTTGAAGGAAAATTGCAAGAAAACAATCATTTATGATTTGATTATTTTGAACAGAGCTTGTTTTGTGTGAGAAGTCAGAATAAGAAAGTACAATTAATAAAGCACTTAAGAATCTGCAGAATCTGAGGCATTACTTGTTCATGTGGAAATCACTTCCTTTCAAGAAGAGAAATATCTTCTCAGTAGACTCAATCTAAAGGGTGCATCTTCAGACACTGAATGTAGTTTTTTACTCCTCCAGCTGGGGCCCAGCCAAATGGCACTTTGCCATTTCTGAGGATGATGTGTTGGTCCTGTTCCCACTGAATTCAGCTGCTGTGGGCAGGAGGACCTGGGGGGAAGGTTTACAACCAACTTCGGTAGGAGAAAAAAATACAAGTGATGATCATTCCATCAGAGATGAGGGAATGCACTTCATTTCCCTTTTGTAACTAACGCAGTTTTATGACTACATTGAAGGCACATTCTTGTTTGTTTGCCTGCCTCTGTAATTTCCCTCAACTCTAAGGTCTTTCCCATACACTTTATTTTAACAATCTGGTAAATTAATTCTCATAAATATTGTAATTAGCATGTCATTATCTAGCATGGCTCATTGTTCTCTGCTGAGCATAGTCCACTGAGTACTTTCAGGCCTGTACTCCTGTTACAGACCCTACCTGCACCACAATGACATTGTCTATAAATTAGGAATAACTGTATTAATTTACCCCCCAGAGACGTGAAAAATTCAGCTAATTGGAAGTGCACTGAAGCTGAAAAACTTTGTTGTGCATTGTTACAAGAAGGATATCTTGAAAAAAACCCAGAATAATAGGACTGTCTAGGGTGGAAAGTTAATATTTTAAGTAGCTATTAACAGCTAGGCATTAAACACAAAATACATGGATTATTTGTTATTTGACAATTATTATATTTTCTAGTTATACCAGAAGTAATAGAATTAAGAGTAATTAATTGAAAGACTTAGAGACTAATCTTCCCACAACATAGCATATTGCAGGACAGCTAAAACGGATCAAAGGTAACACCTTCTTAGAGGATGTGTGAATCAGTAACAAAGCAGTGAAGAAAAAGCGTGTCTGGGGTCTGCATCACACCCAGGCAGTTTCAAGTTCAGGTAGAAAGGAAGCATGGCCTTCACACTGCTCTAACTCAACAAAAGATTGGGATGAAAAACCAAAAGAATAGGAAAAAATTATTTCCTCCCTTTTGCCCCCTCCCATCCTTGCGTGCAGCATGCCAGCTCTCTTGGATTCTCCTCAGCTTCTGTGGAGTGGCACATGAGTATCTGCCTGCACCCACAGACCCTCACCTTGCAGCTGTGATTAGCTGCAAGTGATTAGAGGCTCCATAAGTATGTGTGTCTAGTAAGGACAATGACCAGGAAAGCAGCACATCAGTAAGATCTTACTTAGCCTTTATTTGTGCTAACGTTCTAACTTTCCATCTCTGAAGGACTAACTGATCTAAAGCTCACCAATTTCTGCTGGCATGTTTTGAGGTGCAGTTTGGCTAAGGGAAAAATTTACATAATTCAAAAGTCACTAAAACAAACAGTGCAAAAACCCCCACAGTTTTGTTGGTGTAAGCCAATTCTCTTCTGAGAATGATTTTCCCTATAATGTACTAGCAGAATTTGCCAGCAAAATGATCCTGGAATAGGTCACTTTGTGCTGCATTGAGACTTCCAGTCAAACCATTTCAAAGGGTCAACAATAATGTTCATAAAAGGAGCTTGTGATTTCATTGCTTTTAGAATACAACAAAATTTTAAAATCTCCCTAGCAATTCAATCACCCCCAAGCAAATCATGTATGTGTTTCCTCCCTACAAATACACAGGCCTTTGGGTTTATTAATCTCAGAGGTTACATTGAAAATCCTTGGAAAGAGAAAGCTAGGATGGTTGTGGAACAAAAGGGGATCCACAGAGCCTGGATTTCACCTGGAGCTCTGCCACAGACTTGGTCTGAAGTTAGCACAAGTAACTTAATCTCTGTGCCCCTATTTCCTCACACAGTACTTCCCCATTAAGTTTCCTCATTCAGGTTTTCAGTACTCATAGAACAGGACTGTTGTGAAACTTGACCAAATAAGTTAACTCCAGTATTTAACTTGGAAATGTGCATGAGGATAGACATTTTTGATTTATACAAGCCTATTTCATTTCTCAGGGATATCTTGAACCAGGAGAGAATTTAGAGGCATTGAGTTGCCAAATCTGTGTGCTTACTGTGGATTGCATTGTTTCTTTGCCAGTGCAGTCTTATTTTAGAGTCAGGTGTTACTTCCCTTATAAACTAGAGAAGTTACAAAATTATCTCTGTATTACACTGTACAGTAGTGGCACCATGCTGGCTGATCAGCCTTGCAGACAATCAGCCAGTTCTGATTTTTTAGCTGTAAATTCTCAGAGTGTGGTTGGACCTGCCAAAAGAATTCTGCTTCCTTTTACACACGTTTCAAGAGTCAACTTCTGCATATTCTTTTTCACTTGATTTTTACAGCAACGTGAGTATTCAGAAGTTACATGTTGTTAAACTAAAAGGTAATGGCATTCCTGCCCCCATACTGACTCAACTGTCTCCCACTGGTGAGGACAGCCTGCAAGGACCATGTTCCCTCTGCCTGTACATGACTTTATCTTCCACAGTCAAAATTCTGTAGCCAGGTAGGACAGATTTCCTGCAGGCAGTCAGACAAGATTAGCACCTTCCCCATTACCTTTGCAGCAACAGAGCAGTGTCACTGTGTTGTCCTGGCTTTTTCATAAGATGTATAACAATGGAATGGGTGCTCTACACCTGCCACCTCATCTTAGTTTTCCTCTGAATAATATTTTGAGAATGGCTCAAAAGAGAAATAGCTACGATTTTCGTCCACATCTACCTGTCTTGCTTACCTGTTGCCCTCCCTTACCTCCTGTTGAGAAGCCACTGGAGAAACAATGGCTGAAATCTTTGTGCAGTCTGGAAGGGGTTCATGTCCTGTCCCCAGAGCACACATCCCACCCCTCCAGGTGCCAGGCCAGCAAAAGGGAACAGGACTGTATCAGTGGAACTATTTTGGAAGGAAGAAACTCTGGCACTGCCACATATGCAAAAGCATAACATAAATTAACTAAGCAGGTGGTTCCTGCTTCCCCACAGCCATTTTACTTCCACTCTTCACTGCTCCTTATTTGAGTGATAAAAACCAGTTTTATAAACAAATCCATTTCATCCTTCTCCAGTCTCCCCAGTGTGTCCTTTTTACAAAATATTTCTTCAGTTTAGTGAAATAAGTGGAAATGAGCAGCTGCTGGCCTCTGTCCTGTTTGCATTATTAACCTTTATCAGCCATTCTCCATACCTGGAAGGTGGCTGGAGTCAGTCTCCAGCTGAAGGCCTGGAGACCCAAGCTCTGCTCTTGGCAGTGTCAC
Organism: Platysteira castanea; assembly: GCA_013397175.1. Classification (NCBI taxonomy): domain Eukaryota; kingdom Metazoa; phylum Chordata; class Aves; order Passeriformes; genus Platysteira; species Platysteira castanea. Next base: position 267,344 of record VYXC01004205.1, on the reverse strand, counting down.
AAGCCCACTGAGTGACTTTGATCAAGACTAATCAAATCTCAGATTTCTTTTGAATACCAATATTGCTTTGTCCTCTTCTGTAAAGCTATATTTTACTTATATTTTAGCAGTACATTCCAGTGTATCATTTACCCCATTTTACAGCTGGGGGAATCGTGGTACAAGTAAGAGAAGTGATTTTTCCCCAGAGTCTAATACAGTGGTCTGTAGACCACGCTGGCTGCCTGGAGGAATGCTGAAGCACAACTGGCACCCCAGCTTTGCAGAAAGAGACGTGGCACAGTTGCGAGTTCTTAAGTACATCTTGCATGAACAGCCACAACACAGCTTCACTTGTGCCTCATGTCATACACCTGAGAAAACTGCCTGAGTTGTCTATGCAAGAGAAAACATTTCGGTGAGTCTGACTAATTAATAGATTCTAAGAACTAGTAAGTAGTTGAATAGCATAAATATTTTAACCACTACTTTACAAAAATAAAAAAGCAAAAGTCTTGCCTTAGAGATTTTTAGAATATGTAAAAAACCTCCAGACTTCAGTATAATTTTCCACAAGAAGGAACAGAAAAATATTTTCAAATACATTTTTTCCAGTTTTAAGAATTTCTTAGAACTTTGGAATTTCTTTCCAGTGCTCTTGTAGTCTAAACAAGAACAATCACACAACCACTACAGAGTACCATGTACAGCAGCAATCTGTTATTATCCACTTTTCTCAACAACAGCACACAATGCATCAGAGCTTTGCAGTATGATCTTACTTTTCCAATTGTTATTGACATCTCTGAAGTATACCTACAACAGATAACAATCCAAGTATAAATTCACATTTAACTTTTTCCCAGGAAAAAACGTAAAAGAAAAAAATACTGTCCAACCAACATCTGCCTAGCATGTCTAACAAACCACAGGCTGCATACAAGTGAGACAAAAATTTAAATAAAATCTGGGCAGATCATCTCCAAGAGTCCATGGAGAGTTGCATTACGATCTATTGAGCTTTGCCCCATTTCCATATCAATTATTATATCATTTGGGGCATTAAGTAGATAATACTGTTTACACAACTTTCTAAAATAACTAAAGAAGCCCATGAGGATGCCTAGTTACTTATGAAACATATGCAGACAAGATGCTCTCTGTGCAATGCAGCATCTTGTTTACAGGGAATCCTGTGATCTTTATCACATACTTGTTATTAACTCCTGTTATCTGCTGCATCACTGGAGGATAATATTTGCTTTCCTGAATCTTAATAAGGCTAAATACATTTATTGAATTGAACAGATTTGTACAATCAGCATGGGAGTCGAGTTCAGGACACAAGATGAAATCTAGGTTTCATGGCGCAGGCAGCAGCTGAGCAAATCAAATCAAGAATGTTTATTTTTTAATAAGATCAAAGGCAAGAGCAAGATGTGTTGAAAAACTAAACACAGTTGTAATGGTGTAAAATACTGGATGTCAACTCCCATCTGGATGAGGTGAGAACCCCAAAGAACCAACCTATTTACATTAAGATCATATTACAACATATGTTCATCGTGCTTTGTGAATATATACTTGCTCTATAAATGCACAAGACACAAATTTTCATGTCAGACCAGTAAGAGCTGAGAGTAGCTACACTGAAATAAATGAAGCTAGAATGTAGTTGAGAGCAGAGTAAGTTCCACTGGCTGTATAAACATGTGCACAAACCTCTATACTCAGTGGATGTGTGGATGGACAGATGGTTGATGAGGGGAAAGAGCAAACAAATTTGAATGTTTTGGTGCTTAATAAATGTTTGCCAAGTGTTAAGGAATTCAGATCAAAGCTACTTTTACAAGTACCACGTGGTTTTATATACATATATGTATAAATAGAGAGAGGGAGTGAGAGTGTCAGTTTTAAACATACAACCTTCTTTTATTAGGAATAGGACTACATTTTTAAGTCTGTGGTTATTCAGAAAAATGCTGCAGAGTAATACACTGGATGAACTTTAATATACTAATCTCTCTAAACTAGTGTAATTTAAATATTTTTCATTCCAGACAGAGACTCTGTGATAACAGAAAGGAAATCTTAAAGAATTTTACTGAAAATACGGATTGAAATCCCACTATTTTTCCTGGTTAGCAGTGATTCCACAGGCTCCCCATGCTCTGGCAGGGGCTGCAGTGCCACTAGATGGAGCCGCAGCATTTTCAGGAGCTCAGGACCCCGCGAGCACCGGGGAATGGAACAGAAAACTTTTTTTAATGACTTGAATTTTATTTTTTTAAAAAAATCTACTCTAAAGCCTAACACTTAAATTTTAATATGATTAAACTAAATATATATCTCTCAACTCCATTGTGGGTTCAGACTGTAGCGCCTTGCTTTCCAGCTGTCCTTCAGGACAATTTACCACAGCCCTTTATCAGGCAGCTCTAGGAGCCGGCTGGAAAGCTGAAAGAGAAAATGTTCTTGCAGGCTTTTAGACCTGGTGAGTTCAAAGCCAGAGTCACTGCAGCGTCTCAGTTCCTACAGTACCTTTTCCTTCTGATCAAAAGGAACCAAGTAAAACTTACAACTCTTAAAAGAACTATCAAATAATGGGGGGAGGGAAGTAAAAATAAGTGGGCCCATAATGCCTTCTGAAAAGTGCTGGGGAAAGTTCAATGACTCCATTTTAAAAAAAGCTGCACTCCCAAGTATGAAAATGAGACCTGATTCTGTTTTGAGTCCAACTACTATGAAATATATCTGTTAATTTATGTACACACATAAATATACTGCAAACAGTGTCCATGGGCATGTTTTGATTTTGAGCTTTGCCCTCTGGCTGATAACATAGAAGGGGAAGATGTGGTGGCTAAACCCGGACCATAGTTCCCAGTCATGTCCTTTACCTGTGCTTTAAGCAGCAAAACGTAGAAATGTTTTTGGAAGCAGCCCCTGAGAAACACAGCAGATCCAGCATGGGCCTGTAGTTCCTTGAGCTGTGCTCGTGATTTTTATCAAGTTGCTGGGATGGCCTGGATTTAGAGACTGGCTTCTCCCCCCACGGAGTGCCAGCTGCGGACCAGAATTTGAAAGCAGCCTCCCCCTGCATCAAGATATTTTTTTTCCAAAAGGTTTCTACAGAATCTGCTAGCTGTTAGGAACAGCATGAGGGAACTGGGCAGTCCAGAGGCAGTAAAAAGCAAGAAGACTTTGCCAAAGTCTTTGAAAGAATAGTCTCAGGAGGTGAAATCTTTGAAGGGGTGTCTGCCTCCTTCCTATTCAGTTTCTTCCAGAAATCATGGAAGGAAAAGAAAAAAAAAGGGCACAAAAAA
>VYXC01004205.1:198539-263961 GCA_013397175.1 Platysteira castanea | reverse complement strand
AAAAAAAAAAAAAAAAAAGAGAGACAGGAAGAAAGAAAAGAAAGAGACACACAGTCTCAGAAGAAAAGACACGAATTTCATTGTTTCTGTCACTGCACCTCACCTCCAGAAACAGCACTTTAAATGTGTGCTGAGTTAGCAGGGGAGGCACTTCCATGGACTCAATATAAAGTGCTTTTATAGTGCTTCATATGTTCAGAACATTTTATAAATACCAGGCCAGATTAATCCAGGCTTTAAATCTGCATAAACCTTGGCAGAGGGCTCTGGTGCCCATGAGATTATAAGGTCTGCCATGAAACTAAATTGTGATGATCAAAAAAGGAGACTCAAAAAGGTGTAGCCAGGAAAAAAAAGTTTACTATTTGTGAAACAAGAAGACAGAGAAAAAAATCTAGGAAAAGAAACAAATGCTTGGTCAGTTGCATAAGGGTTTAAGTTTTCATTCATTTCATCTCCTTTGGAGAACAAAGGGTCATGCAGATCTTTCTGGTAAAAACAGTACCCCAGAGAGACTGACAGGGAAAACTGGTTTTCATTTATGCATTTATACTTTTCTTATCCTAAGAAGATAGCAGTGAGGAAACTTGGTTATAAGTAAACATAAACAACAGTATAAATTATAGAGTCTTCACAAGCAGCAGCAAGCCCAACTAACTTATTCCTTGATTATTATGCTCCACGTTCATCTGACTGGTCCACATAGCAACTGTAAGAGGCTTGATTTGTACTGCATCAGAATGTATTTTACACGTACTTAGATTTGAAATGTATTTAAAATTATGATTTGTCCTGCTGTGCAGTAGCTTAATGATAACTGACCTAATTTGCCATATAAATCTCCTGTATAGGAAAGGAATTCATTTTCCTTTTGGGAGGCAGAGCACTCTGAATCAACCTTTGTTTGTTGCTGCCACCCCAAGCCCCTTCAAAACCTAGGGGAGAGGCAGAGCATGAAGGCAGAAGGATATTCTTTATCTCACCTCAGCTTGTTTTCCCTATTTTGGCCACTGATGCTCACAATAGAGAGGATGAGGGAGTATTAAACACGGCAAAAAGCATCAAGTGGAAAGTTGAGACAAAGCACAATTACACAGCTCACCACTGCTGGAGGAACCGTATGGTAGAGCTGGGCAGATTACGTGTCACTGCAGAGGTTCAGCCGTTCCCCTGGATGTATCTGTAGCTGCTGTTCTGCGTCTGTTTCACAGCATCACCATGTGGCTCCAGAGACCTCTGTGCTCCCTCCTCCCGTCCCATTCTCTCTGCCTCACACACTGCAATTATATTTGGAGCAAAATAGATTTACCAGCTGTGGAAAGGTCTCTAAATCTAGAACACTGACCATCTCTCAGCTCATCGTTGCCACATTTGACAGCCGATTCACTACAGCATAAAGACAGAACTGGCTGCAGCAGGACAAGCTCCAGAGGTGCCCTTAACTTCCCAGCTGACCAGTGCTGTTGGTCTGTCCTCAGGCCCAGGTGGGATTTATTCACTGAACACTGTAGTGTGAATGCATTCCCTCTCAACAATTTTCCTTCTTGTTTTGGTAAACTTCTTAATTTCACAACAGCACATACAGCCTTAGAAACCTAAAAAGCTCAGCTTCTGAGCTTTTTGCAGACATACAGGCTCCCTGCCCATCCTGCAGTACAGCTCAGCTACAGTCTGGGCCATCAGGTGTTAGAAGGCACATCTCTGCAGAAAATGCAACTTGCTTAATCTACTAGCTATGGTTACAGGAGCTTATGTCTCCCTGTACAGCTGCATTTAGAAATCTGACTTTCCTCTACATGTTTTTTCATTCTTCTTTGTAACAAATGCCATACTGCAAATGCTGTCTTTCCTAACAGTGCAGCTTTAAAATTTCTCTTCCTTTTTTTTCACTGCTACTTAAGGTTTTCCTGACTGTTGAGGATGCCCCTGAAGCATCTGCACTAGTCACACAGTTGCTGTGAGCTGAGGTTGCCACTGATACTCTTTGTCTCACTGCTCAGAAAGCAGCAGGGACAAGCCATGGAGGTGGAATTCCACCAGTCTGACCTGCCGGACAGGCAGAGCTGTTACCAAACATGCAGGACCACTATTAGTGAGAGCACTGAGCTAAGTACCTCCAGTTCCCTTCATGTTAGTCTAGACAACCAGCACCTATTTCACGCACCATCTCTCTTCAATTTTGATGTTTCTTCACAACCTAAAAGTTCTCCTCTATGAAGACACAATGGTGATAATCAAATTACTGCCTTAAAGAAACATTCTACATATTAAAAAAAAAAAAAAAAATCAAAGGAAGTCTTGCAACAGTGAAAGAGGTCATATGCTAGTCTGATTTTCATTAAGATTTGCTGGTCTAGGAAAAAAAAAATTAACTGTCATCCTCCTTCCTCAGCATGTCACCCTGTCCCTCCTGACAGCTTCTAGCAACAATCTTCTTTTTTCAGTCCTGAGAAACCAATTGAAGTTCCTTTATCTCTAAGCCCCTTGCTCTGCAAAAACATTTGTATCATTTTGGATCCATGAGTCATGTCCCTCAATGCTATTTGTTTATTTCTCCCACTGTTTTCCTTATGGATGACTGAGGCCAGGTATCACAAAGAATTGTGTGGCTTTCCCATTTCTTATCAGAAGCAGCAAATGTTAGAACAATGTGTATATGAAGGGAGATCTGATAACCCACCCATATATTGCTTCACCTGCCACCTCAGGTCATTCACAGCGCTCATGAAATTCATTCTGGCCAGCAGAGTCAGTGCAGTGCATTGCTCTGCTTGGAGAATCACTCACCAAGCTTGCTAGAAAGCAATACACTGAATTACCTCATCCTCTTACTCTGCCATAAAGAGAGAATTTGCCCCTCTGCCTGTTTTAACTTTGAACTGAGTATATAAACTTCTACATTCTTTTTACCAGTTGGTGGCGGTTTTTTAGTTGTTTTGAGGGGTTTTTTTAAAAAAACTAATCTTTTTGGAATTTGTATGTTGTTCAGAGCTAATTTTAGCTTGATCAGAAAGTGCTCTGGGATGCTTGCATAAAAGGTGCTGTAGAAATGTATTGCATTGCATTGTACCCAAATCAAATTCAACATAGTCAAAAATTAGCTATGGTAGTAAAAAACACTGCAGGGACAAGGCTGGCACAGAGTCCATGCTGAAAAAATGTGTTTAAATAGTTGTGATCTCTGTATTGTCACAGACTGAGACATGGATCTTCAAGGGCAATTTGAATCTGATGCTTTGAGATATAAGCTCATCACATAGAAATTGATCACCATGTAGAAATTGAAAAGGGATTTTTAATCAGTGGAAAACTGAACTGCAGCCATACAGAATAGTATCAGTGGATCTGGAGTAGCTAATGCTCACTAGCTGTGGGTAGGAGGGTAGATTCACTTGTCTTTGTCCGTGCCCTGTTGGTAATGATGTAAGGCACAAGACAAGGACATCATGGTGGTGAATCAATACTCAGAACCACTGAAAAAAAGCTGTATTTTCTCCATAGAATGAAGAAGCAGCAGCACTCTGAGGTCAGAGCTTGGCAGTCAGGTATACATGGATAATTGCAAGCATTGCAGTTCCTATATGCAGTCTTCACAAACATGCATTGATTCACCACAGAATGCCTCCTAAAGAAAAGGAATTCTTAAGATTTCTTAACATTCTCCCATGAGAGCAAATTTCTTTTTCAATCCATTGTGCCACAGTTACAACCTTATTTTTATTTTCAAGAATTTTCATTGAATCACAGAATCCCTCTCTGACACAGCTCACCTTTTAGAGGTATTTTTCAATTGATCTAATCCATCCATTCTACCTAAGAACTCCTTTGCCTGTTAAAAAAAACAACAAACCAAAACAAAAAACCCAAAGACCTAAGGATGCATGTAAAATGTAGCATCATTAAAAATTCTTTANAGGAGGGGGGGAAAAGCTTTCACAAAAGAAACAAGGATTTTGGTGGGTAAGCAGAAATGTTACTCCCATCAATAGTCCATATTGGGGTAAATCCTGAAACAACTGCATACANTGGTAATGATGTAAGGCACAAGACAAGGACATCATGGTGGTGAATCAATACTCAGAACCACTGAAAAAAAGCTGTATTTTCTCCATAGAATGAAGAAGCAGCAGCACTCTGAGGTCAGAGCTTGGCAGTCAGGTATACATGGATAATTGCAAGCATTGCAGTTCCTATATGCAGTCTTCACAAACATGCATTGATTCACCACAGAATGCCTCCTAAAGAAAAGGAATTCTTAAGATTTCTTAACATTCTCCCATGAGAGCAAATTTCTTTTTCAATCCATTGTGCCACAGTTACAACCTTATTTTTATTTTCAAGAATTTTCATTGAATCACAGAATCCCTCTCTGACACAGCTCACCTTTTAGAGGTATTTTTCAATTGATCTAATCCATCCATTCTACCTAAGAACTCCTTTGCCTGTTAAAAAAAACAACAAACCAAAACAAAAAACCCAAAGACCTAAGGATGCATGTAAAATGTAGCATCATTAAAAATTCTTTAATATATACAAGCAAATCTGGCAACTTTAAATCATGTTACTACTTTGAGACATGCCACAGACTGTCTTTTCCACTTTCTACTTAGTGAATCTTCATAGGGTTTTTAATACTCTTTCTACTTTTGCCATGATCAAAGGAATTGCTCTCCGTTTGCTTGTTCCTCTGATAAGTGATAAAAGATGTCAGTGAGACTAATGAGAACTGCCTCCAGCTTCCTTCATAAAGCCCTGTAGAAAAGAAATCACAATGCATCGTCAAACCTGCTAGTCTTTTAGGAAATAAAGTGTGGAAAAATACTAGGCACACAGACAACAGGGGGATGGGAGCGGGGGAGGAGGGGGGGGAAAAGCTTTCACAAAAGAAACAAGGATTTTGGTGGGTAAGCAGAAATGTTACTCCCATCAATAGTCCATATTAGGGAAAATCCTGAAACAACTGCATACACAAATGTGGAACTGCAGTTCTTTCACACACACACATTGCACACGTTGGAAAAGTCACATAACAGCTTCCCCCCAGCCCATGATACAGCAGTGTTAAAAATCAGAATCCAAATCCAGGTTAGACCTTTACCCTGCAGTGCTCAGTGACAGTTCACTTTACTTTTTTCAGGATCTGCCAGGATCTTTTCAGTTCCAAAGTGAATTTTATCTGCTAGTGCAAAGGCTGCCAGTGAGGGCTGAAGGCAGATTGAGCACACCTTCAGGTCCTACAACCATGGACATGTTCCCATTTACTGACACTGAAAACAACTCAAATAAACTCAATGGATCAAATAAAGCGTGCATGCATCCAGATCAGTCCCAAACAAGTGGCAAGATTGTAATTTGTGCTGTGAAGAGCTGCTCAGCCTTCTGAGCTAATTCTTCCTCCCATTTGCATTTCCTGCAGATTTGCTGACAATATCTCATCCACAAGGGCTGCTGTGTGTTTTCTCTAGCCCAGATAATGGTCAAATGCACACAGGCAGGTGTCTTGCTGAGGAAGGACAGGTGATCTCCCTTCTCGGAATGAAAGGGAAGTCCAGGATGTGTGCGAACCAAACAGCAGACTCTGCCCACATAGCATCCTCCTCCACTGCAGACGTCTAGAGAATGGGCTCCTGTTTTCCAAGAGTGACACAGACATGGCAAAAGGTGGTGGCACTGTCACTTTTCCAGTGAATAACCTGTCCTATAACATGTTATTGGTTGATTGCACATTAAACCCTGATGAGCTGGACCTGGGGCTGTGTTAGCACATTATATGAAGGCTGAGGACAGAACAGTGTGATAGAGAACCACAACCTTTAAGCCAGCAGGCAGAAAACTGATTTGGTTTTGTCTTGTTTTGCATCAATGCTCCTGTTACTTTCCTAAAATGAGATTGGTTATCTCAGGCTGGTCATTTTTAAAGCATGCTGATCTATGACTAGCCATTTCATTTTGTCTGCAGACAGGGCTTTCTAACTATACACGTCTATTGAAGCAACTATAGAATGTAATAATGTGCAAAAATGTGGATTATAATTCAATATTTATAAATACAAATTAATCCAAGGAGAAAATATAAAGTTATCAAATGACATCTTTCTTTTCAAATTAATTGTTTTAATCAGCAAAGGAAGGCTTGATTTGAAATGGTTGTTTCCAACAATCTCATGGTAAATAAATATCCCGCTTTATCAGAGACTTGGTGACAGACACAGCAAAATGGATATATTTAATTTGGAGACAAAATTTTAATATCATTATCTTTTTGAGGAAGATAACTGAAAAGTACACTATGAAAACATATCTCAGTGTTCTACATGTTGACTTTAATCACTGAATGATATTAAGTAAATGGAATGTAGAAGAACTGTGTGCTCTTCACTGGTAATGATGTGAACACCTTGCCAGCCACACGTTTTGAGTTTGGTTTTTTTTAACTTTGAATGATTTAATACATCAGAATAAATTGGGCTCAATGTGGATTTAGAAGTTAATTTTAAAGTTTTACTCAAGAAAGACTTTTTAAAACTTAAATTGAAAGCCAATTTATTTTTAAGTCATTGATTTTTATCCATCCTGCTGTTTCTCTTCATTAAGGGAAGAATGACTCTGATGCCTCAACAGAACAGAAACTCTGATCTTTCTCCTGGGGCTCTGTTTCCTCTTTATACTAATACTAAATATGAAGGGTCTACAGAATCTTAAAAAGGAAAAAAAATGCATTTCTAAGCTGGATAGGGGAGGGATTAAGTCAGGGAAGTAGCCTAGGGGAGAGTGGAGCTCCATAAACAGATAGACACCCTGAGGCAGCTTCTATCACCATTAGCTTCACTGGGCTGAACACAATTAACTGCAGCCCCAAGTCCGGGCCATACCTCCAGAGCCACAATCACACCTACTCTAAGGGCTGCATTCTTCTAAAATAGTACAATTACAGTGTTAACCACCAAAACTCAGCAGAAGTTGCTTTTGATTCTGTTGGGATTACTGTTTACTTGTGAGAGAGCCGGTGAGTGCACTAATTAGCACGGGAATAAGCTGATGTTTGAATTCAATTTCCTTCGTGATCATATTTGCTGGAAGAATCATTGGTAAGGGAAGATACACAGTTCTGTGCTTATTATTTAAGCTGACAAATGCTACCCTTGCAGCTTTCCCTCATGCAAACACCTGCAGAGAAACAGTGCCTCTTGTATTCAAAACAAAAGCTCTTTTATGGCTTTTGTCACGTGAACTGTCCATTTCATGCGTTTTACTAAAAAAACAGGACGCGTTTCTGGCCTATTTTTACAAATCTCAAAGTTAAGTATTGAAAAGGGTGTTTAGCAGCAACTTGCTTGTAGAGATTGAAACTCACAAAGAATTTCAGCAACACAAGGTTGATTATAACATCCAGTCCTGCTCCAAAGCAGAGCCATTTCTAAGAGATTCCACAGGTGTTTGCCTGTGCAGGAGTCAGTGATGACTTTAAGGTTTGTTGCCTCAAAAGACTGACCTGGAAGCGCTAGACTGTTGAAAAAAAAGCCTGCTCGTCAATCTTTATGACTGTGGGAACAATAGTGATTCTGTTTTAGGGCCACCTCAGAGCTAAATACCAGGTGAAAAATTGTCTATTTGTCAAAACTTTCCAGAGCACTTCAAGAGATACTGTTTGATGAAAATGTATGGATGATTTCCACGCCTATACAGCAAAATTGATTGTCAAATCTGCATTAGAAAGAAAAGAAAATCTGCAAATTAGGAAAGGAAATGGCAATATGAAGAGTGTCCTCCAGAGAAGGAAGAAAGGGTGTTGTTGAGACATCCAGCTATGCACGTTTACCCTGCCCAGCACTCAGCCAGCCAAGTCCTTTTTGCTGTCCACAGGTTGTCTTGCCCCTGAGTTCCAGCCCCTCCACCTCTCTCCAGTTCTACTAGCTACAGGCTGCAGTACTCTGAAATGCACAATTAAATTGTTTGTACAAAAAGAAGGAACCAAACGCTCAGTATCTGCCAGCTGAGAGAGCTGCTTAGTTCGGCACAGGCTAACCCGCAGCCTGCACTTTGATTCTCCAGTTCCCATCCCTCAGCACTCTCCTCCCCAAGGGAGCAGGTGCCCACCAGAAATGGTTTATCCCTTCCCACCCTCAGCTGGACAGGGGAGAGGAAATGTAACAAAAACCTTGTGGGTCACGAGAGAAAGGTGAAGACTAAACCTTAAAACACCTTTCCCTCACCCTCCCTTCTTCCCAGGCTTCACTTTGCTCCTGAATTCTCTGCTTGTTTCCCCACAGCCTTGGCCAGGGGTGGATCTCTCTTGGACCCAGCTGGTGCTGCCTGCACCAGACCTGGGGGAAGCTTCTGGCAGCTTCTCACAGAAGCCGCCTCTGGAGACCTCCCACTACCCAAACCCTGCCATGCACACCCAAAATACCTACGTGACCTACTCAGACAGCAGCAGTCTCTTCACTGTTTCTCTTTCATTGGGAAAGAAAAGCGTACAAAAAACTGCAGAATTTTTAAAAAAGGAACTTATGCAGACAAAAAATAATGAAAGAAGAAATGAAAGTAAGAGAGAGGATAAAGACATGGGGAAAAAATGAAGGAAAGCAGTCGAATAAATCTAACAAGGTTTAAAATTACGAGGGAAGAAGGAAGGGATTTAAAAGAATAATGAAATACTGACATAGAGATGAAATTTAACAAATGAAATGCATGGGGAAAAAAAAAAGAAGGTGGCAGCTACTGAAATAAAAAACCCAAGTGAAAAAAAAAAAAGGAAAATAAAGAAGACTAACATGAGATACACACGTTTCAGTTGCTGTCACATTATAGGAAGAAATACAGAATGATTTTCTTAAAGCTGCACTATGAATCAAAAACTGGATCTCAATCTCTATTCATTTTAGGCAAGAAAATCATTATTCTTTTCATGTTACTCTTCTTCAAAACAAATCTGATTGGAAAGCTCCCTGTATCCTACAAACTGCAAGAATTTTCTACTTGAAAATGAAATTTTACAAATGAAAGTTGTACTTCAGTGCCACATCAAAATATTTTAGACAGCTCTAAGAACACCACCAACTTTCCTCTGGCAAAGGAAAACCAAAAATCTCAAAAGTTTTCTTAGAAAATGCTTAAAACTTTTAGGGAAAGCTGGCAGTTTTCCAAAGATGTTTTCGTTATCCTCACACAGAAAACATAAAGGCAGTTGAATGATCACATCTCAAGTCTAGCAGAAATTAGATCCTAGATGTCTGCACCATCTGCTCAGCATATTTTGCTTATTATTCATTCAGGTAACGTCTCCTTCCTTCAGTGGTTTCTGTGAAAACTATTCCAAAAAGCTATTCCTGAAATTATATTAAACCTAAAGAAACACATTGAAGAATTGCTGCAGTGACATGTATTAGAGTTTTTCCAGGGAAATCAATTGATTTCAATTTCATTGTATCACTTCTGGGAAACATCTTAGCCAAAGCAACTTTTTATACTTGTTCATTTATTATGGTATTCCTTAGCAGGTTTTTCAATATGTGTAAAAGACTGGGGATTTACCTGTGTTATTTTCAGGATATAGAGGCTGGGAGTTCAAGGAAAAATATTGGTGGTGAGGGCTTGTAGCAGGAATGTCATAGAAATGCTTATTCTTGTGATCAGTTCCATTCCAGGGCTGTTAGCCAGACCTCTTGTAATAAATTTAGGCTTTCCTAAACAGGAAACCTCAGAAAAATTCATTTGAATGAACTGTAGCTGTGAATTAATGTTCCCAAGTGCCTTTACACAGACATGCACTTAAGGGTTTAACAGACCACAGTGCAGTAGAGTTTGGGGATGTGTCTGGTATAGCTGGGAGAGACCACAACCTCAGAAGTAATTATTTTTTAACAACAGTATTCAAATTGGAAGACTCACACTGCTTTTAGTTATCTTCAATGCTTCAATTTCACTTAAGTTGTACGTGGTTTTATCCTTAAGAGACCCAGGGTAATGAAGTGGAGAAATGGTTTTTCCTAGTACTGCGTGGAAATGAGGAATAATACTCCATTACCATAAAAACCAACAATGCAAAACCTGGAAGGTGGAATCCTTGTCCCTTAAAGCTCTCCCTAGAATGAAGAGCAGGGAGCATTTCTTTGGCTTAGAGCTGCCTGGACAGACACAGGAACCCCCACGGAGAAAAGGCTCTGCAAGGACCCAGGATCAGTTACAGATCCTGTGGCAAGAGCTCCACTGAGCCTGCAGATGGTATTCCTTGCCATTCAGTGCTTACTTTTTAGAAATTTTTAGCATAATTTTACAAATCTAGTGCTAGAACTGCATGCTGCAGTCCTGTGCCCCCTCAGAAGTGCTGAGCACAGAAGTGAGTGCCCTCTCCAGTGCCACTTCTCACGCTGAGCTCAGCTGCTTCCCACCGTGGTACCCGCACACGTTTCGCAGTCTCTGCTGTCACAGCACCACTCGTAATCACCAGGCCCAGATCGTAACCCCTGCTACCTCATTTGTTACTTTGCTTCTGGTTAGATAACAAAAGATTTTATTTTTCTGGTTCCAAATCTACTTTGCCACCCAAGCTGCCCGGAAGGACAGGTGCCTTTGGTTGGAATCCTGCCACCAACAGTGTCACAGCAGCGATGCTGCAGTGAAAAATACCAGCCAACAACAGTGTTCACACTGACGCATGCCATTCCTGGAAACTGCTGCTTGATGAGAGTTTCTTTTGACAACTATTGCAAGATAAATCCTAAGTTCTTAATTATTTCATGTTTTCCATAGATTTACTAGAATATTCTTTATGTAATAGTCACAAAATTTACAGAAGCCTAAACACATTCAATTCTGTGTAAACAAACATTTTTGTTCACTTCACCAGACTGATATATAAAAATCAGTAGATGCAGGAGGCAGCTTGTGGTAAATGCTGATTTCAGATGCTTAGATTTCAGTTTGAAATATCCTCAAAATGATACTTACTACAGAGTGAAAATATCTGAGACTCTGATGTAGAAACCAACACTACAGAGCACAGAGGCCAGAGAGTTATTTAGGTCAGTATTTAGTGTAACATTCTGGGGCATACAGTCTGGAAGCACCACCTCCCACTCACAGGAGAATGAGCACGAACCCAGCATTAGCTAAAATTGGGAACTATCAGCATAAATCTGGAGAGTGTGCTCTGTCATTTTTTGTGTACGCAGGCATTTAGATCCAGTATGTTTTTTCTTATCCATATAATTTATAATCTCATATGTGAAAACAAGACTTTCCTAAAATATTTTAAAAGCTGTTCTCAGCTGAAGTAGGGTTTAGTTGTGTTTAGTGCTGTTCAGTTCAACAGCAAAACTCGTACTGATGGTGAGGATAATTCTTAAAAAGCTTTTCAAAGGGGAGGGGTTTTTTATGGCTGATAAAGCACTGATCTCAGCTGTGAGAACCAGGGTTCACTTCTCACTCTCCATCATCCTCAGAGTAAAGCAAAAAAGAATTCAGGCCTTTCAAAACATTCACTGCACAGAAGCTCTAGAGAATAGAAACACACACAGAACAGCAAGGCAAAAGCCTGGTGTGCTAAAACTGTGTCTTGTCCATCTGTACCTTATGCACAAATTCCTCCAGAAAAATTCATACCCTCCATCTGGCAAAGGAGGGTACTTTGAGCACTTTTGAGTGAAAAGGCCATTATAGCTTTAAGCTCATTATATAAAATAAAACATATTTTTTAAATTTATAAATAAACTTAATATGCTCAGAGAAGAGAGCAAATTATTAAATATTAGGAACAGATGGGGAAATGTCAGACCACAGCTACTTGTATTTCCTGCATTTCACAGCTGGTTTGCAAGTACCAAGCATGCAAAGCCTTAAGCCACTCAGATCAAATGATCACAGTGGACCAAATTCTGTGTCCTTTACTCAGGCTATTTATTCTGCATTTGATTCAAGTGTTGTTTTGCCTGAAAGCTACACCTTCTTCTGCAAAGTGCTTTCACTTAGGACTGATTTTAAACCTCTTTAAGATGGTTCAGTAACTGAACCAAGTTTCCAAACCCCTCCAGACCCTTTGCCTTCAACTGCACATCAAAGAGAGAGGACTGTCCAGGGCATTCCCAGTGCCACCCAAAAATCCCATATTTTTCCCTAAAGAAAATGGTAGTTATAGCAGGTCTCTTTCTCCTTTCCTTCAGTTTATCATGTATTTTAGCCTCTTCAGCATTGTCAGTCTCAGAAAATATGAAAGGCATCTTTATTTCTTTGGAGAAGAAAAACAAGAGCTGCTTAGTACTAAGAATATTTTCTCCTTGTTTAGGCTGTTGTAAACACAGTTCCTATAAAATAAAAACAAAAAAACCCCACAACAAACAAAAAAACCAACAGCAAAACACAAGTCAAAATCCTCCCCAAGAACAAATCGCTGGTGTCATTATATTTAAAACAAAAAATCCTAGATGATGGATGCAGCCAGACACTGTGCTCCTTTTAACCTGAATCTCTGCCTGTGGGTCATATCATCCTAAAAACTCTTTGATACAAGTTAGGAACTAATGCTAGGGGCGTATCCAGAACTGCACACAGGTACCTGCTGATTTGCCAACTCACAGGTTTCAAAAGTCTCGTAGCCTGCTCCTGGCACCTCTTGTCAGTCACTGACAGGAAGATCTTCCTCTGTGAAGGGCGATTTGCACAGCAGGGGACCTGCAAAGCAGCTGCCGCAGGTACTGAAGGGAAAAATATAAGAAGTAAATTATATAAAAATGATCTCTTTTTTTAAAGGATCAAGAGAGAGAGGGGAGGAATTTGCTCTCATGAAAAATGGGACACAGAGCAAAGAAGGCGGAAGAGAAGGCAGACATGAAAATGCCATAAAAACCTCAGAGTGCAATTGATGTAGCCAGTGAAAGATATTAAATGTGCCCTGGTGAGGGATTCGATGGCACACACAGAGGCCACGATGTCTCTGTGCATCACAGCTGCACACAAAGCACCTGCCTGGGTGTCCTGTCCGTGGTCTCAGTGCAGGAGCAGAGCCTGAGCCACAGCAGCCCCTGCTCTCAATGCTCATCTCACAGAAAAACAGCTCGGGTTTTTGGCACGATGGCAGAGTCCTGTGCACTGCAGTCACACCACCTCACAATGCTCTGGAGAACATTTCCATGGCAAGCAGAGGGACCATTTGCACATCTGCTATATTCCCCTCAGAGACAATTCCCCTCAGAGACAAGCCTGAATTACTTAAAGGTGTAAAAGGGAACGTTTAAGTTTCAGCTTGTCATATATGGACAGGAAAAAAAGCATAAAACAGTACATTTAGTCTTTACAAGCCACAAATCTAAAACCAAACGCAGGATCGATTTAGGTTTTCTGCTTTGTGGAGCAATATTAGAGGTTTGTTCAGAACACGGCTTCTCTCTCCCATCCCCAAGCCCAGTTTTTTACTGTTCAGTAACAACAATCAATCTCATGAGCACTTATCCCTTTTCCTGCCGCTTTCCTCTTCCCTAAATCTGCTGTCACAAAGAATTCTTCTCACACCTGTAAAAAAGAAGGCTGAAAAATCTATTGTAACAATCATATCTTCATACTTTCTTCCTTAAGGGTTTAAAGATAGAAAAACTGGTTTTGTTATGCCACTGTACAATATAAGCAGAAGATGAACAGAGTAAATTAAAAAATAAAAAATACACACAGAGATAAAAAGCTAAGTAACAAGGTCTTTTTTCCTCCAGGTTTTTAAGACTGCAGGATTGTAAAATGTTTGCCAGCTCCTGCTAGTTGGGGTGCTCATAGCTGTGACTTGTAGGGTCCCTAGAAATTCAGTTAAAGCCTCTTTTCGGGAGATGAAGCAGTCTCTCACCAGCAGCTGCCAGAGGGGGCTCTGTGGCTGCAGTACCCTTGGGTGGACCATTAGCCCAGGCTGGCAGTGCAGTGGAGATAATTCTGTTTTGCAGTGATGGGAAAGAGGAGTGAGATGATGCCCGTGGAGGGAAGCAGGTCCTTGGAAGAGACAAGCAAAGGGCCTGCTGCTCTTTCACAAGGAACAGCCTATCAAGAAGGGCCGTGAAATGGCATCACATGTCCCAGCCACAGCTACCTCTTCCTGACTGAAAAAGAGCTGAGGATTGTTTTATTTCAACCCGCTGAGTAGGAAAAGATATTGTTTGGCTCCCTCCCAAATATCATCACAAATATGATTATAGCCAAAGGTAATCCAGGCTTTCAAATATAACAATGCATAGATTTTGCTATATTTAGGACCTAGATCCAGCCTTGACATTTGCAGTTTGAAAATCTAAATTTCTGGCCAGAAATTTCTAAATTTTGGTCCAGAGCTACAGCTTCAGGCATGCCAAATAACAGGCAGATTCAAACAAGTTCTTCATCTTTTGCTGTCTCCAACAATGTGTACTAACTGCTTAAACCTGAGACTGTGTAATTTCATACAACTGCAGCTGTGTGCCAGCTTTTTAAACAATTCACCTAAACATCCATAGTTAAAAAGACCCAATTTTCTAAATCAGCTGGGACAGATATTTCATAGCAATACGGAATTAATATTGTCCAACTTGTTAGAATTAGTCATGACTATAATTAAGAGCATACACAGGAGTAGCCATGGGAAAAACAGATCTCTGAAAAGTATTTTTGGAAGTAAAATTACATATTGATCCCTAGTGATAATGAGATAATGCTTCAAGCTTGAAGGCAGAACGACAGGTCTTTTGCACCATGAAAAATGAACACACCAGAAGCTAAGTGAGAAAGTTAATAAGTTGCAGGTGAAGCTGAATATTTTTTTAGGTGGTAGAAGGACATCTTCAATGATACATATTTTTAAAAAATAATTTACATTTCCTTTTTTACTAAATAAGTGTAGCAGGCAAAGTTTATGACATAGGCAATTCTGAGGGATCATATGGTCTGCTAGTAAGGAGGAGGGTGCTAAAACTAAAATGAGTCATTAAAAATAGGTCATTTGCTGAGCTGTATGAGATGCATTGAACTAAGCATTCAAAATGATCAAAAAAGGAAACCAAAGTAAACCAGAGGTGAAACACATGTCTGTCACTGGCTGTCATGGTGACAAAAAAGGAACAAAAAATCAGGCAGGCTAGGAAAGAAAAAAAGGGTCCAGAGTATCATTAAGTCAACAACCCTCAAAGAGCAAGATTATTTTATAGCAGGAATTCCAGTGCTGCCAGATGCATGTTTTCATTAGGACCAAGAGAGGTCGGCTGCATACATTTCAAACCCACTCAGACTTGTGGGCTTAAAAATGTGCTCTGGTAAGCGAGCCCTCTGCATTCCACAGAGAAGCAGAATTCTCACGTTTCCAGAAGCATTAGAGGTTGGAGTTGACCTGGTGAACCTGTTTATTGTCATAGTTGGGTACCAGAAGCTATGCATGGCAATTCCCAAACCTAACATCACTTGGCACCTCATGGCAGTGTGGAAAAGTGTTCAGGAACAAAATATGCTAGTAAAATATTAAAAAGAGGAGGGAGAAGGGTAAGTTTGATATAGAAACCTTGTACAATGGCCCTGTTTTTGAAAAGCAGAAAGAGGGAAGATCTGAAATGCACTTGCATTATTTCTTCATTGACCTGTTCTTTACCCAGGTCCCCAGAGAATTCATTTCAGCATCTTGCTTTGTGCCATAAAACTAAAATAATCTTTACTCACCCTTTTCCTCGCTGACAAAGACTCTCAAAGAGACTTCCCAAAAAAGCAGTCCTGTCCAGGCATAGATACAAAAAATGGGAAAATGAGGATGTTGACCTGTTTTCAGGCCAAATCCTCAGGTGGTGCCCCTTGACAGAGCCAATGATTAAATTGTTCTCAGCTCTTCTCTCACTGAATGAAAGAAGCATTTGATAAGGTGCAGGTGAGGCACTTGAACAACAGTTGCTAGCCCCAAACATCAATTAGTCGTTTAATTTAAAAAGCAGGATATTCTATAACTAAAAGAAGAGGAAAGATCAATACAAACCTATAAAATCTAAAATCTGTGAGAACAGATTTTTTTGTTAATCCTTCAGAATCAGACATCTACTTTCACCAATTTAGAAGAAATTTGTGTATATCAAAATCATACAAATACATTTCTGATCTTTGTGTTTCACACAGAAACTCCTATTTGTGTTTCATTTATCTACAAACAGAAATATCATGTCAGCTTTTCAGCTCTGAAAAACCTGCCTTTAGAGATAGCAATTTTCTCCCAAATGTCTATGTGACTTGGAGAAGATCTACAAGATCATATAAAACCATTTTTCCTCCCCCTTGGTCATTACATTAGTCCCCTTGTCCTTACTTTATCTAATTTAGAGAGGTGGAAGTAACTAATCGTAGTGTATAGTTTTCATACAGATAGTGATTTAGCCAAAATGTCTTTTTCCATAGCTTGTCAGCACTGATTATGAAATGCACAACAGCCTCCACGGAGTCCCTTATCCTCCAGCTAAGCTCCAGTATTTCAGCCTGAAGTTCTACAGCATTGTCATGAATCACTGTTCCTGCAATAGCAAGACCAAGGCACTTTTCTTTAGCCTTCCTTTCTAAACAGCATATTGACTTATACACAGGTACAGAAAAAGTGTTGCAGAAAGCACTTTCTGGGAGATGTTTTTCATTAGGAATTGACTGCTGGTAGGCAGCTCACTGGAAGGCAACGTCACAGGGATGATTGAGCCTGGCCTCTGTGTCATTGCTGAGTTTATGCCTGCTCCCCATGTTCTTCCAGGCACCTGCACTTAGATTATGTGTGCAATCCTGGCCCTCTTGATCGATGCCAATGTTCCCATTGACTTTGATGGGGCCTGGATTTATCCCCATTAATGTTTGAATCATAGAATCACAGAATGGTTTGGGTTGGAAGGGACCTCAAAGGTCATTGAGTTCCGATCCTCCCTGACAATCCTTTAATTTCATTCCAAGCTAAAAAGTGCATAGAACACAATAATTCTCAGCTAATTAATGAAATACATCTCTGGAACAAGGCTCCTTTAGCCTTCTGTCCCTATTTCTGTCCTTAATCTATTGGTTAGATTGTACAGGATTTTAACCTCCAGTGCTTCCAGCTCAGGTAACACAAGCACCTCCAGTGGACAGCCTGTGGGACTACCCACGCCTAAGGGGTAAATGCAAGTTTAAGTGATGGAATGTCAGGTGAGCTTTTTCATTAGAGGGTATTTGATAGCCTTCCGTTGAATCAATCTAGAATGCCATTGCCATGACTAACTTCTGCTATGAATTGAGAGAAATTAATAAAAATAATGAGAGGAGCAACCTTTGTGAGCTAATTTATCATTCAACAGCAACAAGTAAAAAAGTTTTTAAAAAATTTTTTTAAAAAGAGAGTGAGTAGGCCTGAACAGGCACATGAAAAATAAACCAGCATGAAGGCAGGTACAAGGGACAAGGAGGCAGCATAAATACAGAAAACCACTCAGAGGGGGACCATGCCAGAAGACCCCCTACCAACTTTCAATGCTCACATACATGTCCAGCTCAAGATTACAAAAGATGTCATGGACTTCAAGGGACCATTTCCTTTGTATATAAAAATCCACGACCATGAAGATCTACTTTTCTTTCATGAGCCTTTTGGGAGATGTGTCTCTAAAGCATCTTATTTGAACCACCCAGTCAAAAACATTACCTGTCTCCACTGCCACACTATAGGGAAGAGTCAGATACCATCATTTACAGCTTCTGCTCCTGCCTCTCTCTCTGTAAGTATCATAAAGATAATTTTTAAAATCACAAAGTAAAGGTTAAAACAGCTATATGTAAGACGTTATTCTTCTGCTCTGTATTAGTCTATAGAGATTATAAACTCTTCCAAGGAGACTGTTTATTTTTAACCATCTGTCCAGCACCTATAAAGCCATAGCTCTGATGCTTCTACTCCTACTAACCAAATAAATGTACAGCAGCTGAATGCTCCAAGTATGATTTAAGCTGAAAATCTGAGGACATGTGCTAAAAAAGTAGAAATGTTGCTTATTCTTCCTTTTTTTTTTTTTTTTTTTGGCCAGGTCAAAATATGAGGACATAAACTCTAAAAAGAGGATATTTTTTAAAGATTGCTCCTGTGCAGAGCTGAATTGTCCATAACTAATACTGATTAATTCGAAACTCACTTTTCTGTAACAAAATCAGAATGGGAAATTGCTACAAACACTGTCATAGTAGGGCTCTCTAAAATGCTTGAATGACTCCTTCTTCCTCCCACAGCACACGTTCAGCAGGCACAGCCTGCACTGGACATAATCCTGTCCAAGCTCGGAGTTAGACACTGAGGACTGTTCTCAAAAAAATCTCTCATCTGTTTTGAGGCTTTTAAATTCTTGTTTTGAAGTAAAAATTTACTGTGAAAGCAGGGAAAGAGACTGAACTGCAACAGGTACCCTGAGGGCTCCTCTGTGCCTCTCTTTGACCGTGGACTGTCAATAACCACAACACTGCAAAACAAGCAAAAACACTTGACACTCCTATAGCATCATTTGGTTTCCCTTTGTATCACTGACCACAGGAAAGAATGGAAATGATTTGATGGATCTTTCCCCACTATTCAATATGGGTTTGGATGTGCAAAATACAATCTGGCCCTAATTTAAAAAAAAAAAATTCAAAAATAGGGAGATGTCTGTACAAAACAATAGCAAGCTTGTTTGACTTAGTGTTGTCATGTCCAAATAGTTCAGTGCTTGTCCTATGACATTTCAGTTATTTAAAGCTTCAGTTATTTGCTTATTTGTCTCAGCTCTCAGTGAAAAAAAAAAAAAAAGGGAAATAGTTCATTTAAATTCCTCCTGCTTGCAAGGCAGAACATAAACTCCAGAAGAAACTCATGGGGAGCACAACAATACTCTTCTAGATCTCCTGATACAAAACCTCATGATTTTTGTGGCCTACCCAGTTTTGATTCCTCAGGCTTACTGAAAATTTAAATTCACTCAGATTTTCAGTAATACATACAAGATGTAAGGTGTTATGGCTGAGGGATGACTCTGACATCTGTACAAGCATCTTGTGCAATATACTAATAGTGATGCAAAGTAAAACCTTAGATTAATGCACTTTATTTCACAAAACAGACAAGAAAGACATTCAAACAATTTTATAACCAAGTTTTCAGGCTGGTTTTAATTTTGCATCTTAGCAGAAAAGTTTCATCTCATAATTGTACTTTTGTTTGCCAGGCTGCCAGGAAATGCTTTACAGGTACTATGATTAGCTCTGCCTGTGTATACAGATTTTTGTATTTTTTTTAAAGCTTAGTATCACCTGTAGCTAAACAACTTGAATCCATCCATACAGATTTGCAAACATTTCTCTCAAGTCGTCAGAGACCTTCTCTTTTTGAGTGTAATGTGGAGCTAGACTGTATCCATAGGTCAGGATAATCTGAACGACCAACATTGGGATTACATTATTTACAATGTAGCTCACAGAAACAGAGATCCTTTGTTAAACCTCCTGTTTCTGTATGTGAGTAGGACAAGTTATGTCAAGAAAAAACCAGGAGGTTAAAATATTTGTGGATGTTTTGTGGGGTAATGTAAGGAGATGTTTGTTCAGTAAGTTCTGAAATACTTCAAGACTGTCTAAAACTGTACCCTCAGGATGAAGAAAATCTTGTTTAAAACAGAGACTTATTTTTAGTGAAGAAAAACAGACTAGATATGTCTTTACTGCTCTTTGCCTACTGGCAGGCTTGGAAAGACAATGAGGCAATAAATTCAGCATTAACTTCAAGTGCACCTGTCTCTTCCAACAGCAAAAGCCTTGTTAATGTCTGTGTAAAACTAGTACAGAAGGCCAGATTATGACATTCTGGTGAGCAATACCAGCAAAACAGCAGGGCATTATGTGAGCATCAATCAAGATGTTGTATAAGAGAAAATATATCTCACTTTTTCAAAGCACTGGGGAGGAAGGGTTTGTGAATAGTCCTTTAACCTCTCAGTGCTATTGTGCTAATCCAGCAAAGACTGAGGATGCACTAAACTTCATGTGCTGAAAATTCAACAGCTGCACAGCATTTTCCTGCATCAGGAGTTCTGCCAGTTTTCATGCTCTTTGCACAAAAGTATTCTCAGGTTGCAGTTCTGAACTTTCCCAGATTTGCTGACGATCACTAAGATGTGCAAGAAGATGATATTCAAACATTCCTTAACTTCATTCACTTTAGTCACTTTATGTTTTCATAAATGGAGAGATCATAAGCTGCTCTAGAGTGTGTCTGTGTCATGTTGGCCACCACTTTGCAGTCCTCTGAGGAGCAAATGGAGTGTTCACGCACGGTTCTTGACAATTCCTACTATTTTCACAGTCATGATTATTAGTGCCCCATTTCCTTTCATTTTCTAAATCCTTCTACAGTAATTTGAGGAGAGTGCTGATCCAAGAACAGGAAACACAAAGAAGACTTTTGGACTCTGGTCCTTGCTCTACAGCTAGCACAGCAACAAAGGACCTGCTCCAAAGTGCTGTTCCTGTGATCACACGTGCGTGTGCTGTCAGTGTCAGGTTTTCCACCTTGCTTTAAGAGTCTACAAAATATATTCTATAATATACACCAAGTTAATAGAGAAATATTTGGAGGATTACCTAATTTCTAAGACCACCGAGGACCTCAGAGAACAGGCACTAGTTGAGCCCAAAGTGTTTGCAGGAATCTCTGTGAATTCCACTGCTAATAAAACCTCAGACCAGACAGAGATAATCTGACTTGGCTTTCAGCATCCAGCCTTAAGAGGTGAGTGGTGATAATACTGTTCCTACTGAGCTTTTGTCTTGTAGAAAGGATATTTAACACCACACAGTGTATCAAGCCTCATATTAATAAATGATGCAATTCATTTCAGTCAGAATTATTGCCACAAGCACCAAGAACTGTAATTAATATTTTCTGATGTGCCTTGTCTCATTATAGTTTTTATTCAACATGAAGGATCGTTAGGAGTTGTATCATTCTGAACAGAATGCTGCTTCACAAGTTCCTTGTGCTAAGCTTCACTTTAAGGATTTTCCACCATAAGAAAATCAGGTGTAAAATACTTATTACAATGCTTTAAAATATGCTAAAATGAAGGGTGATATTTAACTCAGTATGGCAAACACATTTTAAAAGGTTTTATGTTGCTGAGAGGCAGCTTTCTGAAACTGGTAAATGAGCAGGTAGACACATTTCTTCACCTGCAACACCACTGCCACAGGCTGCCAAGTCATGTCCACCTCTGTAAAGCTGCAGGATGGAATTAAATTCTCTGTCATCACATCAAGGCACACACACAAATTCTGAATCTCCTACGTATAACCATTTCCCTGGATATAGTGGTGGAAAATACATAGATTTTGCTATGCAAGCTGTAACATTAATGTCTGAGGAAGTCAGTGCCAAATGAAATCAATGGAAATTGGATTTACTGTCGAGGATTTTTCCAGTGGAAGAGCTCGAGCTGCCGAGTGGGATTTCCTGGGTTTGGTGTGACACTAGGTGGCAGTAGTTGTTTTAGAAGCCTATTTTCTTTCTTTCTTTTTTAATTTCGATCCATAAATAGAAGTGGAAAAGCTCACATAATAAAATCAGTGATGATTCCACTGCCAGTTGACGAGGTTGGGAAATTCAAGGTCTCAATATCAGACAGCAGCATAGCATAGCTAGAGAGCCACGACAAAGGATCCATCCAAAAGAGTGTGGCCAGTCCCAGGATCGTCCTAAGCAACCTCTGGGAAGGGCCACGGAAACCCAAGGAGTCGCCGTCTGCCATGGGAAGGTTTCTTCCAAGGCCTTCCCAGAACAAGACATGTTCTTTCTCTTCCAGGGCCAGTCACTACATTATCAGGAGATTCTTTACTCACATGTGGGAAAAATACTGAAAGTTCACCTTTTATTTTTCCTCTCCTCCTTTGCATCTAAGTTATCTTAGGACACGAAGAAGTACGTGCATTAATAAAAAACTAAAAGATTCTACATTGCAGGCAGTCAGGTATTTCTTAACTAACTCTCAGAAAAATAATGTGATATATTCCCATCTCAAAATTTATTTATCAAGCAATAAAACAACAATTTATCTTTTTGCAATTACAGTTCATCAAATTCTTTGATTAAAGTGGATTCAAACAGGACTATCTCATGTAATAGTGTACAAAGAAATAATTTTAAATTTCTACACTTTCAGTATGCAAAACCAAGAATTAAATACAATTAGGTCGATCTAAAAACTCAGGAGTGTTCTAAAAAATATAATAGATTTCAGTTTCTTCTGAGCCTTATATTTCCTGATCCTGTGAAATATATAATAAAGTCTTTTTCTCTATATGCACCTTCATAAAATAAGGTGTTTACTTTTATGAAAGCTAAGATTTTCATCTAATCATTCAGTCAAGAAACCAAGGCTTTAAAAAAATGTGAGGTTTTCATTTGACATGCAAGAGTTTTCAATGCTGCATTTCAGGAACTTCTGGAAGGGTGCTTAGAGACCATGCACATCAGCCGCTCAGTGGGACATCACAACTCTCTGTAGCCCTTTTGGGCAGCAAGAGGAGCAAGAAACGGCTGGGCCAGCGAGGGGGGTTTAACAGTGACATTATCCTTGCTCTAATCTGGTCCAAAAGTCCTTACTTGTAGAAAAAAAAGTATTTTTAATAAGTCGTCTTTGGGAATTTAGTTTTTTTCACCATTTTAGTGAAAATTTAGGTTTTTTCTGACACACGCTGCACCATCACCAGCTGAGTTCCCCCTTGGGTTATATTGGGATGTTGATCTTGAGCAAGAACTAGCTTAGAACTGGGTTCTTTCTTAAAGATTATTTGAGCACTGACTAACTAATGAAAGCAATTGCAGTCATGGCACAAAGTATCCTGGCTAAAATGAGGCCAATCTCTCCACAAGATTTCACTTTTGAAACCATATCCTAAGAGAAATGAACAGTCAGCACCGAGGATCACAGCATCCCAGTAGAGAACACCAGCACTACGGGAGTTCTAGTAAATGTGGAATTTCTGATCAGAGTTCATACAGCATTTTCATTTCTCTGATCCCAATGTAATTTGCCATCAGACCAGATATTTGAACTCATCTATCCTAATCTAGTTCTTGCATTCTTCTTAAAGAAAAAAGAAAACAGCACATTGATATTTTTTTTTTGTCTTCAGACTGACAATGACACTGTGCAGACTAATAGTGATACAGTTATGAACTCCAGCTGTCTTTGGTAAGGAAAAGCCATTAACATTGGCTTTCCCTTTATCCTTTCCTTTTATATCTATTTGCTTGTTAGCTGAACTTTCTTTGTACCTCTTGAAACCACTGTAATAATTCATACTGATTGCAAAAGACATGCTAGAAGGAAAGGCTGCAAAGCCACTTATTTGTAGTTATCTCAGTTGTTGATCTTAGCCAATAAACTGCTGACTGATCACTGCAAATGTTTCTGCTTATAGCAGATACGCAAGGGGCTGATATTTAATTCGTTGTAGCTTCTGTTGCTGCTGGCCCATGGGCCTGACAGCTGGCGGGCCGAGCAGAGCCCCAGCGCAGGCACGGCAGAGCCACGGGCCGTGTCTCGGGGCTGCAGCGGTGCCTGTGCTGCTCCGGACCCGCCACCCCGGCCTGTCCTGCCCGTGCCCCTGGCGTGCCCTCAGAACTCACAGAGATCTGCACAAGCAGCTGCTTCAGCTGCAGAGGGAAATGTGCAGCCCCACTTCCAGGCCTGTCCATCACAGCCAGAGTATTTTAGGGGAGATGCACAGCGGGGAGAAGTCGCAAGGCTGTGTGCACAAAGTGGGAGGTAAATGGGTATCTTAGGAACTATTCTGGTGTTCACTGGCAGCTTTCTACCATCGACAGTAGTGCCCTGGGCTTTCCCCCTCTCAGCTCTAAGTTTATTGTGTTCAGGGCGATGTCCCTTCTCTACCAGGATGACAAGGTACACCATTCTTGTGCTCCAGGGGTTCAGCTCCCAGCCACAGCACGGACCTCTTCCTGGCACTTCGTGAACAACCCGTGGTGCATCACTGCTTCGGGATGTGCTCCGCCTTAATCTGTAGGATTCCAAAGCACAACAGTTTAAAAAGCTGAGAGGGTAGAATTTGGATGTTTAAGACACTCCCTCTGTGCTTCTCCCTCATCTCTAGACAGACACTCCTAGATATCCATGGGCACTTCTATCTCTGCAGCCCAAGTGGGAATTTTATCCTTCATATGCCCTCAGTTTGGAGCCAACTATCCCCATGCAAAACTGAGCCAGCCTGTGTAAAAATACCCCTGCACAGCCCTCACACACTGGGAAGGAGACAGCTAAGCACAGCATGCAGTGGTGTGCACAGTTGCATAAATCAGTACTGTCAGTCCTTCTCTTTATTCCCTGCCTTTCCCCTTCCATCTGCTTTTTCTTGTCTTAGAATGGCGGATTTTGGCAAATGGGCTGGCTTTTTGTTCTTACTTTGAGCTAGATCTGGGGTTACCAAGCCTCAATTAGAGATCTTGCACACCGCAGGACTCCAGGTGATGAGCACCAGCCCAGAGAAGCACAGAGGGACTCACACCGAGCTCCTGCCCCGTGCCCAGGGCCCGTGCAAGCCCTGTGTGGCACCACAGCCTCAGTATCCTAGATAAGGGTGCAAGTGATGCAGGTCCAGAGCAAAGGGGTAAATTTCAGACACGTGGAGAATGCCTAATATAAATAAAATAAACTGTATAAATCAAATATTTAGCTTTTGAAATGCTAGCTCTTCCAGATGTAAAAATCTAAACAATTATCCCTGAGATAAGCATCACAAAGCATATTTATATTTCCCCTTAGGTTTTATTTTGTGTTCATTAATATATACAACATTTTCCTTTTTAAAAACACTTTATGAGCCACATGCTCTCTCTGTGTACTTTTATGGAATTGCTGTTGGAGTTGGATGAAGCTGCATTTGCATTCAAGGGACAACTCAACTCACTGTAATCATGCCTAATTTGTTGGAGCACTGAGTATTTAAATCAGATTATTATAATGTTTACAGCTCCCACAACCCCCAAATTGCATGATAATTGTCATGTCATGCAATTTATAGCTATGCAGGCTCTGCACTAAGACTGACACGACCATTGTGTATATTATTAGTCAAGCATTTGTGAATCTGAAGAAATTATGAGGAATCCAAAAGAAATGTGAGGAGCAGACATTACCATGGGCAAATGCAGTTTAACGTAAACCCCTTCCATTTCACTACTGAAAATGTTCAGTCTTTCTTCCCTTTTTGATCCTGGAGGTTTCAGCTGACACACTCAGAGGTTCAGGTCATAGACAGCCCCCTTCAAGCCCCCAGGTAAACAAAGACTGGCCAAAGCTGAAACTCTCTGCAAGCACATATTCAGCTATTAGGCACATTTACTTCCTCAAGTTTATTCCCAATGTCAGACAAATATAAAAACACGAGTGTGAAGTATTCAGAAAGGAACTACTAAGTACCTGGACACAACGTGCATGAAGCTTGAGTTTCAGCTCTGCTTCCTCTGTAGAAGCAGCTCTATGCAGAATTCAGCAGCTGAATTGCAGACTTGTAAGCAAATATGTGACACTGAAAGAAACACACGCTGCTCATTTGACAGCACTTAGCACAGTGTGGTAATGCTTCATAAGTAAGTTTGTAGATGTCACTATAAAATCACTAAGAATAGTACTTTCTCATTAAGAGGGGGGAGGGAAAGTAAATGACAAGACAATTATGTTTGCTGTCCCCAAACGGTGATTCCCACTGGCAGAAAATGCACACAGCTGCTAGAAACTCAGTGGTGATGCCACTGCTATGGTTCTCTTCCAGAAAGCTGGGAGAAATGTGGTCCCCATTTTCCATTTCTCAGATGCAGATCCCACTCCACAGGGCAGTAGCTGCTGCTCACATCCTGAGATGTGCAGCCAGTGGCAGCTCCATGTTCTCCTCTTTCAACCCAGTAATGCCAAATTAGTGGGGAAGGAAAATGAAGGAAACTGCAATGATCAAAGAGGAAATTTTGCAGAGAGGCCTGTGTGGTTGGTTGCTAACTGAAACACAATGTCAGCGGTTCTTTTAAAGCAGGAAGTCGATTCTCCTGTCACTCATGGGAAGGCTGACGGAAATTTGTGCGGCCTTTGTGAGTGGTTGTTCTGGAACATCCTCTTGGAGGGACCTCAGGCCAGCTGCTGGCAGTGAGATGGAGCAGTGGCAGAAGGGGCTTCCCTGTGGCTTGTAAGGAAATGGATTAACAACTGATCCCCAGGCAGGGTAGGCTCTGCACCCTCTGTGGGAGGAGGTGGCAGCCACGTGGGCCAAGGGGCTGAGGAACAGGTGGTCAGCAGCCACTGCCAAATTACCATCTTGGCCTCATCAATGGCCAATAAAGAAATAGAACAGAAACACGTTACAGATGGCAAATAGCTAAATAAAAAGACATAAAACTGCAAAGGGGGGCTCTTCTGGGGAGTAAACTGAGCCTTACACCACCAATTCTGACTAAGAAAAATAGATTAAATTGCTTGCCTAATTTACCCTATGTATTCAAGGCATGGCTCATATGCCCAAGTGTTTTAAATAGTTTGAAGTATTTAGATGATCAATGATTATCAAAAGGCAAGTAATTTTTATGAAGACATAAAACCATTCTCATTCAAGAAAACACAGCTGGGGAGACAGAATAAGAAATAGATCCTAGAGACCAATTTCTAATAAGAGTTGATTTTAAAACAAAATGGAGAGTGGGAAAATGGTACATTAAAAATCAGAGTATTAGATTACTTCAAAAGTCAAGAATGCAAATAAGTAAAACAACTGTAATTTTTTTTTAGAATTGGAAAAATTCAAACACACCTGCCAAAGATTCAAAATTCAAATAAACCTGTGGGACAGAAGCAGCAGACAAGCACGGCCTTTGGAATGTGCTACCGGAAAAATGTGTAAGATAAATGAAACACAACAGTCAAAACATCCACCTCTCCCTTGAGTCATCATAGATAATCGTCAGGAACGTGGTGGATGGTGATAGCCGGAGAGCCCAGCAGCTTCAAAAGACAAGGATAAAACCTTAGTTTAGTGACAGCTATTTACAAAAAAGCAGAGACTATTTGCCCAGGCATATAAGAAGTTGTTAGATGAACATCTTACCATGATGAGGAAGAAAGACGGGAGCTTATGAAGGAGAAAGTGACAATAATAGAGTTATGATAATATTGCCTTGCTAAAATTGATTTGTAAGACAGAATTAAGCACTGCATGCTGGACTTTTCTAATACAGCAACCCAGAGAGAAGAGGGGTGGAGGGCTGTAGGATTTTGTGCATCCACAATGCCCTAGGGCAGCTACATCAAAGAGCAAATGGAAGCAGTGTCCAACAGGATTCCCAGGTGCTAAAGCAGAAATACCAGATCTGGGAAAGTGTCCATACGTGTAAACTATTATCACTGACATACACAAGAGAACAACTCTTGAGAACTGCCTCATGCTTAGCGAAAGTGATGCTGAAGATCTGCCTGGCCTCTCAGCCTTACCAGGACATTCTTCCCTTGAGAATCTCCGAAACAATAACATTTATCAAACTTCTTTTATTAACACCAGTTTTCTTGCTGTTTTGTGCTTGTTTGTTTGGTTTACCATCCAGCAGAAACAAAACAAGTTTGGTTCGTGAATTGGAGGGCCTGGTTAAATCTGAATGGTACACAAGAACAAGTCTCCAGAGAATCAAAGCAAGCCCCAGCAGGCACAGGAAGCGCGGTGGGGACTGCACTCTGTGCTGAGGGGCTGCCCAGGGCTGCACTCCTGCCTTACAGCCCAGCCGCGACCAGCACAGCCCCTACGGGAGATGCCAAACTCGAGCAAACCCCACCTCCATCTCCACATATTTCTGTGTCAAAGAACAGTGCAATCGCCCTTAAATCCCACAGTCGAGTCTCCCAGTGCTCCTTCCAGCCTGCTGTTGGAGGAGCAGGGGCTCCCACCAAGGAGGAACCACACCAGGGTGGTTGTGCGAGCCACTGCGCTCCCACCCAGCTGTGTCTGCAGCTCTCCCTTGGCATTTCCCTGATGAGGTGATAAATCTACAGCTGAGCTTAGCCCGTGGAGGTGGCCACTTCTGCATGGGCTGTGCCACAGCTGTCGGGTCAGTTTGTGAGCATTGCTGCTGGGCTGGGCTGGGCTCAGCTCAGAGCAGTGGCCATGCACACACACTTCATGGTTTATGGACACAAACCCTTCCCTGCAGCATGTGATCCCTGGTTCCAAGATGTCTCTATGTACCAAATGTTACCAGGCCCAAAAGTTTTCTGATTTACTTTTAAAAACTGGTAACTACTTATTAAAGGTAATTATTAAGCTTTAAGTTTCAGCAAATGTTTAAAATACAATGTGTTGTAGGAGCTCATAGAAACTGCACCTGTAAGTGACATTTTTGCAATACTCTTGTACATAGGAGGCTCAAAGCTATTTCTTGCCAGCAGCACTGATCCGCAGACTTTAGATGTTGTTAAAAAGCTTACAATATCAGCAGGGCAACTGCTGCCTCCATTAGAAACATGATACTAAGATGCTGATTAATACCAGGAGGGGGCTTTAATCAGCCAAAGCCATATGCTATTTCACTTAAGATGAAAGTGCAAATGATAATCATTATTTCAGAAAGGATGTATTTAAAAGAAGAGCAGAACAGCAAGTGGCATCTTTTTATCATTAGAGCTTCTTCATGCAGCCCCTTTTTTTCTAAAGCTTTATAAGCTTTTATGAACATCTGGATCATTTCTTCATTATATAGGCTTCCAATATCATTATGTTTGATGTAGTGTTTTTAGCAGAGCTATGCTAAATGTCTAAATATACAATTAATGCCTATTAATTATAGTTTTCAAACTGGTGAAATTATCCATCATTAACTTAATCACTTGTATTTTATCTTAAAATTGTATTCACTCTTTTATAATCCCTACATCTAAAGCCATTTCTTCCCTGGGCTTTGTGTGATGTTTTGCATGCTGTTTGTATAAAGGTTTGCCAGCCATTTTCAACTGCTTGTAGAACTGAGGCTGTCAGCGGCAGACCGTTTTAAAATAGAACCTAATTCAGCTTAGTTGTTTTACCAAGAAGTGCTTCAGAGAGAAGGGAAAAAAAGAGGTGAATTTGGATCTGTAAAGGGCAAGACTTCATTAGACCTGATGAATCCTCAGTTCTATATTCCTTACACCAAGGCAAGGGAGGTGAGGGAGGCTTAACAAGAGCAGAGGAAGGGAAGAGAGTTATTCACTGGTTTCCACTTCATGTGGCAGTAATTCAGCATGAAAAGAGCCAAATGATTTGGAAGTCTACATTGACTGTACTTGAAGAATTTGGGGCATCTTTAATGTCAAGTTACAACACATCTAAAGATAAAAACATCTCAAAAGCTTTTTTTTTTTTGAACACTCTGGCCTCATTTTAGGCTTCTTCTGTGGCTTAAACTGGAACTTATATTATGACACATTAGTCAAATGCCTCCCCTAGTTTCAAAGCCTCAAGTTGGATGGATAGTTCCTTTTTTTCATACGGCATTTGCAGCATGAAAAGAAAAAGAATCAAAGGATTAAAAACACCAGAACAGACCTGCTTGGCTCTCATCAGTCCCCTTTCAGGCACTGACAGTCAGAAAGAGTGCAACAGACCAGCACTGCTGTTAGCACTGATGAGACACAACTATCATCTTTGTGGGGTGTGGTATGTCCAGTATGCAACAACCCAATTATTGCCATGGTCACTGATTTAGTTCCTAGCTCTCCTCCTCTTGCAGAAACACCTGGAGTGGGTGATGGCCATGGTTTTCACTCCAGTCAGGGGTTCCTAAGCCCTGGTTGCTCTGGGGCTCTCTCCATCCACTGACATTGACTCTCCACAAAACGACAGAGCACGGCCACGAGGAGTTACACAGACTCTGTGCAGTGTGGCAGTCCATCCTGCCAACCCAAGCTTCCCTGACAGCACCTTTTTCATTAGGTCTGAGGCCCACAGAAGGCTGCCTATCTTCTGGACTCTCACCCCACCACAGCCTAGGACATACCCCAGGTGCCTGGTTTGACACACCTCGAGGAAGAAGCCATTGAAAAAAGACAATTCTCTTAGAGGTTCATTGCCCCGAGCAGCTATTTTCTAATCCCATCACTCTTCTCCACTATTGTAGATTTTTCTCTGCTGGACCTGAAGGATCTTAAATGACATTCCTATGCACCTTTTACAAGGAATGTAGTACTCTACTGGTTTTGTACTAAGGGCTCGAAGAATGCCTCCTCTCCTTGAGTTTACATAAGAACTGTTATATACATCAAGAGCACAAAGACCTCTAATTCTCACAAATAAAGCTGCCTTCTTGTCTTTGCTTTCACTGGCATTTTGTGGTAGCAAATATTTCCTGCAATTTCAAATCTTTAATTTACATGTCTCCTGTAATTTCAGAGAACTCTTGTCACAGCTCTGGATGTCCCATTCTTCTAGTCAGGTCATTTAGGGTATTCTTCCCTTTACTCATGATATGATGCGGTATCAAATGATCATTTGGGGCTCAAGGTTCCTTAAAGTAATACATTGCATTTACAGTTCCAGCTGCCTTGGAGTCACAAAACCATGTGCTCCTGCTCTGCTTGTCTTTCAGGCTCCCATTTTAGGGTGCTAACATACTTAAAACTACAGTTCCCAGTGCCTCAGATTACAAAGAAGGAGATTCTACATTGCTCCCCCTCTTCCATAACATGTTGGAAAATTCTTACTTCTGTCAAACAGAGAGAACCAGCTTGACTGACACTGAAAATTTTTGTTCCAGGAGAGACACTGAGCAGGAGCTAAAGTTTGTTTTATTCCTTCTGTAGTGAAACAAGGCTGTTGCTGGTTTTGAAAACTTGTGGCAGCATGTGAGACCCAGCAGCAAAGTTGTGCCGGCTGGGGATGGGATCCTTTGCTCTGTTTTAATCACTGCTCTATTTCCTTTCAGCTCCTGCCTCTCCTTTGGCTTTGCTCTCATTTTTACTCTCCTCCTCTAAATGTAAAATTTAAACTGTAAGACTCAGGCATCCGACCCATGGCTCACCTCCAGGTGTGCCACAATATGCCTGCTCATCATAGAGGCTGCTTTGGCTCCAGAGGGCAAAGCTTTTACCTTTGATCACCCCAGATGTATTTTCTCCTCATAATAAACTGAAAATTACTATCATCCCTTTTGGGTCTCCAACAGCTCATTTGCCCTTTATTTCTTCAGTGATAGGCATACAATGAATATAGTGGTAAAAAGCTACACAGCATAATGCAGTTTTAAGCCAAAATTCAGAAACGCTAAAAGTGAACTGTCTCTCCACAAGTAAATTAGCTGCCAGGTGCTCCAGGATCAAGACGGCAACATCCGGATCCTGCAGGGCTGGAATTTAGGATTTACTTCAGAAGTTTCTAAGTTAGGCTAACAAGGATGGCCCAAAGTTGACTCTTTGTAGTTCTGCATATAATGTACATATCACTCGTTTGCAAATCCCTCCTGACTAAACACAGAGAGGAGAATACTCTCAGTTGCTTCTAGGCAATGCAGAAGACATTCATATGGCCACTTTTCAAACTTATTCTGGAAAAGAGACCATGACTGATTCCAGAATATAAGAAATACTGAACTAGGCCAGTGGTGCACCTAGACCAGTATTCTGTCTCCAGCAATGGAGAAGTGACCTTTAAGCCCAGCCCTCTATTTCCTATATCTTAGCCAGTTTTCAGTAAAATAACCCGTCCACTAACATTTTTGCAATGCAGTTTCTTCAGTAGCCTTTTGTGTGTAATGTTCAAAAAGGTTTTCTGAAAACTGAAGTATTGATGTGCACATGCTCATTGACACCTCACTGAACTGTAGCAGGTCGGGGCAGGACTTCCTCTTCCAGGAACTCTTGCCCACTCTGCACTCACTCTTCTGTTTATCCCAGGATCCCCTCTAAAGCTTTTTTTATATTTCATTTACTCACCATTTGAGTAACCTCAGACAGAAGCACTCAGGTGGAGTCTGAAATTTCTCAGTGTTCTTCAGGCACAGTTCACTCCACAAACGCCACAGCTACAGTGTGAATGGTGTCTGAGCATTCGTACAACCTGCAGCTCAGTCCATTTGGGCTCAGTCCATTCGGGCTCAGTCCATTTGGTGGTGCAATGGGTGACAAAAAGCTCACAGCTGCACCTAGACATATGATATAAACACAACACCGTGTACCTTCACTGCTGCCACAAATCAGCCCTTTTTGGGGACCTTCTTTTCTCATTTTTTTCCACAATAGGATTCTTTAGAATGAATACACAGAGCCTTTAAAAGATTAAGGTGCTTGGCTCCTAATGATCCCTTTGTTTACAGAAAGAGCTGGGGGTTGCAGCCTCAGGGATCTACAGGATCCACGGCAAATAAACAAATCAGTCAATTTAGAAAACAGCAGCAAGGACTAATGACCAAGAGGCTCAGTTTGTATTAAGATGCCTTGAGCCGGAGTCCCAGCTCTGGCAGACTGCAGGACCTTTGAAAGTCTTTCTGTATCCACTGCAGTCTGTAATTATCTTGTCTGTTTAGATTGTGATCTCCTCGTGTCAGTGATTGACGTGATACATTTGTACAGTGCCAGTAAAACAGGAGTCACAGCACAGCCCAGGTTAGGACCCTGAGGTGCTGTTTTAGTAACAGCATCACTCTCCTCCTCTGGCATTGCAGTAATCCATAGCTACATTATCATATCCACCTGCTTTGGGCCATCTGGTATACATAAATGTCCCTGTGTCTTTTTACATGTAAATATAACTCTTTGAAGACTCTTCTTATTGTTACCAGTCATTGCTTGTTAAGTGCTGTCAGAGTTTTCTGCCCTGCAGGAGAGAGAGGTGGATCCAAGGAGCCCTACAGTCCAAGGAGAGCAGGAAACAAACATGGGTGAGCCAGGAGCTGGTTCCCGTTTGAGCGTTCCCAGGAGAGGACTGCACTGGAGCTGCTGCAGGTTCCAGGGAACTGGGGAAGGGGACAGATTGTACACTTGTTAACAGCCGTGCTTTTGAGAGTGGAGGGAAGTTGCAGGTTCAAGAAGCAAAACACATGACACTGTGCTGAACAAGGAAGGAGATGTGAAGACAGAAGAGTGTGAAACAGGCAAAAGAGAAGGGACAGAGCAAAACCATGGCTATTCTCTATGGACAAAACAGATCAAAGCTCTTAAGGCTAAAAAATTAAAAAATTATATGAAAGGGATTAAAGGGATGGAAAATTTCAAAATTGGGAAGCAGGAAGGCTTTGGTTGTCACACACCTTCTAGTGTCAGAAAATGTAAGAAGATCCCCACTTTTTTTGCTATTGCAGTGACATCTGCCTTGCTGTGACAACAGCCCTGAACTGCAGAGCTGGAGTGTGACAGAACTCAGATTCCGTAACAGATCTGCTCTGCTAAGCAGGGATTATCTTTGCATGAGATTTGTATGAAGTGCCTCACACAACTGAATAGGGCTTTTAGACCCAGCTACAGAACACATGATACAAAAAAATTTGGCATCATCACCCCCACTGTAGGCTGAAGCAGTGTGCACCCCACTGAAGCCTGCTGCAGTCTGACAGAGGGATATACTTTGAACTAATTAATCTACTGGTTCTTCTGTCCTTTAAAGGTTCAAATGTCAACATCACCCCTTACCTGCCAGTTCTATTTCAATTCGCTTTGTCTGAAGAAATTAAACTGAGAGAGAATCATAACAAAATGAGGTGATTAAACCTCCTAGAACAAATACAGTTCCTCCTGCACAAGTGTTGAGGGGTAAAACTTTCTTACTTCCAAAGTCTTTTGAGAGTCCTGAAATTCTTTTCTTCTGTGTTGCATTTTGAAGTTGCTCCCCATGAATATCATTGTCAGACAACAGTGACTCTCCACCTACTGACTGTCAGTAGTTTTCACAGAGATGACATTTGAAACACTCAGAGTTTGAAAGCTATTCTCTCTTCTCAAAAGTTGTATTTCTCAGCAAATATTTGGATATATACTAGACAAATAAAGCAAATGCAGGTACTCCTTGTAACTGTTCAACGAAAAAGATGAAAACTGTATAAGAACGGGACTTAATTTGACTAAAAAGATACTTGTGACAAAATAGTGTCAGTTTCAGACTTGAGTTCTATGTAACTGCGATTCCTTAGAAAAACAACAATAAAAATCAGAATTAAAAATTTTCTCCTGTAAATGCAATACTAAGGTTGACACTGTTGTCTGCTGAATCCAGAGTTTCTGTGAATAGTGGATCAAATCCTTCAGCATACTAGCACAGCTCTCAGCAACAAATATCCACAGCGCCATGAGAGGTGTGATGGTTGCATTCAGACTATCAAACCATTCTCAACCCAGTCTGGATACAGCTCAGTGCTTTTGTGACAGGACAGACTTGAGTGTGCTCAGCAGCCCAGAGGAATTCTACAGGCTGGGCTGAATTTCACTCTGTGACAGCTTCCCTGGCACCTGCTCCAGAGGCAGCTAAGGTGAACTCGAGCGTGAATTGAAACCTCTCACTGCACTAGGAACACGTCTGAAGTCCTTGACGATGTCTTAGGAATATTTTTGCCATCTCTTTTCTTAGGTATTGTGATTATTTTTTAGAGCGATCCAATCCAATTGCACTTCAAATTAAGACCATGCTTTGAATGGCATCACGAGACTTCAGGCATTCCTTTTAGACCTTAAGTTGAAAGGCCTCAGATGTTGCACACCAGCTTAAGACCAGACACATTATTTCAGTGTTCCTCTTGCTATGGGTCATCCCTTTGGCCTAATCAGTCAGATTAAAGCAAAAACATTTTCTGTAGCTGTGCACCTACACCTGAGAGCATGAGATGTGATTACAGACCTTTGTGAGTGCTTGATGTAAGAATGAAGAAGCTACCCTCTATTTCATTTTTCCTATACAAAGGTAGGTGTTAGTTCTGCTCCTGTAACCACTGCTGCACAAGGATCTTCTTTCTTGCTCCCATGTTCTGTTCAAGCCCCAAAACATGGTCCTGAAGCTTTGGCTCAGAGAGGCTCTATCTGTGTGCAATGACATTCAGTAGGAATTTTTCCAAGAGCTCTCCAAAGGGTAATGCAGTTGCACACCATCTGCAGGAAAGCTTTCCCATTCTTAAACTTTCTAAGGCATTTCTTTATTGGACGTGAATTCCACAAGTTGATGATAAAACTGTGGAAAAAAATATCCAAGTTTAGAGGAATTATTTAGCAGTTGAGACCTAAAATTGCGTCAGATCTCCCTTGCTAATAGCCATGATCTCTAGGTTAACAGGTACTATAGCCAGCTCATAGAACTCGCAATCGGATGATCTCTGTTCACTTTTGTCCCACCTTAACTGGGACAAAAAAACATATCTCAGTGTTGACTTTGGACTTTCTCTGAGCCTCCTCCACACCTAATCCTCTTCAGTCAGAATAGTCTGAATCTGGCAAGGAGATCTGGAAGGAAGTAAAGGTCCCCTTTTATTTTCTTTTTCATCTCTGCACATTTTTTTGTTAAAGTAGAATAGAGAGCAAGAAAAATTCAAGAAATACAAGAGATGATTCTCAGGAATGATAGATAGCTTTCCAGAGAAAATGTAGGCATTCTCTTTAATAATATTGTTATCTTCTCACAAGATACCCAGCATGTAAGAATGAAAACAGATAAGGTGTCAATGTTCCCATGCATTATATCCTCATTTTTCTTTTGTAAGTTATCATCCCAAGGCTACAAAATTTCTGGAGGGTTTTGGGCAGCTCTGAATGTGTGTTCTTAAACAGAAGAAGTCACTCCATGTTTATGATTGTCTCTCCTCCATATTCAAAGTGCTAGTAAATACTGTTTTCTTATGGTTACTCTCAACTAACAGAAGAAAAGCCAGATAAGTGCCTTGACTGAAGCTGTGGAGTTTTACCTCCTATTTCCCTGGATTCCTGGAATGTGGATATCCATTCCTTAACTGTCATATCTGAAACATCCAGTCATTTCTATGTTCTGACAGGTATTTCTGATCTTAATGGGCGAGACTCAGTGTCATACAGGTTAATACTCACCTACGTACATTCCTTATTCAGATACATCCCGCTACAACAGGCACCCATTTAAGGGTTTCTATGTCCTGTTTGTTAATCTAAACTATTTTGCAGTCTCAGTCCAGTTTGCAGCAGACAGATGCTAATATTAAGACATTGCTGTGTTTCAGACTCGACCCCTGCAGAGCTGTCTCAGGCGAGCAAAAGCCTGGCTGGCGCAGAGCCCGGGCTCCCCTCGCAGCCCCGTGGGTGCTCCCTTTTCCAGGGCAGCGCGCCCGGTGCACTTGCTCTGTGAGTAAATCAAGCAAAGCACATGTAGTTCATCAAACCAACTTTTTACAGCCTCAGAAATAATGAAAAGAAAGCATAAATTCAGGGCTAGCAGCGAGAAGATACAGTAGAAACACCCTCTTCTGCAGCTAAGATTCTAACAACATCACTGGATGTCTTGGTCCTAAAAATTATGGGGTTTGGGTCCAGAACGTGCCTGCTCCTTCATCCCAACACTGCTCAGCCTCCCCAAGTGACTACCACTCCTTCAGAGTTTCTAGATCCTCAGAACAAACTGAGTTAAAGAACTGACACTTTCCTTTGTTCGATCCCACATACAACTTTTGCCAGTGTTCAGACACTAGAGACCACAAAGCAGCCACTATAAATTTCCAAAATGCACTGTGCTGGTTTAGAGTTTGTCTCTGATGCTTTTCCCAGTATTAACTCTGTATCTTCTCAAAATTACACGTTGTCAAATTAAGCACAGTTGGTGGCACATTTATTATTGTTGAGCACAGCCAATGAAAGAACATTCATTTCTTATGGAACAACAAGGATTTTTACAGAATTCCTGTCTTGGTTCCACACTTTTTAAAAAATCCACTTTTTCTTAATCTCTTAAACTTGGGCTAAGCAGAGTTTTGAGGTTTGCAGAGCTGTTCTCCAGCTGAGTGTTTCCTTTTAGATATGCACACCTCCTTGTTGGACATTCATTATCAAACCTTGTGTTTGCCTTTTATCTACAAGTCCTCTTCAGTGTTCAGCATAAACTACATGGACACCTTGCAGATTGACATTTCTTCATTCATGCTTTACCTTAAACAGCATGCGAAGACATCAAAGAAGAGGAGCCGACTTTGATGTTACAAAATGAAAAACGCCTCATGATTTGCCAAGACCAGGGGAACTTGTAGTTTGCTCTTTTTTTCCCCTTAAAGAAATACTACTGCTTTCCCCACGAATATGTGAAAATCTTCGCCATTTTCACCAAACCTGTGTAAACATTTTGCTTCCAGTAAAAAAACAAGCCACATCTCATTGCAGTCTGTTAAATATGGGCCCCAGGGCCTAAACTACAGTGGCTTGAAGGAGCACACACACTTTATTTAAAGAGCTTATTTGCTTCTCACCTATGACTTTGTACACTACGGCTGTCACGACCCCCAGCATCACCTCACTAATAATGATAATGATAGTGTATGTGCTTTGTTTTTCATTCACAGGTCACTGAGAGAGATTTAGAAAAACATGGTAATTCCAGTGCTGTAGATAAAGGAATTGTGCAATGAGATGTTATTTGGTTTGGCCATGGTAGCAAATAGCCAGCAATAAAACAGAGCTGTCCCAGTTCCTTGCGGACGCTTGGCTCGGCAGCTCACTCTGATCATGAAATCAAAGGTGATCTCCTCAGCACCACAACAGACACAAAAAGTGCCAATAACCCTGGGAGGAGGCCAGGCATACCTTGTCAGAAGGTGCCGTACACCTCAAGAGGAAAGACCAGATTTGGTCCAGAACTCACGTTTCTATTGTTTTGAACACTAGGAAGGGAGGTTTGCTTTGCATGTTTTCGTTCGTTTTTGAAGTGAAGAGCTGCCCTGTCCTTATAAGGACAGAAGGAATGTGCATAATTAGTCCAAGGCTAGAGAACAGAGACATTCAAAATGAACATTTGTTATTGATTTCCCAGGCTGCAGTGGAACTGAGAGGAATATCATGAGAGGAAAAGATATGTAATTAAATGTGATTTGTTCGAATGCTGCCAAGCTAGGTCATTGCGTATGTATCATTCAACTGCATTGCTTCAGCATAAAGTGCACAGTCCCTCTCCCTGGCACAAAATCCTTTGATTAACCAGCCTCTCTTCACTGGTGGAAGGGGCCAGCCCTTTTGTTGTTTTGCTGCTGGCAGCGCTGCTTGTGCTATTTCTTTAAGACTCTTCATCAGATGTGGTTTGTCAGGAACATGCCTAGACTGTAAGTCAGAACAGAGCTCATTTTCTTTGATGTGCATTTGTAATGTGCCTGCTCCAAAATGAGGGGAATGCAAACTTTGGTCACACTATTAATCTGCAGGAACTACGTTTTAAGCAACTGGATGTGAATAGATTATGCACAAACTGTAATGTTGGCTCCTCCTTTCAAACAGAATTTTATCAATAATTGGTGCCAGCACAAGAACATATGTCAAACACTTAACCACAACCAGTTCAGGAGGAATGTGTTTAGGCCAGACCTTCTGCTATAGAAAGACTTTTTATTTCCAGTTTAGGACCTGAATTTTTCCAAAACAACACAAATAGCTCCTTTAACCTCATTTATTGTTGTATTGTGCTTAAGACCAGCTCAGATATGATCAGTTTCGCTATATGGCTTCAGTGTTATAGGTTTTGTACTCAAGGCTTTTACCCTTGAGCAAGTGTTTTGCATACTAATAAAACCTGAAAGTGAAAGGGTTACACTTCCTTGAAGGTCCACTTGAATGGCTGTGAGAAGAGAGCCAAAATGGTAATCAGATCCCTATGAGATCATATTGAAAGCAGCCATGCCTATTGCACAGTCTTCTGATGTTGCAGGGGTCTGCAAAACATTTAATCACTGGAGTTTCAATAAGTTGAGATTTGTTGTGAGTACTGTAGAGAGCACTCGTCTTAGATAAAATGCTGCCTGGTAATGCTCTTACAGCTACATGAGCCAGAATGCAATCGAATATCCATGGTGATTTAGCCTCGCACCGTCATCCCAGAGAAGGGGATGCAGGATTTTCACAGCTACATAGCAGTGGATTAATATAACTATTCATTACAATTCATGGGAGGCCTGATCCAGCTTCTGTCAGTAGAAGGAAAGATGCCATTTGATTTTACTGCGAGTTTGGATGGGGTTTTGTGTGTCTAATCCTGTAACTGCCCTCCACTACCACAGAAGCTTCTCCAGGGCTCTCTATTACTCTGCTGCCCAGGTGGCACCCCCACAGCTGCTGGTCTGCTCTTATTACTCAGTGGAGCTCAGGTGATGCTGACTCTGCCAGGCAGCTGAGCGCTGCTACAGAGAGGTTTAATAGCTAAACCTTGTCTACAGTGCTTTTATTTATTCAAGCTTGTGAAGTTCTGACTGACCTAAAATTTAAGTTTGGCATAAACCATGCCAATGCCTGTTGTGGAAAGAAATGAATAATGAGGTTTTGAAGATGTCTCTGCAAAAACTCACAGATGAGACTGTGTGTGGAAGAAACCCAAGTAGCTTCACTCACAACGTACCTTCTCCTCTGGCTCAAAGTGTGCAGGGAGCCAGGAGACAATCCTCGTTAGCCTACCTTCATTAAACAGCCAGCAATTTCTATCTAGTTAAGCTTGCACAGATTAAACCTTTTACTAAGCCTATATTTTGAGGATGCCCTTCTCCACCAACAGCATGGTTTGAAGCTTACTTTGAAAGATGCAGAAATCAAGCTAAAAGTGGACCAAGATTAAAGAGCAGATCACTCACACAGGTCAATACAAATGACCCCTTCCAGTTTCTTGCAAAGATCCAAACCTGTAAACTGTCAGTGGAACTTGAAACACTGAAGAAATCTGAAAGGTGGTTTATGTCCTTCAAGTGGTTAAAACAAAACAAAACCTGAGCCCATTTCATGGTACAGGTTCTGTCTTTTCCACCACTGAGCAGCAGAATGAGCAGGTTTGTAGGTACCAAGGGGAAAAGATGGCTCAGTATACGGTTATATTGTGTCCTTTGTGCCTATACAGTCAAAACACACATTAGATGAGAAAAACCTACCTGGGCTGCTAGAGCCAAACAAATGAAAAGGATGCCTCTGACCAAAGAGCACTGAGTTTTCAGAGATGTCTCCTGAAATATGCCAGGTTTGAGAATGGAAGCCTCAGAGCATCAGTCGTTTCCCCTTGGCTGACAGGCTCTTGCAAAAGAACAGAAGAGGTTTTCCAGCAGATATTTTGAGTGTCAGGGGAAAAAAAAACCTCGTGAATTAATGTGGATTTTGAGGAGAATGATATTGCCTAAAAATACCATTGTTAGTACAGGCTTTTTTGACAGACTTGGCAGGTTTCTACAGCACCTTCTGACTATATGAAGTTGTGTGTGTGACTTAACCTTTTTTATTTCTGCCTTTTGGAGTTTAGTCTCTGTCACTGTTGTCCTCTGCATTCAACTCCTCTGAACCCCCAGTGCTCCTGACACTCATTGTTATTCTGCTCCCTGCTTTCAACAATATTCCAGTGAGATTCCCTCCCTGTCAAAGCACTGACTCAGTCTACCTTAGAAAACTCTCTGTTGATCTCTGAGAGACAAGTGAATATTTCTAGTTTCACTATCATTATTAACTGGCCAAAAGTGCCAGAATTAGAATGTTTAACAGAAAAAAATGTGTTCTCAGTGTTATTTATATCACTCTCTGCAAAAGAAATTTGACATTTTAGTGTTTTGCTGTGCTTGAAGGGTGAACATTATTAAGAACTGTTTGTCAGCATCACATTCACTTCCCACCTGCTTTGCTGCTACTGCCCAAGTCCCACACCATGGCCCCAGTTTCAGGCTGCCTATCAGATGTTGTTGAAAAGAACTGTTTGGAGGCATAAGGATTAGCCAGGTGAAATCCTGTGTGATCCCTTTGTTTCGCAGGCCAAACACTGAAAAGCACACCACCTAAAAGGCATTCTTATCCCCCTTTTTTCTTGAACCTGAAATAAGGCCTGGTCAAATCACCACAAATATTCTCATTAAGCATTAGCTTGTTCTTAAGGAAATAGTTGTTAATATCAAGTCAGCTGCGAGAAGCCCTTTTTAGTTTTGTAAGAGCTGTGTAGCAGCAGACTAGAGATGGGAAAGTAAAGGAAGCAGATTAAGTTCTCAAGCAGTGTTGTGCCAGTTTAGGATGCCCACATCCTGTCACAAACTATACCCTCTGCTGCAGCAGCAGCAGCCACTTCTCCACCATTTCTGATGTGTTCAGACAGCAGGGAAATTCCCCGGCCTGAAAGGGCCTTATTTCTAGGCATGGTTT
Source organism: Platysteira castanea (assembly GCA_013397175.1). Classification (NCBI taxonomy): domain Eukaryota; kingdom Metazoa; phylum Chordata; class Aves; order Passeriformes; genus Platysteira; species Platysteira castanea. Next base: position 222,649 of record VYXC01004205.1, on the reverse strand, counting down.
CAGCCAGCCCCAGGACTTTCTGAGCTGCAGCCAACAGGGACTGCAGCACCCCGAGGCCAGGCTGCAGCTTCTGCTGCTCCTGCACTCCTTGCAGCCTCCTTGCAGCACCCTCTGACCCCCCAGTATCTTGCTCAAACACAGTCAGTAGCTCCCCAAGAGAAAGAGGGGTGCTCCCCACCCTCTCTAAAAACCCACCCCATACTAGGAGACTTAACAAGCCACAGACAAAAGTAGAGGACTAAATACTCTGCAGTCAATAAAAGCAAAAAGAATCACCAGAATTATAATAGCAAGAACATCACCCAGCACAAGGGGCTGGGAGCTTTGGAAAGGACAGGACCGCCTGTTTGCTGCACACCTCAGGGCAGTCTCTGGCTGCTGAGAAGCCTTGGGAAGCAACTTCTCAACACAGGAGTTTATCCCATCCCCTAAACACAAGCAGTACTGGCTGCTGTCAGAACTGTACTGCTATGCTGAAATACCTGCTAGCACTGCCTATTTTGGTAATATTTGGTAGTGCAGATTTGGGACCTTTATGATGCATCACGATCTCTGAAAATTTCATAAATAAACCTGTTCATTACTAGCATAATTAACCAACCTCATGCAGCTGTAAACTCTGGTTAAGGAAACTGGTCCATTTCATCCACACTGGCAAATAACAAGCATTACTTAGCTGTGAGCCACTCTTCTGTGAAATCTTCCAGAAAACAAGGGCTGTGTTGTATTTTTCACTTGGCACTACAGCTCTAGGACATCATACCACTGTAATGTCAGATTCTCATTTATCTTTCCCCAGTTGCACTTCTGCAATTTAGGGAGAAAACCACTTCACCTGTCTTTAAAGACCTAAGAAATGCTACTGCACTTTGAATTATTACACACATCAATCTAAAAATATCATCTACACACTTTTCTCTTTACCTGAGAAGCTCAAAAGTAGAACTTAGGCATGTGAACTCATCAGCCATAAGCAAACAAGGAAGAGGAAAAAAAAATCAATCTATTGCAAATGACCAATACAGCAAGTAAGAGCTCACCCTCTTGTTGCTAGCTGAGATACTATAATATCAAACAAAATGATTGAGGACTTGGATGGGTCTAACAAAATACACGAGCAATTTAGGCTCTTACTGTAAAAAAATAGCAGTCATTTTATTTGATTCATCCACAGCACAGCAGCCTTAACAGTGTGTTTGTCTGCTCCGCTGAGGCCTGACAGCTCACAGGACATCAGGTCTCCTGTGCATGATGTAGCTTTGTTCATCAATAATTCCCTCAAGGAGTCAGTTACTTGTGGGTTGAAGTGAAACAAGTTTGGGTTGAGCACTTAGATCTCAAAGACTTAAAAATGGGACTGCTAAGAGATTAAATCAGGAACACATTGGAAAAAAGGTCACAATAAAGAAAGTGTGTGTATCGCACCATAACTTGATTGCTGGTGATCAGGCATGAAGTAGCCCTCAATGATACAACCTTATGAAAACTCAAGGTTTCAGCTGAGAGATCAAGTCTGGAATTAAAATAGAGTAAAATTTAAATTCCAGAGTTCACTGGATACTGTACTGGAGCAAAAGAAAGTCTGTCCTATGCTTCTAATTGAAGCAGTTTAGCCATGCAAACTTAAGAGCTGACTAGTACACTTAGAAAAAACAGCATCTCTCCACACTGAGCATTTTCATCCTTCAGTCTCTATGTGAGCATCATTATAGGCGAACAATTCAAATCTGTCACAGCCCCTCAAGCTTTACAACTTATAACCTGCTGCAAAACCACACTTGAGCCAAGCCTTTCCTGGAATCTGCAAGAGCAGCTCATGGGATTACTGCCCCAAAGTGTCCCTTCTGCCTCCTGTTGGAGCATAAGAGACTTTGAAACATCAGAAATTCATTTTCCACATGGAAGATGATTTTCAGATTAATATTTCTCTTCAAGTTTCTCCTCAAGGTAGTTTTCCACTCAGAACTCTGAGGAAAAAAAAAAAGTGGTGGGGGGGGTGGGAGGCGGGGGGGTGTGCATTCTAGCTCATATGCAGTCTACATCAAAAGTTACCAGGGCTACAAACCAGTTAGGAAGCCAGCTAACAGACCTAACCAAGAGTCTGCTGTGCCCCCTGAAGGAAAAATGAAATGACTGAAAGACATCAGAGGAGGAAAAATAAAAAATTTAAGTCCATCCTGTTGTGCTAAGCTGGTCAGAGCATGCCCACTTCATCCTATTTAGGGTGAAAGTGTCTAATATTATATCCGACTGGAAAAAAAAAATAAAGCAAGAAACTTAATTCAAAAGTTCTGAACATTTGTCACGCTTTTCCCCTGACACTCGGTGCTGCTGAGGGCCTCCCTTGCAGACAGGGGCAGCCACAGCCACTCCTGGGTTATGGGATGGCTGCCACCAGGGCAGCACCAGCAGAGCCCGGGCCGTGAGGGATCCCTTGGCAGCCACAGCCAGCGACAAATCAAGCGGTTATTTTCATCAAAGTGATAGAAACAGAGCTGATCAAAACAAGCAGAAGGCACTGTTCTGTTTGGTCTGTACACTTTGTACACTGCCACTTGGGAACTTAATTAGTCCACATGCTTCATGTTTCTATCTTTAGTCTGATGGCATACAGCTGTTCTTTTCAGCATCGCTGCCTACTGCCCTTTCCCTGCTGTTGGGGTACGCTTGGAAATAGAAAAGGCAGGATTGCCTCAAGTTTAACCCTCTGCCAGCCCTTGCTGATTGCCTAAAACAGAACATTTTGGCCCAAATCATGAGGTAAATCGTTTCATTACCTCATGGGAGTTTTCCCACATGGCCAGGGATGGGGAGGAATCCCATAGTCTCAGAGTGCTCATCTCATCACAGGGCGACTGGTCAGAGCCAAAATGCCAAAATGCTGAAAACAAAACAAAACAAAAAAGAACCCTTTTCAGGGCAATCTTACCTGCTGGGGTGAAGGGGAAGAATTTTTGAGTCGCTGTCAGCATGAGGTGAGGGGACAGAGCTGGTTCTGCTTCCCACCTCAGCTGAGGTGGATTTGTGGCAGAAGAACAAGCCCTGGACATGAAGTACGAAGGGATATGGATCATTTCAGGATATAGAGACTTGGCACTTTCCACATGGCCTGCCATGAGAGACAGTGATCAAGATCGTGCAAGGATTTAGGAATAAAAAAAATACTCCAGGACTGAGGTTGTCATGGTCCATTCGTACTAAAATGCAGGAGAATATATCTAGTGAAGATGCTCTGCTGCCCAATGAAGTCAAAATTGGGGAAAGACTCAGGAATGAGGCGGGAGCTCCCACTCCTGGTTGCCTCTGTGTTCAGCATCAGGTTAAGCCTCATGCACCCCTATTTACAGCACAGGAAGGAGGACAAAGCTGGCTTTATAGTCCGAGTCTGCCCAGGGCGGAAGGGAATGCCCCCATGCACCACATCTAATAAATGAAGGTCTTCAAAATCCCTTTGCTGATGTCATTTCTTGCCCAGGGTGTCAGAGCCTTGGCCTTTCAGCTGGGACATTCCTATCTCCCAGCTGGAATGCAGCCGGCACCCCCAGCCTGGCTGTGACCTCCCAGCTCAGAGAGAAACTCCTTTTTCTGAGCAGTTAAGAAGTTACACATTCATCTACTGCTGAGGTTTAACCATATCAGTATCCTCCACCTCCTCTCTCCCCCCACTAGTTTTTGTCTCTTGTAATCATTTTTTTCTCATATTCTAGAAATCCCTGCTTCACTACCTTGACAGTGAGGTGCTGTGCATCACGCCACACTCATGAGTTTTACATTCCTAGGACATGGCAGACTTTGATACAATTACAGCTTGGCTACATATCTTAATTTATGTTACAATATTGCTGTAGTGATATCAGAGACAAATGTTTAATTCACAGAAACTCAGTTTCAAACTACAGTCCCTGAATGCAAACAGCAGACTTCAGTATTTTTTCATCAATTTCTTAGTTCATAAAAATCAATTTTTGTAGAGTTTTTACACTGTACATAAAAGACTGTGGCATCAATTAGCCTTAATTCTTTTTTTTTTTTTCTTTTTTGGAAACCTCTTTGTAGGAAAATCTCATATTTCAGCAATTTGCATTATCCACACAATCTGCTTTGAAGTTCTAAGTTATGGTAAGAAAAGGATCCACTTATCTGCACATAAAAAATGTTCAAAGCTTATAAATTCCCTGAAACAGATGTACATTATCATTGGATTTGCCTTTCTCTCTTTGCTGTTGCATGGCTAATAGAGTTTCATGTGCCCCCTCACATCCTCCCCATTTAGCATCTTTTCTCTACAGAAGCATGCACCCTACTGTGCCAATCCACACTTCAAAGATTTCTGTCTATCTATTAGAAACAAAGCACAAAGTGAGAACATATGGCCCCTTTTAAATTTCCCACATTTAAGTCAATATCGTTTCTTTTCTCCTTTGGCAAAGAAACATAATAAGGTTTATCTTCTCCCTTCCTAAATCTGCTGGCTCTCTCAAACTGCTTGTGCCAATTCAGCAGTTACTTTGCAGTATCAGACTTGGCAGCACATATGAAAACAAAATCTCTAATTTTTAAAATTGCTTTTATTTCTTCAGATCAAGAAGATGCATTTAAATGATGAAAAAGGACAAAATGTAACTGCACACTTTCAGATAAGTGGATTTTAAACCCATGAAAGGGCACAACAGAAAGTCAACGGCAAAAAATTGTCTTGTTCGAGTTCTTTTCATGGTGACATCTTTCCAAACTGACTAAAGGGATGGAAGAGTATTCTGGAGTCTAAGGCCTTACTGCACCTGCTTGTCACACATGCCAGAGCTGCCACAGAAACCCAGCACTGGGGCTGAGGGGGCGATCAGACACTGTGAGACACTGACACCCCTCCTGAGGACAAGGACCAGTTACTTGTCCCAGTGACTGTGGCTCCTCAGCGTTCTCTGTTGGTGTTACAGACATAATGAACATACCCCTTCTGTGCCGCACAGAAGAAATTTTGGACCATTCCTTTGGAGTGACTCCATCCTGCCCATCCCTGGGGAGAGGAGTAACAGGCACGCAGGGGGCTCATGGTGGGATCTGCTGTTTGGTGGATTTCCTTTGCAGTTGTGGGCTACAGAGGCAATATTCAAAGGAACAAAGGCTCCAAGTAAAACAAACTTCATTAGCTATTGTTAGAAAGATCAGCAGACACATCCTGTGAATGCCGAATTCCTGATTTAATTATAATGAATGAGGTTGCAGTGATGATGTTTTTAGCAGAGAAAGGAATGAAAGTCTTGCCCTGCTCCTGAAAACACAACTTGCTCCTTTAATTCATAGTTACCAGCTAAATGGCTCCGTGTTTCAGACTCATAAGATATCAAGATTGTAATCTTTAAATTTATTGATTTTAGCATCCCTTTCTTAGACCAGGAAAGTTGTAATAAAAACCTGTCCCTAACCAGTGCAAGTTCTGAGTGTCCCAGGGCCCTGAGTCCACGAGAGCATGAATTGAAGTACTTCTGTTGATCCAGTAAAGCTGCATAAAATTTCCAGTGAAACCTATGGAAGTCACATGCTGAGACATGTTGAGGGTTGTGGCCCTAGCAGATGGCACACTCAAACAGCAAGTTGTGATTATAGACATCAGAAGTAAAAAATACTCCCCGAAAAGGCTGTAAAAAGACCAGAGGAATGTGAGGCCCACAGTGCTGCCTTATTGCTTCCCTTCATACTTCTGCGCTTACTGGAAACTCCGAGTCCCTTTAATTGAGCTTTTCCTCCCCTCCACTCTTCACAGGGTGAGAGGGTTAATTGCTTTGGACTGAAACATTACAGTTTTTGTACTCCTGCTTCCTCCTGGCACGCTGAGTATGCAGGGATGCCGTGAGCACACACCTCACAGGAGTGCCCCAGCATCCGCAGCAGGGATGAGAACAGCTCCACACCTCCCAGCCGTGGGATGAGAACAGCTCCAGACCTCCCAGCCGTGGGTATCTATAGAGCACCGTATCTCTGGCTTTGAAAATCAGCACTGGCCAAGTGAGACTTTAATGCTAATTGCCATGGCATTTCAGTGTTTATCTTAGTTGAACTACCATTACCAGTCGTGGTTGTTAACAACCTCAAGTGGCACTTTATTCATCTATCAACAGCCTTACCCTGTGAACAAGCAAGCAAAGAACTATAAACACCCACTCCAAAGTCACTTTGTAGGTTTAAGCTGAAGCCCGCAGAAAACGCTATTCACAGATGTCAGTGAGAACAGACAAAATACAACCTCCAAACCAATGTTTTAATCTACAAAGTTTTATTTGTCTTTTTAAACTTGTAAACCATAAAAAGAGCTTATCAAATATCTGAAATTAGTACAAGAAAAACTGATGACTCATAGCAAACTGCATTTGTAAGGTCCAAATTCCAAGACATGCATGGGGCTCTTCTGCTTCCATTTATGAAGCTGAAAAGAAATTTGGCCCAGTCTGTCAGGTTTTTCATTAGAAAATTCACAAAGCCTCAGCATGCTGTACTTCATGAATAGAACAGAATAGGAAGGATTAATTGCAAGAATAAGCACTCAGCACCAGAAGGATCTGAACCCCATATCTTCATCCACAAAATACAACACCAAAGGAGTACATCTCTCAGCTGGTAGTAATTACAGGCAGCTTTGTCTGTGTGGACTAGGCGCTCAAAGGAAGACACATACGTCCTAAAAACCAGAAAGCACAATGCACACCATCACCAGTATGCCTGATACTGTTAATGTTTGCCCATCGCCAAATTTATGAAGGCCCTTATGTCTTCAACATTCTTAAAAAAACTTCTGGAACTTCCTACACTCAGCCCCCCCAGAATATCAGCCTGATGAGACAACCAGCAGGCCCAGTCTGCCATTCCTTGTGGTATAAAGACTATCCTTTGTGTCAGTAGATTTCACAGGCATAGTTAGTGTTTAGTGTTTCGAAAAATCAGGACAGATACTGAAGCTTTGGGTAACATTTGACCAACTTATGTGTGTTTGTAACCAAAGAGAAAAAGAACTGATGTCACTATTCAAAATGTGTTCTAAGGAGTATTCAGAACATCCGTAGAAACACCTCTGCTTCCAAAAACGTTTTCCTCAGCTTGGACAGGGACTTAGGGAAATGGGGATCCTTCCTTACTCTGCCATAGCCCCAGTGACGATCTGCAACCTTCCTGCCTCGTGCCTCCCCCTGCACGCTGGAGATTCACCTCCTACGGAAAGTCTTTCAAGTTTTCCCAGTGAAAAGCATTCTACAAACTACTGTTGCTGTTTTATGAGCAAAAAATGTACCATAAGAGATTCATTAAAGTATTATGAATAAAAACTCCATATGGCATTTTCCTGCCTCTGGTGTGCCTCCCCCAGCCCCTCTGCTGGACAGTTCTATGCTATCTCTACACTTCTCAAATCTTTCCATCCTTCCCTTGCCACTCTTTCTACACAGCTCTAACCCTCACAGTAATCTGCCTGAATAGTCCTTAAATCCTGCTAGTTTAAAACGAAGAAGTCAGAAGACTTCATCTGTGTGATTCCCATCATTTTAGCTCATTTAGGATTGAATTATCTAGAAATATATAGAAATGTAAAAGTAAATTAAAGCATCATTGAAAATCTCATTGTTTAATAACTATAATTCAAGCTTCAAATAAGATGCATTTCAATGTATATTGAATAATTTCAGTATAAAGTTATTTGCTTTTCTATATCTGTTCCTTTTAGACCATTTTGAGCACATTTTAAATGTGCACAGAACAAAAAAAATCTCAGAACAGACCCTTCCAAATCAAATCAACTCAACATCTGTTCAAATAGGAAACAAATAACATTATTATGTCATAAATAGAGGCTGGTTTTGCTGTTAAGTGCGTTAAGAAAGAAATCTTCTTCCAGAAGCTATTTAGAAAACACATTCAATTTTTAGTTCATGGATTTTCAAACATGTTTCTGCTAGTATAATAAAAAAAAACAACAAACCAACAAAACCAAAGTAGTCTGACAACTAATATGATGCTGAATAAGACTTGGTTCCCAGCAAAGCTACAAATAAGTCATGTTTGAAAACGTATTTTCAGATCTTGATGAACTGCATCAAGGTAATTAAAGGTGAGACTTGATTAGCTGACATGTTTCCAAACATGAACATTCTTGCCTGTACTCCAGGCAAAAATTATGATGAGTGTTTTTGCAAATTTTCTAGCATGATGAATTTTTCTCAAGTATAATCTAGGCCCAAAGGGGCCCAACTTTCCTGTTAATTGGAATACAAATGAAATCTGTCATTCAATAATTGAGGCACACGATGACATACGGAGAACAGTATGCATTCATCAGAGCTGTGTGCTTATGTGGCAACTTGCAGCAATACACCAGCTCTTCTCTTTAGCAAAAATCACCTCTGTCAGAATCCATCTTGTTCCACTAACTTCTGCCAGAGGACACACTCACACACACACATCCCCCTTTAAAGTTCTTCTCCAGCTAAACATTGCTGCTTTATGCTCACGATGACTCCAGTAGAAAGACCATAACAGAGGTCCTATATTTGGCTTTTTAATCTGGCAGGGTCTCAAGGGGCTGGTCTGCCAACATGCCAGGAGAATCTGTACCTCATCATCCGAGGGCAGAACTGGGTCTCCATTTCTAACAATGACTAAATGACACGAGGATGTTTCAAAGACACTTGGAAGTGCCTTGAGGTCCTCCAATGGCAGCAGTATAAAGACAGTATGTGCTGCTAATCTTAATTAATTTACCAGCTTGATCTCTTACAGCAAAATTTCCATTTACTATTAGCAAACCCATCAGCATTAAGATGCAGAAAAAATAAATACTGAAGTTACTGGCTGCACATTATGTAGACTTCGATCTTCCTGGAATGAAATTATAGGCACCCTGCAGCCAGTGGGAACCTGGCAGTCTTGCCAGAGATTTCACTGGGACAGAGATTTTACTTCAGAGCCTTAGCTTAGGTTACTTTGTATTGTGGTCATGAAGTTGTGAGAAGAGCTTAGCAATCCTTCTTTTCAAAAAACTGTCCTCCCCAGAATTGCAGCTGGTAGAGATGAGCAAAAATTTTCAATGGAATTTTTTCAGCAAATAGTGCAAACTTCAGGATTGACTTCATTTTACTGAACTGCCTTGTTTGAAAAAGCAGAAAAAGTGAAAAACCTAGAGTTTTCATCTGAAATTACTTAATGCCGCTCCATTTTACTTTTCAATATTAACAATATACTCAACTCTGATATTTTTTCTTTGGAAATAAAATGTTTTGTTTAACCAGAAACTAAACTCTTACAATTTTTGCTTCAGCTACGGTTTCGAACAACTTAAAACATATTTTTTTTTCTTTTAAGGAAAAGTTTTCAGAATTAATAGCAAGATGAAATATCAGTTACTCAACACAGGTCCAACAGCAGGGGACAAGAAATTTAACTTTGAAATTTGAGAGTTTAAATATTAGACCAAAGCATACCCAGTCCATACGTAATTTCCTGATCCTGTTCCCAAAAATGTTAATGCAAGCTCTTTCATCAGTGGGATCTGCAAGCACTGACAGCAATTGCAATAGGCCCCTGAAATCCACAACAAGAAGAAAGAAATATACTTTCTGAACTAGTAAAACTTTAATTAACAGGGGGTTCTCTTGGCACAGTTTTTGCTGTTAAATAAATAAAGCATTTAGTCAAAACCATCTATATTTACTATACAAAATACTGAAAAGCAAACATATTTAAAAGATACGGAAATTTAAGGTTCTGTGAAAAGAAACTGTGCTACATGTTATTCACACTTATAATGCACATAACACAACTGCAACACAGTATTTAGATACTGTATATTCATACATGGCTGGTGTAAAGTTTTTGTAAGGGGATGCCATGTTATTAAAACCTATGTGTGTTTCACAGACTGTGAGCAAGGCAGAATTTGTCTTTTGAATGTCCAAATATAATGAACCAAAACAAATCAGTGCCAGGCTGTAACCACTGGTCAGTCATGTTCCATGTCAGAGTTCAGCTGGCACAGCCAGCACTGCCCACTTCTCAGTCAGATGGGATTTTGGTAGTGGTGCTGTTTTCTTTTCCAGCAAATTATCTTTGGGTGAAGGAGCATTTTTACCCCTTTGCTGCCCTTCCTAAGAAAATCCCACAGTTCTGAAAGCACTCGAGTTTTCCAGAATGTTTTCTGGTTTTCAGCAACAATCTGCATTAAAGAAATTTGACTAAGAACAATTTGCACCTCTCAGTCTTTCTGGCATATGCTCTACTGAAAAGAGAACAGCTTTAATTACTTCTTCAAAACAAATAGCATGGCATCCCTTCTTAGATGGAATGTACACTGTGTGTTTGCATGCGGTATAATGTAAGTCACTTGAATACATCAGACTTTTTTAACACTATAATATAAATAAGCTTATTCCTTCTACTAGACATATAAATGCCTTTTTTTTTTGCAGTCCATAATTATATATACATTGAAAAAGAATGATACACAAGCAGCAAAAAAGGCTTAGACTAGAACAACTCAGTGGTAACTAACCAAATTCGTGGCCTTTTCATATTTTCAACACAGAAAATTCTGCATATAAATATTTTTGGACTTTAGGAATTTTAAAATAAACAGAACAGTATAGTTGTCACACAGATCAAACACATTTTAAAAACATTTTGTTAGGTTTTACAGAACAGGCTGCTGACAGCAAAAAAAAGTAAAATAAAATAAACCAGATTTTTTAGAGGGGACAATAAGTCTAAACATCTGCTGATCCAGGGAGACAAGACATGGACCTAATTACCATGAAGCAGTGATTCTATTCCAATTCCACAAGAAGGCAAGGCTTCCCACTGCTCTTTACAAGGTGATGTCTCTGTGATCTTGGAAAGGACAACATCCCTCTAAAACTGGTCAGCAGAAAGGTAAGACCCCATTTTGGACTGATCAAAACTCTAGTCAGAAAACAAGAAATACCCTAATCATAAAGGGCTTATAACAATGTTGGATAGTTACATTTTACAATATATACTATTGACAAAATACCACAACATTTAAAATAATTAAAACCAAAAGCAAATACGTTTATAGAACAATTATGATTCGATGTAGTTCTCTACTTTCATGTTCCAAAAGAAATGTAGGTGTTCTCCTGTCACTTTCTACCTGCAAAATGGTGATCTGTACAAACCCCAACTGCATCCATTATAAACCTGGGCTCCACAGAAAGCAAAACGTGAATGTACTAATCCTTTTTTTTTTTTCCCCCCACTTTTCCACTTTTCTTTTGACCTTCAAATTTCTCAGCAGCCATTAAGGTCTTGTGAGTGTGGTCTGATTCTCCTTCACGGGATGGAAGCCCTTTGATACGGAAAAAGTAGAAGAATCGAGAATAATTGTGAATGATATTTTTTATACACATCTCTAAAATGGGAGAAGCACAAACTGATAACGTGCTTGGGAAATTTAAATTGGAGGCACCAAGAAAATGCCATGGCATATGTTTCTAAAAAGTCACTGTTGTGGAAAAAACAAATATAATGTTAATATTCAAACCACAGATTTCTAAAACACAACAAAATGTACCTGAGAGTGTGCATATTTATATATATATATTTATATTTATATTTTATATATATTTGCCAACATTTAAAGTGAGAAAGTATATTTTCCTCAATTCTTTCTCAAAACAAAGAACTGTGGATTTAAACAAAACAACCCCCCCAGTCAACCCCTCTCCTTCTCAAACCCCCATGAATGATACTTATGGCCCAAGCACTAAAGTCTAGTGATGCTTTGGAAAACCCCATTTCACATCCTCCTCTTCAAATGGATACCCCAAAAAGAGTGGAGAATAAGCAAGAGAAAAACCAAAAATAAAAGAAGTATATTTAAATATTACCCGGTATATAACAGACTGTACTATGTCAATGAAGAATCTCCAAGAAAACAAAGTGTAAGTCATACAAATGTAGCCCTCTTGACAAGTTTAGCTAATGTTTCCTTGTAATTAAGATGATTTGAAAGGATGTGAACACAAACAGGCTACATGAACACAGTATATTAAATTTCCCCCCTGTAGCACATTACAATCAATAAAAAGAAAATAAAATCTGAATAATACTAGAGGTAGCAGCTGTTTGTATTTTCCATTATCTGAGTATCTCTGGAGTCCAACCCTTCGAACATTGCTCCCCTGATGAAAGGCTTGTGTGCGATCAGCCGATGTACAGCAGAGTGGAAAGCTAGATGTCTGCAAGAGTGTTTGAAGTATCTTTCCGAGTACAATGGAAGTAGTACTTGTACAGAAGTGCGTTGACGACCTGTATTAAATCACAGCTCAAAAAGCTATGGCTGTTTGCTGTTTTACAAGCCACTTTAAAAAAAAAAAAAATTCCACACGGTGTTTGAGTAAGCTATGCGGTTCCACAACACATAAATAGGGTGAGTTTCAAGAGTTCCATATAACCTCTAAAATATATGCTAGCTGAATATTAATGGAGTAATGATAACATTAATCATAGTAATGCCTTAGTTCTGGTATCACAAGAACACATTTCCTTCATTTGGGATGATTCTTGGAGGATGTTGGTGGGATCTCTTCTATGTCTGGTAGAAGTGGTGGTAGTGGTGGTGGTGCTCGTGGTGGTGGTGGTGCTCATGTCTTTGTATCATTTGTCCCACTTGGCCTTCATATAAAATGACTGTGGGCAGGTCTCTCACGTGTTCCTTTTCCACAACTGTCCCTGGAGACTGGAAGGTTTTGCACATTTGGTGATTCTCCTTTGCCCTCTGCTTATGCTTCTTGTGGATCTGCTGGGATTGCAAGGGGAAGTACGGGAGGTTCTGGCCCACCCGTGCACTTGGAGAAGCCATGGGCAAGGGCACCCCTTGAAAAGGTTTATTCCTAACTGCCCTTCCAGGATGCACAGGGGCAACAGTTTTGCCCTGGGCTTTGGGAGACCTCACAAAGTGCTTGTTTGAGTCCTGGTTCCGGAGCCTCTGTTGGATTTCTGCAATCTTGGCATACGAACTTTCAGACAGATTGATGTGGTTTGGATCCACCACTTGAGATTTCCTATGGTGAGCATGGAAGGTCTCAGGCTCATGAGAACGGGATCTAGTTTGATTCACAATTCTGCCTGGTGGGTCATGCTTTTGAGCTGCTGGAGGAGATCCTAGGAAATAACAAGCCGAGTTAGTCATCTAGTATTTCAAAGTTTTAATTAGTAGCATGCAGTTGGCAGGGATAGCATTATCGGCAGAACAAATTTTTCCTAAGGAAGTGAAAGCAATTAGAGCTGTCTAGTTTAATTACATTTAATAATTCTGTCCAGTAAATAATACACACACAAATATGAATACATATCTAGAGAAGAGTGAATGTGTGTGTGTGTGTGTGTGTCTATAAAAATCTTTATGTTCCCAACTCTTGGTCATCAAATTAACTGTGAAGGGAATAGTAAAACCCTGGCAAGAGGGCAGGGAAATGAAGGAAATCCAAATCTCTTTAATTTAGGAACTGAGTACAAAATTCCAGGTGTGGACACACATTCTCCTATTTTTGGGTCAGTAGCGAGTATAAAATACATGCTGGTATCATCTTGGGAACAAGTTCCAACATCCAAAAGTCAATCCTTGCCTCACACGTAGACTAAACTTAATAATTTAGATGTAAAGATTGTTCTCCTAGGCTCAGCTCCAAGTTTAGCTACACAAACAAGTACATCAAAGCAGCCTTGCAGCACATTAGCCACTCTCTTGTGATGCCACCTTCACCAGTATCTTGCAGTATTCACAGTCCTATTCCTGAGCCACTACAGACAAATCACACAGATTCACAATTCGCTGCCCCGATATGGAACATGCAACTGAAGAAAGAAAAGATTATGAGGTTACAACATAAATTACCTGGCCCAAACTTTGATGTGTAGTTCTCTATTCCTGCAAGATCCAAATAGTGGTTTCTCCTTTCAATGTTCTCATCAACACAATGACGATAGCACCCACTTTGCTCTGGATTGTTCTCACTCTGGTGGTATCTGTCAGCAGGAAGCAAAATTACAGTTCAGCAGAACTTCTTTAAAGTTGTTATCACCATCTGCAAACCAACAACTAATGGACCCTTTGAAGTGACAGGAGCTGCTCACAAAGAAACAACAAACGCTTGAAACTCTGGATGACCAGATTTGCTAAGTCGATAGGCCTGAACTGACTGTTCCTTCCCCTCACATAAATCAACCGCAATGTTGCAAAGCAAAGGAGGCTTTCAAATTGCATCACACGTACAAAAGCAAATAAAACCACTCCTAGCATTTATAACTTTCTGTCTTAGGGCCAAATCATTCAACTGATTCTCCAATTTGGACATGCCAAAGAAAATCTGCTGTTTGATTCATGACCATTCCTACCGCTGTGAGGAAGTGCTGGGGTAATGCAGATAAATGTTCATGTGTTCCTGCTTCAGAAAGACAGGCAACAGCACAGGTGTAGTAACTGGAGAGAGACTGGGAAGGGAAGGTGTTGGTAGGACAATCACAGATAACTGCTGCTTTCCAAAATATAATTAATAAGGTCAGATCAGACACTGGCTTTAGAATCTCAACTCCTTTTCCTGCTCAGCTTTGCAATTTTATTTATAGCAGAACTATTTCCTGAGAATGAATATCTGAAATACCATTCATTTATGAGGCAGAAAAAAATGAGGCAGAAGTTTACAGTATTGTAGCCCATAATGCCAAACAATTTAATTCAGCAATTTAAATCGAAGTCCGCAAATATGAATAATATTTTCAATATAACAAAGAGGATAAGCAGAAAACTCTTGATTAGGTTGCTGCTTGTCATTCAGACAGTTCAGTCTCCACGACCACGAGATTGGCTTTGCTGTTTCTCTGTGCAAGTGCACTGATGTCAACCTAACACCAGAATCTGGCCTCATATCCTACACCAGCTGCTAAACATGGGCCCTGTACTGTATGGTGCCCAGTACTCTGCCTTTAGTCTATTAACACATTTCCAAGTTTCCAGAGGCTGCTGATCCCACCGAGCTTTGGCACAAATGGCTTTCCTGGTCTAGCTTGCACTGTTCAGGGACATTACAGAACTGAGTCCCCTTGTGTCTCTGCCAGACACAGGTCTGCAGTTTCTTTGATAAAAGTCACAAGACTTGACCTACCTGGAAAACCATTTTTGCTCTACTTTGATAGAGGTAGAGTCTCCTGAATGCAGGAGAGCGTGCCTGGAAAGCAGGTAAGGTTTAAAGACTCTGAGTGAGCTTTGAACTCCAGAAGTGACACGGGGTACTCTCAAAAAAAAAAAAGGGGGGGGAGAATGTCCAGATATTCTTTATTTTTTGGATGCTTAGCCCACTCAGTACCTTTCCTATCTCAGACACACCTTTACAGGTTGTTACACTTTAGTATGTCAACATGAAAGATCTCTGGGGCTAGAACTTGCCTAACTGCAGTTGCCAGACATGAATCACCTGCAGAAACCACTGGGACTTGCACACATGTGCCGAAGACAATAACCCAGAAAAAACATCACTGAATTTGATCCAACACAATTAAGGAACACTGTATACAGCACTGTCTGTTGGAAATGAGTAACAGGGAACCTGTTATTTTGTTACTGTAATACATTCAATCTCTCATCAAGACAGAAGAAAAACGATGCCAGTACTGCCACAGCCCTACATTCTAATAACTTTCTTACATGCAAGATGACGTTCAACAATATTCATGCAAATATACACAGTGAAGCAATTATGTACTGATGAGAGATGTGCTCCACTGTCAAAGAGAACCTCAAGTACTTCTGAGAACTGAAGAGTCTGGCATCCAGCCCCACAATGCTGTCCTGCAAACACATGGGAATACAGGGGTAGGCATCGACCATGCATCAAGGACTGTGTGAAAATACAGTGCTGTTACTGGGTTTGGGCTTGGGTCAGTTTTGGTTTTAATAAAAATGGCATCTGCTGAAGTGTTTGTGGAGTGCATGGAAGTCCTTTCTAAAATTCCCACGCTGATGAGTCATCCTGATGGCATGAAACACACAACAATATAGCAGGAGAGGGGAATGGAGCAGTGACAGAGCACAGGGCAGAAAAATGCAGGGACATCTCCTGAAAGCCTCACTCACTGAGAACACAGAGTTTAAGTCAGTCAGGGAGAACCAGGCTATCTAGCCATGAATCTAGCTACTGATCTTGATACTCATATTAGCCCTACAGGTGAAAACTCCTGCCTGTAGCTTCCAGCAAATGAAAAATCTAACCCATCTATCTACCAGCCTTCAGGATAAAAACACTTCTATCCATTTTATCTTGAATATTAATCACATCTCGCCTAGAATTCCTAAGTGACTGAATATGTGAAATGTGTGCACTTCTTACAAGTCCTCATTGCTGCTTTCAAAGGGGAAGCAACTGCATTAATATCGTGAGATTCTGATCTGAGCTCTCCTGAGGGCTGTCAGCTTGACCAGAGTGCACAAACGTCCCTGAAACACACACAGTGGGAACAGCACTCTCTTCATCCTGTCTACATTTAGTGGGATGCCACGAAAACTGCCAGATGCTGACCACAGTCTGATGCTGATCTACTCAGCTCAAGATACCAATTTGTTCAGCCTACAAAATCTCTCACCAAAGGGATGAGGACAAACATTTTGTCCCAACATTTGATGCTTCTATGACTGTGGACTTAACTGGGAGTGCCTGCTGTTCATAAGAACACTACATTTGCAGAGCCAGGACTTTAAGGAGGGCGAGAGGGGGACTTCAAACTGAAAGGGGATTTTTGCACTAGATTATCAAACAAAAACAGTCTATTGAATTCACACAGGGCAAAACTTTGCTAATGGGCAGAGGGAATCTGCACACCACATCTAGGCCAGCGAGTAAAACCACAGAGTATTCTTCAGTTCACAGAAGATTTTGTACAGAGTTGCTGACACAATATTAATACTAATTTTATTCTTCTTTTAATCTGAAATTTGATTGTACTGGGATTTTCTCACTGGGATAACTCACTAGCATTTTTTCTCCATCCAAAAAAGGGAGGTACCGTTTTCTTGTCAGTTTTAATAAGACTGAATGCTCCTTTTCCTGATAAATTTGTTATGGTTTCAGACAAATATCCCTAAATCCAAGGAAAGCCAAAAGTCTGTTGCTTTTTTTCTTTTTAAAATTTGAAGCTGAAGAAATAAACACAACTAATGAGTCAATGTCATTACTGTAATATTTCAGCAGACACTTCTCTCTGCCTTAGTATGAAACATAAAATGCTAAAATATATCAAATATACACCAAGATGACCTGTTAGCACTCTGATCTAACACCAAGTTAGACCATATAAAACTTGGTACTGTTTGAGTTGAGTTGAGATGAGTGAAAAAGATGGGCTGGAAGGGGGACAGAGAAAGGCAGGAGCTGGCCGCTAAGGAGATTTAAAGGTTTTAGGACACTTTTAGCCAAAAAGCTATGCTATTAACCTCCCTTATTTGCAGATGGCATCTAGAAAGACAATTCAGATCCTCCAAAGAGCTCACAGAAGAAGAAAATGTCAATTTTTTTTTTCTTTTCTGTTTGTTTTGTTTTAATATAAGTATCCAGCTATGGAATCTGCTCATAAGTCCATAATGAAAACTCCTGTAATTCCTCTATTTTAAAATAATTTTTAAAAATAAAACAAGGAAGAAAGAAATCAATGGTTGAGGTTTCCTCAGAGCTACCCAGTGGCTGCTAGGAGTCAGGGTTCATTCCCCTTACCTGAGAGAAGCCCTCTGCTTCTTCTCAGAGCTTCTTGCTTCTTCATTAGCTTTGTTTTCAGCTCTGTGCCTGGCACTCTGCAAATCTGCCAAGAGAAAGCACATTATTGTCACATTACTGCCCCTGCTGATCAGCATAACTAACACTCTACATTGCAGATATGTTTGTTGGTGTCAGTAGATCAGGATGGGATCTATCATTTCATGGAACCTTCTCAAACGTGCTTTTGCCCACACGACAGACTTTATTCAGATGTAACCTCGACTGCAGGACATCGGTCAGGGCCAGGCTGCACTCCATGTGGCAGCCAGAGAGGAGCCACATTCACCCTGACAGCCTCAGCAGCTGGCAATTCACTGCTGCACTAATGCTGCATGCAGCTCCCCAGCAGTGAGAGTTTGCTTGTGTCTGCTCTTGATGGAGTGAGTGTTTTACTAAAACTGAGGTAACCAGGCTCTCCTTCTAGATCTGATGCCTACATTTTCTACTGAAGTATTATTTTAAATACTTTCAAATACTAAATACCACCTACTGAAGTAATTATTCTGATACAACTACCACCACAGTGAAGATAAGTTGGATAAGCCATCATGGTACAAAAATTTTATAATGGCAGACTCTGCCAACACAGAAAAACATGCCATTTTTATGCATAGATTCTTTAAGTTTACTTAGGCTTAATTGTTTATTTTTACCCAGCAGTAGTGGTAGCTATGCACTGGCAAGAAACATTTTATACTCTCAACACCAGCTTCCACACCAACCAAGAGCCGTAATATCAGCAGAGATAAAGTGGTCAAAAAGGCCTTAGATCTGCCTTGCACTGCACAAAGACAATTTCACAACATATGGGTTATTGCTGCTTCCTAAAGAAGCAATCCATCAGGAGAGGGAACCCTCACTTGCTAATGAGACACTGAAAGGAGGGCAGGCAATTTTACAACCAAGATCATAAACCAGGTTCATGGGGCTTAATATACCCACATAATTATTTGCCTTTAAGTATATATGTATTTGTATTAATAAAATATACAGATGGGTTTTCAAGGGACTCTGGAAGTCTTTTGTATTTTTTCTAATGGCTGATTGCACATCCTTACCAGTATGATTTAACAAGATACTCTTTTTCTTCTGGCTGCCATCTGGTGCCACAGTAAGTTTCACTCGCAGAGTTTTGCTGGAACTGGGAGAATGGTTTACTGATGCATCAACTACCTCATAGATGGTATGAAGCAAGCTGGTAATATCCTAGAGTTGGATTGAAACACAAAAGAACACAGTACTGTGAAAATGGCTTGAAACCTACAGCTTTGATGCTTACAATTTTTTGGACATGGGACTGTTAAATGCTGAAGTTTCCTTAGAAGTCACTGAATTTAGAAGACTTCAACTTGCACAGAGCATTACAATCTTCATCAAATGGATTTATGAACTGGGGCAAAGCAGACCAAAACACTAACAACAGCACAAGATATCCAGGCTTCCCAAGCTCGGATTGAGCAAAATGGTGTTCTGCCTTTTCTTTGATTTACACAGAACCCAGGGGTACTCACTCATACTCCACTAAAAATTGAGTTCACATGGCCAAAAGAAATACATGAATTGAAGAAAATCTTGGACATTACAGTTTTCCTCTTTGTTTGTTTTGGATTTTTTTCTCTTGGGATAGTTAAATGGTTGATTATCTAGAGGAAAACCAGTAGGAGAAGTGGCAGAACTATAAATCTCAGGTTTGGAAATAAATGATGTCTGTCTGAATGTCACCCCACCATCTGTGTTTTGGGGTCTAGCTTATTTTGCAAAATTCAACCAGTTCTAACCACACATTTTGAACTGCAAATATTATCCAGTCTATTACAGAACCTTCTTCACAGATCTCATTGAAGGCAATGGGGTGTGAACAAAGGCTTACATGTCTGGCTATATTGGAAAGAGCAGCAGCCAATTTTAACAAGCCAATTGTTTCAAACAGAAGAAACACTGTTTAGTAGCTGGTGATGCTCAAAGGTCTCTCAGGCTGATTTGATCCAGCCAGGCTCAAATAGGGTACTACCTTAAACTGCCAGGATGAAAAGGGAATCTCTTGGCTCACAGCTCTTCCTCAAAGGGATTTTAACCAAACTGATCTTGGGCACCAAGCTAAGGCCAAAGTATTCTGATCATTGTAGGCTATAAAGAGCCCATTGAATGCGTATCTGAGAACTTCTCCATGCTAGTCTTCCTTTTCCTTGATCTATCCTAGTACCTAAGCTCTTTCCAGATACCTGCAAGCACAAAGGAAATATCTAAATCATCTTTTATTAAGTATAACTGGATATGAGGATTAAGAGCCAGGTCTATAAAAATTCAAAACCTCTACAACGTTTCCTTTGTTCAGGGGTCACACCTGTAACAAGGGCAGCTCAAAGTTTAGTATGCCCTAATGGGGCCCAACACTTATCAATATACCACACAATCCTCATTATGGTACCAGCTTTAAAGATGACAGAGAAATACTAATTTCTACTCACAAAGAATTTAGGGAAATACTGACCTTATGGCCAGGACCAATGATAATACAGTAGATGATTTTCCAGCTCAATAGAAAGAATGAATAACTAAATCCTGGAGGGTCCGGACTTTATCTTAACATGTAACCTCTCTAACTTTTCTGCACTCAGGGGAATTTCTCCAGACTTGTAAGTTCAAGACAACATATTCATAAAAAGAAAGCAGAATTTGCAGTGTCTCGTTTATTTTTCCACTGATATTTTTTCTCTCATGGCTGCAGGAGTCTCTATGGGCTATAACTACCATGTCAGTAGCTGCTTTCCATACTCTTGACAACTACTGTCTAAAGCTTGAGTGTGGGACAGAATGCTCTGTGTCAATCTGGTGGACATCTCACAGCTTTTTAACACATCTCCCTTCTCACACTTCCACCCTAATTTGAAACCTAGCCAGACCTCTGAATAGACAGACCCACATCCAGCAGCCAGATTGAAGGGCTGGACTTTTATTTCCTCTAAGAGGACAAACCCAAGCAAGCCCATGAACAGACAAACAAACCATATCTGCTGTTCTATACACCCTTCATAAGTCATGTTCTAGGAGCATTGTGCTATAATCCTACACTTGGATAAGCCAAACCTTCTCCTTCAGCAGAATACTTAAGCACAGTGTCCTTAACTGGGCTCCATATACTCAGCACTTGGGTGAATGGAGCTTTTCCCATACATTCCTGGACAAGTGTTGGTTAGCCAACATGCCATCTTTCCACACAAGGCTGCTATCAAGAGGTTATTATCAACTCTTTCATTCAAAATAATCTGCCTTTCTTCCTTTTTTCAGCTATGCCAGATATTTGCAAAGCCAGATGTTTGTACATCTAGTCTGTTTCAGCTTCAGTAACCAAAGACAAAAAATCCCCCACTGTCCTTTTACATGATTTTTTTTCAGGCTTCAGGTCTAACTTGCTAACTGGCTGACAATCTGCGCCTTGTGTTCTGTGAGGGTCTTTCTCAACAAGCTGCTTGACTCAGCAGTTTAGAAAGTACTCCCAAAGGCTGTCAGGGAAGGCCAAAGGTGGCATTTGTGTGACACATACTTGGCAAGTCATAAATATGTGCGCATGCGTATCACATCAGGACAAGTTACATCTCTCGGCCAAACAGGCCCAAATTAACCCAAATTAATGCCCAGGCTGGGAAATGACTGCACAGAGGACTCAGTACCCTTGTGGACTTACACACTGCTGCCTTTGCATTTTGTTATGTGCTTAACAGGCAGCTCCCTCCACGGTGCCCTGAACTGCTCTGCACTTTGGCACTGGAGGAACGTGGTTCCCACTGGATGCGAACCAAGAGCGAGGTTAGGGACAGCCACGAGCAACCACTTAGTGCTTATGCTGATCTTTTAAATACTGACAACAACACTTTTATTACAGGATTCATTTACTTGTGGTCCTAATTTGGGGTTGGGAATTTCAGCAAATTGACAGTTCTGATTTGGTCAAACAAGGCTGCTTGGGTCGTTCTGTCTCATGGCCATGGTCCTGGCTGAGCAGGTACCAGCTGCAAGGCAGCTCGAGCCTCCTGTTGCTTCACAATTATTGCTTCACAATTATAACATACGAATTTCTGAGGCACTGATCTACGAGGAACGGCCTTTGTCAATAAGATTTGAACTATGACTAAAACTGCCTTCTCACAGCCCTGTTTTGGCAGCTAATATGGTAATGGTTTCTTGTCAAACTGGTACAAATAGACTACTAAGGTATGTTACACACTCTGTATTTTATAGTTACGTGTATATTTACTCCCCAAAGTACTTTCATCTTCCAGTAGCCTGCCAGCAGACTTGTTTCCCTTGAAAGCTGTCCCACTGAACATTGTCTGTATTTAAATTCCTTAAAAAACTGCCAAAATCCATTGCGACAGCTTTACCTTCTACACACCAGCTTGTGCATTTCACCATCCTCAAGAAATTTGGCGTCAAAGATCAAGAGTTAAACCTAGTTAAATGTTCCTCTCGTCTGATACACCAACCAGCATGACTCAGAGCCCACCTGCCAAAGAATCAAACTTTTCTGCACAGTGAATTGTAAGTTTTACAAGTCATGTGATTTTGCAACTGTTTTGCTTTAGACTGCTTGGCACCTCCCCCACAGAAAGTGGATGTTTAGACTAATATCTTCAATGGGCAAAGGGAAACAAGAACAAACAAACAAAAATACTTGTCTCCTTTATAGCAAATGAATTATATTTAGAGGGGAAGTATGCTGCATGACTCTAACTTCTGAGGGGCTTCTGGTATGCAGAATTTCTGCTGGGATCTCTAGTTTAATCAAGCTCAAAAACTGAAATGATAATATTTTTCCACAGAGAGAAAGAAAAATACTAGTTGAGTAGTATCCAAACAGCCAGCACATGCTATACCCAGATTCATCTTTTGCTTATTGAACACCAGGGTTGGATTTTCCAGGGTGAAAACCCCATCCTTTTGTATCAAGCAGCCAATGCAACAAATTATACCAAGAGGAGAAAATTTAGTAGATTGCCAGAAATATTTCCATTCAAAATATTAAAAAGCAAACATTTAAGCCCACACATGTATCCTGCACTCACACATGGATCTGCAGAATACTTTTTTGGAATTCCAGTAGGAGATTAACAGTAATTTAGAACATTCAGAGAAACCAATGGCTCTGAAAAAAGAACAAGAGCACTGAAGTAATCCTCATTCCTTCCAGAACTTATGTGAGACCAAGAAAGTCTCTATTCCAGGTATTATTGTCTATTTTTAAGGAATATTAGTGGTACAGGGCTGACCTTATTTTTCCCTGTTAATAAGCTATTAGCATAGCTTATCATCACAAGACTAGTTAGCAAATTAGAGATTTTTGTAGAAGCCACTAATAGGCTTTTCCATTGGAATTAATTTAATAGAATGAGATATTTGTACCAAAAAAACTCCAACCAACAAAAAAACCCCCAAAAGCCCTAAACTACCAGCCTGCCCTCAAATAAAAAAACAAACCACAAAAAAAACCCCAAAACCAAAGAGTTTAATTACACTGAAAGAAAAGATTCAGTTTGAGTCTTTGTTGCTTGCCTGAGAGAGAATTCTTCGACTCCCCTTAAAACGAAAAGAGAAAGTTATATTTTCTCTTAATATTGCTATCTGACATGAAGCCACCATTTCTAGTGGCTGAAATGATGGCCAGAGACAGGCACTGCTCCTCTATCCATTGGTTTAATTATTCCTTCTATGTCCCGAGTTAGTACAATGCTGACAAACACAGTGAAAACCAACAAATGTCAAGATAAGGGTCAGGTTGATAAACGGTTGCCCCAAAAAAGCCAATATCCTTCCCCAAGTCAATGACTTGGTGCTGAGTTCTGAGTGCAGGTATAACCTCAAATCTTTGTTTTCCTCACAGCACAGGAGTAAAACAATCTAAAAAGGGAAAGAACAAGTCACAAAGGAAACATAAGAGGAAAAATTGGGTATTTAATGTAAGACACAAAGAACATTTTTAGCATTAAAAATGCATGAAGAGAGACATCAATATCAGTTCATTACCTTTCCCTTGGAAAAAGATAAATACAAATGTCTCATTTGTACTTTGTTTGTAGTCTGATTTCTACATACAGCAGGATGTTTTTATTGCAACATCAGCTCTGTTTGATCACATACATTTTTGAATCATTTTTATTTGGAACGTGAAAGGAGCTTCACTTGCTATCTGCTCAAAAGCTACTCTAGAAAAATTCCTTTTTTTTTGTCCTGACAAGGAACTTTCTTGTGTGCTTATTCCTGTGCAGCCGCTCACCAAAGAAACTCAATTTTACAAGGAAGAACTGATTAAAA
>VYXC01004205.1:186544-198532 GCA_013397175.1 Platysteira castanea | reverse complement strand
AAAAAAAAAAGCTTGTGTTTATGAAGTATAATTACATTCAGAGAGCTCAATATAAAACCTCATGGATCAAAACACATTAGTTCAATTATCCAAGTTTCAAGTCCAATTACAAATATTCGTGTGAAGATAACTACAGCGCAGCTGTCAGTTCTAAAAAGGCCTGCTGTACATAATGAATTGTCCTCTTACGGCTTATGGAATGAAGGGAAACATTATTAGCCAAGTTTTGTAATATACATATTAGAGCAGGAAAAGTTATCTCTCACTAAACCAAAAAGGATGGAAAACTGGTCATCCTTATGACAGAAAAAGAAGAAGTTTAGTAACATACATTAATGCTAATTTATGATTCACCATCCCAATAATTATGCTGTCATAATGGGTGTTTCTCTTCAAGAAGCCTGACTAGATGTGAATTTCTAATTATAAGGACTACAGAATAAGTCATACAGATTCTAGGAGGAAATCAAAGCAGCATTAAGTTCTGAAGATGTTGTTAAGAAGCAGAAGAAATTTCACCAAGATGGAATTTGAATGCTCTTGCAATGATCTGCCATTCTGTAGAACCCAAGGGAAGTTGTATCAACTAAATACACACCTTATTTACAATTTTTAAACATTTGAATGAAAAAAACCCATTCAGTCCACTAGTAAAATTGGTCTCCACTTATGTGTGTCTTACAAACTTAATTTAACACCGTGGATTCCTCTGGAAACTCTCTGGACATAAGGTATAATGTTTTAAATACAATGATTTTGACTCAAATGAAATGGATGTGGGTGGGCAAGCCACTTCTTTTCCAGTGTCTCACTTTTACAATGTGGTGAAAAGCAAGAATAATACTACTGACTTCTTTTTGTAAAGCACCTCCAGCTCTACAGGTAAAAAAACTAACTTAAAAAATTTCATCTTTCTGTTAAATCCAGCTATAAATCCAGGAGACATTAAAGGGAAATTTTCCAAGAAGGAGAAAAGGTCCATATTAAGCTTTTCTCACCAGAACACTGGGCCTTTGTTAAGAAAAGCTGACTGGTTCTGAATGCATTTTCATCAGCTCACTAAAGGGCGCTGGTACAGATCAGCCTCTTCCTCAGACTGCCCATTCTGTCCCTGATCCAGCAATGTACTTCACATACTTTTAACTAAAAACATGTCTCTTATTCATTTTAATTGAAGCTATTCAAATGTTTAATGTTGCCCCTCGTTAAGTCATTTGCTGGAACAGGAGCAGAGTTGCTTAGCAAAGGATGGTATCAGGCACACTATGTCTACCCAGCTCCCAGGGGCCACGAGAACAAGACATTCTATGTCATATTTAGAGACTAAAATTCCTCTTTCGTGGCCAGGATTATCTATGAGCTGCTATTGTTGGTCATTCTTGCTCAAAAAAAACCTCATAAATTGCACCTGGATTCAGCAGAAGGCAACCAAGAAGATGGCTTATACAAATGGTCCTGGAACAATTTGCAAAAGAAGTGTGTGACATAAATGGGAAGATTTGCAATGGTGCATACTACTTGTTTCTATCTTTGGTCATATGTAAAGAGCTGAAAATTATCAACCTATTTAGTCCCTTGGTTGAAAGAATTTTTTTTTGGCACAGGTTCAAGCCTGAATGTAGCAACCTCCAGACCTCAAAGTAGTATAATATTCAATCCCTGCACAGATTTGGTTTCAGTTAAGCTGTAGTCTGCTCTTGTAGCAGGGAGAGACAGAATTTGGCTGTAACATATTCTCAAAGTACAGTCAAATTAAGCTCTTTGGTGTACCACATAATCACAAATAATTATTGTATACATACTTGAAAGCATATTCTCATTATGTTCAGCACATGGAACTCCCACTGACATTAATGGGAATTCCATGCCTGAATGTAAAAGACACTCATGTGTGTGGGTTTGGGGTTTGTGTGTTTTTCCCCTACTTTTGAGAGTCACGATAATCTTGTAATGAAGACTTAGCCTTGGGTCTTGAAAGACCTGGGTTCAATCTGCCACTAGGTTCTTGTGAGACTTCAAGCAAATTATTTCATTTTACTAGTCTCTGTTCCACAAACATTAACAAGTACAACACTACTTCCTCACCTCACCCCTCCTTTTCTTGCCCTCTCTCTCTGTCTCATCTTCCTGTTTGAAACTCTGGACTTGGCCTGCAACTTTTCATCTGCTTGTTCTTGTGTATGAGGGGCACAGATTTCACTCGACTATCCAAAGCACTATCAGAGTAGAGACAATAAAAATAGCCTTATAATGACGTTCAAATTCATGTTAAAAACCCTGAACAACCACCACATTTGGCAATGTCAAAAGAAATTTGCTTCAGGCTTACAGGAAAAAATTTGGTGTCTAAGGCCACTACACTTTCAGTATTTGCCCTATTGCTTTCAAACAGTTTTTAGCAATTGTCACAGGCACCAGCATTAGATCTAAGAGAGAAAAAGCCTTTGATTATTGGTTGATTATCTTAAGGCATGGGAGCCAGTAAACACACATCACAAAAATCAATGAGAGCACATGGCAGTAAATCCCAAGTAAAAGACATTCTTCTAGAAGAAGTGTTATTCAATTTGGGCAGAAATAGTTCTCAAAAAAGAGAATCTATACATCCTCTTATTTGGCTTCTCATTTGCCCAGGAAAAGAGACATCCTGATAATAAAAAATACACACAGGTATGCTTTGACAGCCATTCTTTATGGTCCTCCAGAGAACATCATCAGTGTTATTTATACTTGGAGGGAAAAGGCAGAGATCAGCCCAATATTCATGAAAGCAATAGAACAGTATAGTTAGTACTATTGGAAAGAATGTCAGCAAGCAACCTTGCTATTTGGCTAGCTTAACTCTGAAAAGCAGGAGAGAAGCCAGAACAATATACATTTGCAGGGGTTTATTTAGACAATGTGTTTAGCTGTTCAGTTGTTTCAGATATTTTTCCTCCTCAAATGCCAGTACTATTTTTTAAAGGCTAATCTCAGGTATTAAACAACAACCAGCTTAAAAATGGTACAGTACATCTGAAAACGGTAAACTACTGGTGGGATTGTTTCTAGGAGGGAAGGGTCCATGGAAACTGCTGTTTACGTTGGCAGGACACCTCTACTTCATAGTAGAAAAAATGTTCCTGTTATAAAACACTTCTCTTGTTAGCAAGCGCTGCACAGAAAGGGGCAGCTGTACTTTGCTTACCTCACGTGTGACTCTTCCGTTGTTATCAAAGTCATACAGTGTGAAGGTCCATTCTTGCCTGTTATCTTCCTCTACAGACACATCACATTGCAATTCCTAAGAAACATGCAAAGAGCAGCTGATTACCTAAAGCAAAAGGCCTGTTTGTAGAGGACACTCTCTGCAGAAGGAGGCTGCTTGCTTTCTTCCTTCCTCCCTCTCCTGTGGGAGGAAACTTTCAGGATATGTCCCAGAGAGGCCTCTGTCCACCACAACGAAGAGGTCCCATCACAACCACATAACACTCCTGACTCTCTGGGCTGCACCTCAGGGAATTCACAACATGCTTTCTACTACATTGTAGAAAACAGGAAAAGGTGCAAGAAAACTACTCCCTGAAGCTCTTGAAATGCAATAAGATACTGCACTAAAAAGTGAGAAGGAAAACTACGCTTAGCTCAGAAGAGGAAGACAACAGAAGCAGACTCACAGAACGAGGTGGCACACCACAGGGCCAGGAGTAAAGATAGTGCAGTATGGACACAAATCCCCACCAGAGAGACCTGTCCTCGACACAGATATTTAACAGGCAAAGGTTGTCAGAGTTAGTGCAGTACAACATCATGCCACTGAAGCTCCTGAAATGGATCCTGCCTTGGAACTGGCAAGAACAAGCTGGGAGTAGTGCCTGCTCCTTGTTTTAACTATGCTTCTAACTATCACAGTGTGATCTGTGGAAAGCCTGAAAGAACCAATTTGTTAAAGGGGAAATAAATCCCCAAACCAAAATCAAGAACAAAGGATGCACTTTGACTGACTCCAGTCACCTGGGTGCAAATCATTCGCTGTCTTTTAAGGCCTGCGCAATCAGAATTATCCAGAGCCACAAAAAGGCAAAACAGAGAAGTTACAGTGCAATTAAAATGAAAGTCACTGTATGCAAGCAAAATAAACAGCTCCAAAGAGCTCCAGCATGATAGACCTCAAAATACCTGGTTGATCTTCTGACTTGAAACCAATTCCCTACAGCAGTTACTGTACCCCGTCCCCTGCCGAGTTCAAAGGCAGCCTCCTCTCAGTCGTAACAAGCCCGGCCCAGAGCTGCCAAGTGCCCCACACTCCACTGTGGAAACACAGTTTCGTGTTACATAAACATTCCGGCACCTTTAAAAGCCAAATCACTTTCACCTCAGATTTAGACCTCTTGTCGCAACACTTGCGTTTCTGATTCTTATATCCCTTTGAAGCATTTACCAGTCTCTTAGCTCCCAGCTTACATTGCTGGAAAAGTTTCATTTGTAGAACAAGGGAAAAAAATATCAATACTTGGTTTCTTGCCACATATTAATAGTTCCCTGTCCCACACTGCCTAACATAACATCTGTATGTGAGGATGTGCTCTGCTTAGCTAAAAGCCATGGAAACCTTCC
This sequence comes from Platysteira castanea, assembly GCA_013397175.1. Classification (NCBI taxonomy): domain Eukaryota; kingdom Metazoa; phylum Chordata; class Aves; order Passeriformes; genus Platysteira; species Platysteira castanea. The sequence goes on along the minus strand of VYXC01004205.1, from coordinate 193,936 downwards.
CTGCATTAGTCACAGTGCCTAGAACCAAGTGTTAACCTTTATGGCATGCCAAGAGCTACTTGGGAACAAACGCAGACTTTGCTGGTACCGTGGAGCTCCAGCTACTCTGGCACCAACCATGTTGACAGGTGTCCTCCAACGTTCAAATGTCAAGGCACTGTTAATTGCAATTAAAAAAGCCTTTCCTGTCTGCAAATGTCCGCTACTCGAGGTAGAACATAAAATGTGCCTAGAAAAAGAGTTATAGTTGTGCAATTAAAAAAAAAAAAAAGAAAAAAAGAAAAGTCACCTCCCCCCAGAAGGCACACAAGCAACACCTGAACTACCCATGGGAAACCCAGCTCACCCTAATCTGCTTTAAAACAATAAAAAAGAAATTGAATAAATTGTACCAGACTGAGAAGGCTGAGAAGGAAAAGAACACTTGAGCCATGCTGCAAGGTGGCTGCATGGTCTTTTAAACAGCAATTGAAGAAACACAAAGCTCATTACTTAGACAGCCTGACAGCACCTGCCTGCCAGAAAGGCAGAAGTTTGCCATATCTGCTGGAGTGCAGAGATGAATATTTGTGCTGTTTCTTGCTGGTACCAGAACATCTTCCTCCTCACGACAGACAACCCACTAGCTGGATGACTGCATGCTTCCATATTCAAATTTATGAAAACATTCCCTATAGAAACAAAACCTGCCAACTACACACAATGTCCGGCAGTTATATGATGTTGGTAAGTCTACAACAAAATAGCCCATAAGACTCATCACCCTCCTTCTCCTCCTGCCATGTGATCAGATGGATTTCCCGAGCAGCTGGTCAGGATTACTTCACTTTGGAGACCTGGGCACAGAAGACCAATCATTGCAGAAGCTTTCACAAGCATCTTTTACATCAGGCAGATTTAGCTAAGTGCAAAAGTCCATGAAAGGCGATCTAAAGATAATATGGTAGCTGGCATAACATATAAAGGGTTAAACTGAAAGCTTCTTCTTACTATGCATTTCAGATCCTGCAAGAGAAATAATCTCTCCATATCTGGACATAAATGGCACTAATCACCTCATAAGGAGCACCAACAGTAAGCCACTGATTTGTGCCAGTTCTGCTGCCTCCCGTACCCATTACAAACATTGGGAGCAATAAACTTGCATCAGATGACACTATTTGGTCCACTGGTTATTTTTCTACCATAATTATGTCAGTACAGTGAAACTTTAAAATACAAAGCACTTACTTCAAATTTCAGTTGCTTCTTGGAACTTGTGCGTGTGTCACTTTCTTTTTCTGCTTTCTTTTCATCTCCACTGCAAACTCCATCTGTCTTCTCTGGAGGCAAAGCCACTGCGAAAAGCATATTTAAGAAAAAATGCTTATAAGGAAATGTCAAAGCAGTCTCATATTTGCAAATCTGTCTTTATATTTATGGTGAAATTGATATCAGCAAACTTGTATGAGAGGATCATTATACTTGATTTGCTTTTGTGTTCACTGCACATCTGGGATAATTTCAACAGACAATCTACCAACAGCTTTTGGTACACAGCCTCTCCTACAAACATCACTAGAGTCACAGGAAGTTCAAACACAGTATTACAAGAATATAAAATAGCAGAAGCGTTACTGCAAATAAGTTGAATGATTTGCAAAATATTGAAAGTTTCTGACATATTGCAAAAACCCATCACATTCACCAGCAGTGAGTGAAGTAATGAAGCTGAAACAAAGTCCTCATTCTGTTCCAGTTTCACTCTTCAGACACACACAAAGCTTAGTACTTTCCAAGAAGGTAACACTACCTGCCAAAAAGGTTAAGCTGCATTTTTTCAATGCATGAAATAGTGTATTGCAGTCAAGTTTCAAATTAAAACATCAGACACTTGCATAAATCAATAGCACTCATAAAGACCATAAATATTAATATCTATCACAACATATTATAACAAATATCAGGTATATAACAGATATATGCTTCTCATGTGGATTAAAGGACAAATGCCTAGAAATTAATAGCTGTTACTTTGGCTCCTGCAGGGGCATTCAGTCTTGCACATGATAAAACCCTGTATCTGAAGAAAACTACTTCTATCTTCATTAGCATTATGAAAAGATACACAGACTTTTTAACCCTACTCTCAGACTTTTTAGACATGATTTTTTACACATCCACATACCTCTGCCAACATTATGCCCATACTCCATTATGTATAGCAGCAATCCTTCCAACTCCCAAAAATCAAGTATTGCAACAACACAGGTCCTAAAGTCAGCATCTTCTTCTCTTGCACTTCACCATTTGCATGTACTCAAAGCTTTATCCTAATGCTATGTAGGAACTGTTTCTTGGGGATGCCTTTGTATGTAGCATCTCATTAAGTGCCAGTTCAATCTAGTCAGATTCCTTACAAAAAAAGGTGACATGATCCCCTCCAATTCAGGGTGACCTGTTTCAAACTGGGTTTACTGGCTCTCCTGGTGTTCCACACTGCTGAGCTGCCCCCCAACCATTCCTCCAGGAAAGCAAGTCACTAACATGCTAGAAATTAAGCTACTCTGTTAGCCATTTCCCAGGACTTTCTTTCATGTTTAAAATAGAAAAATTAGCTTCAAAAAACTAACCAAACAACAAAACCAACAAAACCCCCCACAAAAAAACTCCCACAACTCCCATTACCACAGCTTCATACTCTCAGAAATTCCAGAATTCTGCCACGACATTCACATTGTCACACTGCAATACATATCACAGTCTCATTTATTTGTTTAAATTTAACATTATTGCATTGCTTTTGTTTGTTTGTTTTCAAAACTGTGGTATGCTATACAAGATGGATGTGCAATAAAGAAGGGGAATGAAGTAGAAATCCTGACCTTGGGAATTTCCTGACTTTGATATGTACTGGTGGTTTTGATGTTATACTAATACCAGCTTCCCAACACACACACGTAATCTGCATTATACCAGAGCAGTGGTGTTTATTACACACATACTGACATGTTGATATACTTTGATTTCTACTCCAAGTCACATTAGGATTCCTTACACCAAACGTAAACTAAGTAGGAAGGTCAGACAAAGGAAGACAAAGCTGCTTCACAGCAGTTTCTTCCCTGGTTCTTTTAACCCATTGTTGCTGGATGAGCAGGGCTGTTTCTTAGGAGGTTTTTGTATAGTGTTTATCATAGGTAAGACAGGTATTAAAATATTATTTCCAATACAGAATTTTGAAGTATATCTGACAAAGTACCATCTGCTTTTTACTCACTTTGCCCATAAATACAACTCAACATTCCTAGAAGCTGAAAGCTAAGGCCACAAAAAGACCCCCATAAAACAAAAGACAACATTTATTTGTCTACTTTAGTCCAGCTTTGTTGTTTCATTCTAAAATCAACAAGAAATGAAAAGGTAACCTGGGCCTTCATGACAAGGACAGTTACACTGATAGTGGTTCTTCACAGCTATTAGACACACGTCTAGATTTTCAGTGCCTCATCTGTGCCAGTGATTGGTTCTTCACATGCACAGTTATAACTTGACAGAAACTTCTGTAAAAGAGGCTTTTTTAATCCCTCACAATCTTGCTCTAAGGAATGTGAAATAAATGAAAGCTGGGCTGGTATGACCACTTATCTTCACAGTGAACAGCCATTTGGGAAAAAACTCCACTCCTGTTATCACACATTCTTCTAAATGTTTAAAAGTACAGGATGGCCAAAAGACTTCTACAGTGGTCTTTTATCTGTTGAGGGTCAGCATCCCAAATGCCAATGGCATGGCAGACTGCATTAGGCACAGCACTGTGAGGCAGATCCTGCACAAGGTGACTACTCCCTGCCACAGTGCTCTTTGTTGGGTCTTCTGCCAAAACAAAGCATCTTTGAGAGCATTCCCTCCTTTCCACCACCATGCTCCTGCACTGTGCTGAAAGCCACTGGCATGTGCACAGAGCACCAGAGTTCCCCAGTCCGCCAGGTGCTTCGGAGAGGAACAGCACAGAGTTACCTTCTGCTCTCAGGAGCAGCCCTTCCCCTGGCACGGTTACTGACCTTTCTGGGTGTACAGTTTGTGTGTTCAGATAGGAAGCTTTCACTTTAATGTATAATTTATGTAACAGAGGAAAAAATGTGCACTGACAAATTAGTCTTCTCAAAAAACAAGGGTTCAGCTATTGGGGAAGGAGGGGATACATCTTGCAGTACACTCCTTGGGAGGGTTTAAATACTGTATGCCAGAAATTATCCTCTTTGAGCTTCGCTGACCTTTAATCTGAAGAACTTATTGGCCTTGCTGCTCCAGGGAATTATCCTTTGAAATCAGTTACTCATTTTGGAGCTCAAATGAAATGGGGAAATCTGGTGATCTCATCCTGATGTCAAGCTTCATTCAGCAAAGAAAAATGAAATCTGAGGAAACTTTAAAGGGCAATATGGAGATACTAAAATAGCATTTACAAGTGATCAAATAATGTGTCTGTGCGTATATGCCCATGTGTCTTATCCAAACACAATGAATATTTAAAAATACATACTGTTTTGTCTGAGAAGAGAAGGAGAAGTGTTTGGTATCTTGCTGCTATACTTAGTTTTGACTATTGGCATGTTCTCAGTTTCATGAGGGATACAAACACATGCAGAGCCTACTTATAAATAAAATGAGAATGTCTGCTTGGGACAGTTAAAACTGGCAGCCTGTAAACAGAGATCCACCAGTGAGCTGCATGCCAAGGTTCAGATATATTCACAATGTGAACTTCCTTTCAGCTCTGCCAATGATATTAAACTAGACCAGACAAGATAGCTATCTCAAAGGAGTGTGGAGAATTAATAGACTTGAGTTTCCAAAGTCTAGGCCATCAGAAATAGGTCTACACACAGTGCATGATCTGTGCAAAAATACTTACTTACCTCCCTGCTCAGATAACAAGTCCTGACAAAAAGAACATGCTACACAGACAAATACACAGAGAAACATACCCTTGTTGTGGGAATCCACAACTGGAGGGAAAAAAGAGTTTATGTATTGCTTCTCATGGGAATAACCATATGCTTTCAAAAACAATGTTCCCTTACAGAATGTTTCATGAATTGAAATATTGCATATGTTTTCTTTACAATGTTCTTTTCTTGTTCATTATTAATGGTCTTGTACCCACTTCTACAACCTTAAGACACTATAAAAACGCGTCTGGACAATATTTGAAATTGGAAAGACAATAAAGGAAAAATATTAACTTGGAAAAATTGTGAAATGCCATTCTTTCACAAAAAACAAACTGACTGGCTTAAGCGTACTAGCAGATGTTTCTCTCTACAATTCTTAATTACTACCACCCAATTGCTCGTAATTGAAGAGGGGGAGGAAAAGAGTGAGAGAATGAACACCAGTTTAAAGATATTAAGACTCATCCCAGAAGAGTTAAGTCTTTTTTTCAGGTTTTTTTTTGTTCTTAAGGAAAGGGGGTAATAATTCAAAATGTTCCTTAGGAATCACCAAAATATCCCAGAAATGAGGTAAACTGATTGCTGTGCTGTGTATTGAATGAGGTTAGAATAGTAAGCTTCAGGCAGAAAAAAACATTTTTCTCTTGCCTCCATCCTGCATCTGACAATAAGGGAGCAAAAAGAAAACACCAAAACAGAGCTGCACTCAGGTGGAAAAGTGACAATTTAAACTTTCACCCTCACTCAGGTGGCGTGTCATTCCACATTTCTCAAAGGCTCATTCCAGCAGAGGACCATGCTCTTTGTCAAGTGATCTGCCATCTCAAAGTAAGGACAGCTTCATTCCAGTTTTCAACCACACTTCGCATTTTAGTCAGATGGATTAGCAGGATCTTGAGGCCAGAATCAAAGGGTGCAACTCTGATGAATGCCCAAGTCCAGGCTCCCAACTCCAAATTTTGCACAGCAGTTAGGAGAACTCAGGCTAAATAGACAAACTACTTCAGAACCTCTTTGGAAGGACAGCCATTCCAAAAACCTTGGTGACTGTTGCATTACCTTAGTTCAAAAAGCAGAACTATGGGAGAAGCTGTGCAATTCCACAGTGGTGAATTATGACTGGACATTACCAGTGATATATTAACCCTATCTTAATGTCAGGGTCATTACTGAGAGAAGCCAGAGTAAAGGTAAAACTGAAGAGTTGACAAAAATGCCACCTATGAAAGTCAGCACCTGCCATACATGAAACCAAACCTCTGAAGTGAACTACTATTAGCCTTCCTCTCATATTGTGTAGACTGGATTCCACAGCAATTCTTTAAAACTACTAGCAGAAGCAAACAGACAGAATTATCTGTAGATGGGGAAAAGAACAATAAACCACACAGTAGAACCTGAGACTTGTGGGGGAGTAGGATAAAAGCAAAATTTAAAAATTACCTAGTAAGGCAAGGAGGTGAAGTCATAAGCACTTCTATACCAGGTCAAATTAAACTTCAGAAGCAATATTTGACTCGTGGAATTGAGCGTCAAAGAGCTGGCCAAGCTCAGTAGTAAAATTCCTATGGACATCAACAGGGTAAGGGTTTCCCTTCCAATTTACAGATTTGGCAGATGGACGAGAACTTAGAGACTATGAGAACCAAAGGGATAGGGAGAGAATTAATTTCATTGTTTTATCTGAGGTCTCTGATGTCTAAGTTATCTGGTTCTGCCAACATTTTTTCATTGCAAATCAGGTTTGACAAACATAACTGACATTCCTCACTGAGTGTGCAACAACCAGAGCAATAACAACCATGTTTGAAAGTCTAAATTAAGGAGAAGTCCTTTAATTAACAATTACATTCACATTCAGATTTCACTTTTAAGCTCTGCTGGAGGCCATGGTTTAAGAAACATCACCCCCATTAAGCACACTTTGTTTTATTCCACTGATTTGATTGAAATATAATCCTGATGGAGATAACTTTGCTTGAGCAAAGGCCCTCTTCTCCAGCGGCAAATGAACATAGGGGGAAGGGGATCAGGGAGGAACATTCCCGTTCCACAGCCACCAGAACAAGCACATAGAAAAACAGGCTCGTCCTGGGTCAGTGCCAAAAGCATGCATTCAGCTTTCCCTGTCTGAAGCTGATGAATTGGACACACCCTTCAAAACAACAAAGATCAAGCTGCCTTCTCTGAAACTTACTGTAGGGAAATTAATTGTCCATTTTACATCCAGTGGGACAAGTCAAAACCAATTTAGACGGAGCTGTACTAGTAGTGCCTCCTACCAGTCTGGGATGGGTATTTCAACCTGAAAATACGGAGAGAAGTCATGTTCTTCTACTTCGTGGTTTCTTGTTGACAGTCACAACACAAATTAAAGGTTCGTTTGCACACCATAGGGAAAAAAACAGACTCACAGTGTCACAAGACCTGCTGCCAGCACCTGACCAGGAGGAGA
>VYXC01004205.1:164415-186484 GCA_013397175.1 Platysteira castanea | reverse complement strand
AAAAAAAAAAAAAGAAAAAATCCCAAAGCAGTACAAAACTCAACAAAAATAGAAAACTAAAATATGTTTTAAATATTCAGGCATGGTTTTAACTGACAAGACACCACCAGGACATTGAAGAACAGCTAAACTGAAATTCACTCAGAAAACAGTTTCTCTCTTGAATAAAGTTTAGTCAAACTCACAGGTCTGTGCAACACCACCTCCCTTAAAGGCTCAATTCCTTTTGCCAATCCCAATAATTTGACATTTCTAAGCAGAAGTATTTCCAAGCTTTGATGCAGAATCACAGGTTTCTATCTAGGTCTGGCTTTTTTGGTTTGGTGGTTTGGGGGTTTTTTTTTGACTGTTACGTTGGGTAGAGGGGGGTGGACTTTTTTACTATTTCCTTACAAAAAAAGTTGTGTACTAAAGCTACAGATACAAAAGACAATATGGTCTCTCTCTGCTAGCTAGGGCATAACTCATATGTGCTTAAACACTAAACCTAGATTTCTCACACTCTCTCTGGAGTGAGCTTGCTACAGGGAGGGAGTTTGCTGAATTTTGCCAGGGGATGGTTCCCTTTTCCAATTAGTTCCCCAACTGGCTGTACTTCATCAACAGAAACTGCCAGATTAAATGCCTTACTTGACCATCTTCACCCAATACACTTTGATGTTCAGTTCTCAAGCTTCAAAATACCTTTTGGATGAAGATCAGACAGCACTAAACAGAATTACTAATTAATTAAGCAAAGTTAAATTTTAAACACTGTTTGTTGTGTTAGCCAAAAGCCTGAACAGAACAGTCTTCTTTTTTTTCCTTCCTCATTGGAGATCAAAGAAGATCATTTCTCATTCCCCACCCCTATCTTAAAAAAAAAAAAAAAAAGAAAAAAAAAAAAAAAAAAGAAAGGAGGAGAACACGAAAACAGGGAAGAATCTAGATAAACTTTGGTCATAATAGTTCAGGATGATACCCGTAGAAGCAAGATTTTTATTTGATCAGGGGACATATCAAAACCCTCATGAACAGAATGCAATCTGTTGTATCACTTAACATGGGTAAGTGTTCCTTAAGTGAAAACTGTCACTGTCATATGGACCCCTCACCACTTTCTTACAGTATTCTCTGTCCCTGGGGCCCTGAATGGGCCTGTGAAGTGTTGAATTCTGCTACAGAACAGGGACAGATGGGGACATCAACTGATCAGCTGTGACTTAAAACAAAAGAAAAAAGACTTCTCTCCTCTAAAGATGGTCCTACACTGATTTTGGTGAGCAACTGGTAACAATTTTGCTTTTTAAAAATTCATTCTCAGTGTAAGTTGCAGACATGCATGTTCACATAGGATTTTCTATCTTAAATTTCCTTTGTCTTTGTCTCTTTGGATTTCTTTCCCCCTGAGATTCACAGGGGAAGAAAAAGAAGAAAAAAACCCAGCCCCTGCATAACCCTTTATTCAAATGAAGACTGAGCAGGTAATGTTATTAATAATGTAGGCTTTGATATTAACTAGCTCCCATTGAACTTAGATGTTCAGTACGAAACTTGTGTTTCTACCACCTTTGTTGTGATAACGGGGCCTCTAAAGGTATCTGAACTGTAATATTCAATTAATCAGAATTGCTTCCCATGAGGATGAATGTCACTCTGACCCTCACAGAGCTAACCTTTTATAGAGAGCGATGTTGTCGACCCATACTGTAACATTATTTCAGCTGTGATGAATTAGTTACACCTCTGACAACACTTTTATAGTTAATATTCAGTAGTAGCTTCAGTGTTCCCATCCTCACAGCTCTACATATTACTCTGAGAGGGAGGGGGAGAATGGAGCCTGATCCACAAAACAAGAGAAAAGCATTATTGTGATTAATATTAGTCCAGCATAGACATATGCATGTCTCTTTCCCTTTTCATATTTACGCATGGGTGAGGAATGGTACTGAGGTGATGCATCACATAATGCTAAACATGCAGAGAAATAAATTTCACCAGGGCTTGACCCAACCACCTGAAGTCTGGAGAATACACAGGATCTCAGAGAAACAATTCCCACAGAGCAAAGGGAGGTATCTGCTCACCATTGTTAATCAGCACAGCCTGAAGACCTCAGCCAGAGATGGAAGCCCACACACTGCTCAAACACAGAAGAGGAGATGGTTTGGAGCATGATTTGGAGCATCCTTTCAGGAGGAGCCAGCCCTTCCTGTTGCCCCAGAGAGCCCACGGGTTTGCCACTCGAGATTCAGCTTCCCACTTGGAGCTACCCCTTTGGTGGAAGATCCTGTAATATTCTCCTAGACACTGTCACTGTGAATTTACCTTCAGATGTAGCATTTTGAAATCTGGGCAGCAATAACTATGTGCTAGAGGGGCTGGGCAGCTGTCCCTGCAGGGCACAGGTGCCTGGACAGGGCAGCTCCCAGGGCGTCCTGCAGGAGCACAGGGAGCGGATTAATCCGAACCCCACTTTGCCAACAGTGTCCTGCCACACCTGGATGGCTCCACCCTCTTCAAAGGCACCTTGAAATAGTAAAACAAAGGTCTGCAGCACCACACTTCAGCTTCATGCCTCCACATCCTTAGGATGGACTATAACTCCCTCCTAAAAATATTTCATGCACAGAGTCCAGGGCTGCCTTGGCTTCCCTCAGCAACTCCCGTGCCAGCACTGAGCCCTGAGCACTGCCCTGGCTGCCAGGCACAGAAATGCTCTCCTCCCCTCCAGAGCCCTCTCAAAATTCCTTGGGTAGTGGCTCTTTTACTTCTGGATACTTAGGTTTACAACTACTATTCCTTTCCTCTCTTTCTGTGACCTTTACAGTTTTAAATCCTTTTTGGTACAAAGTTGAGAACTCTGGATGATGTATTTTATTGGTGAAAGGACCTGGATCGCTGGATCAGATTTATAAACCAAGAAAAAACTGACTGCTAGTAGTTTTATTTTTTTTTGGTAGACTGGGGGTTGGGACTTTCCATCTAACAAGAGCAGCTGGACTCCAAGCTCTTTCAAGAGCAGAAATGTTGCTTCAGGTTCATTTCCACAACCCCATAGTGCTGCATTTATTATTTGCTTTTACTCACAAACTAGTTGTGGTTACAAAAAAAAAGCTTGTCTTCCAAACAAATGACATTTTATCTCTTTCTCCACAGGAGAATAAGGTTGACTGCTACTTGTGCTTTGAGGTTTGGATATGATTGAGATGAAACATCTGTTAAGAAAAAAGGTGTGGGGGGGACTTTTTTCTGCTAAAAATATCATGCCTTTTTTTCTTTTCCACCAAACTTGAAACATGTGATGAAATTCAACTTTTAAAATATAACCCTGGAGCTACTTGAAACTATAAAAGTCTCCTCAGTATCTGAGGCAAGTCAGAATTTCCACTGTTCAAGCTGGGCTTTTATGAAGAGCAGACTTTAGAAAAACCTGTAATCTGTCTAGGTAACAAAGGGCACTTGTTCTGCCTGGTGAGGTAAAACTTTGGGTTTCTGTAGCTACTGCAGCAGAAGTGGAGTTGAAACACACAAAAGCACCCTGACTGATACACACTTTGAATTTGGAACAGCAACTGGCAAAGCAACATGCTTGTCATGGAAATTGCCTCCACAGCTCTGCATCTACACACTCGAGTGTTTGCCAGGTTCAGCGAGTTGCTGTGGTTTAACTTATCCATCCCAAATTCAGGCTTCTAACTTTGCATCTATCAGGTAGGCCATCTATATAAAACAACAGCTCCTAAATGCAGTCCCAGAAATGCAAGGACTATTTAATCCTGTCATAATGTGTGTCCACACATGAGACACTCCGAGATTTGAAATCCCTATGGGCAGGAGAGAAGGACCTTAACAGAACATGGGATCTAAACAAAAACCCTTTACAGAAAGCTACCAAAACCCCAGCAAAGGCAGCACTCTAGCTCAATTGCCTGGCACTGTCACAGGTCAGTGAAACACAAGAAAACTTGCAATATCAGGAATATTTGGGAGTTGCAGCAGGACATATTGCCTATTAAATGAAGTATTCAAGGTTTTTTAAAATGAGGTAAAAATAAGCATAGTGTTTCATGTAAAGGCAAGGGATCTGAAACAAATACATTGTCTTCTGAAATATCACAGGCCAAAACTTCTTTCAATTATAAAGGAAAAAAACTGGAATAATTCTACAAACACCACCATGAGAGTATTATCTAGTCCAAAATCTTTGACTGGAAATATGCACTAGCTTCACATGGATGAAAAAAAAATAGAAAAAAATAGAAAATAAAGGAAAAGAAAAGAGAGAGTCACAAGAGAGTCAGAGAAGAATGGCATTTTGACTCACTTTTCAAAAACATTTTTAATAAAACCTCCATGAACTGTGGTCAAAGCTACAAGAAAAATAACTGGTAATAATCGTTGCTGGGAAATTATAAGTAGAAAAGGACCTTTGTTCAAGCAGAATAAATGAAACCACTGGTATTCATCATGTTTCCAGAGAGATTGTTTTCAAACTCCTGACTTGTTCCCATATTTCATTCTTTGTTCTTGGTGGTGGATGTCCTGGGGCAAAGTTCAAGTATTATCGTACTGCTGCCCATGTGCAGTGTAATGGGTTGAACCTGAGTTGTCTCTGGCCACAGACAGGGGATCAGCCCTCTCACAGGTACACCCCAGGCCGTCCCTTTGCCGTGGCACATCTGAGCTCGTGCCCAGCAGTGCCGAGGCAGGAGAGCAGCACAGCCCCGGGCAGCGGTGACCCAGCCCCAGGGGGGTCAGGGCTTGGCAGGTGTGCCCGCGGGGTGGGCAGCTGGAGCAGAGCTGTGCACAGCTCTGCAGTGGTGTGGCTGTGACCCAGCCCAGCCCGAAGGAGCAGTGAGCCCACACGCAGTGAGCCCACACAACTGAGGCCCAGCCCTTTCAAGCCACAAGCACAGAGCACGAGCCTCGCATCTCTGGCACCCATTTCTCAGCCCTGTCTCAGTCCTGCTGCGGGGTACCTTCCCTTGAGCTTCACTCACTGACACCAGCAACCTGCTGGGTGCTGACAATCTGCTGGCCAAGATCCACCACGATGCCTCACTCACCTTTGGGATGCCAAAGGCAAATCCAACAGCCCTCTTGCCTTTGATGAGATGTCCCTGAGCTACACCCTTTTGGCCTTTGACTCTTCTGCTTCCCACATGCACTCTGATGGTCTGGCTCTCACATACCATGAGAGAAGAAGCTTGAGAGATCTGTAGACATAGATTTTTCAACAGGTGACTTTTTGCCTCCTAGCAAACTAGTTCATGACTACCCCAGAGCTGAGAGAATATTCTTATTGTTAATCGATTATTTTTTAAATGACCACTCAGGAAAAGTATTAGCTTCTCTGTGGAAGAAGAAGTTGCCAGTCTTAGATAGATGGAAATAACATGGAAAACCAGTATTAGTATAAATACCATGCACATAATATTATTTTAAAGCTTTCCATATTTAAGATATTCATTAAAGATCAACTTTTTGCTTTTTTGAGGTGCTTGTTTACTTCTCTATTATCATTTGTCTTTTCAGTCATCATAAAGAATGTAGACCACTTGTAAGTTTGGAAGACTTTCTTGTGTACTGTACTTCGTAACTCTCTCTGTCATATTCTAAGGGACAGACATGGTTGCAGAAAATCCCAGGCTCCAGTCTCAGCCTTGCTATGGTGCTCCTGAACCAACATGCAACTTGCTTGTGTTCAATATAACAACTTTTCAGCTGTGTAGAAAGATCTGAACACAGAGATCAATGTGAAACTACTACTTGGAGCAGGTATGATCTTTCCAGTCTAATGCAGAGGGTTATAACCCAGAACCCTTTCAAACCATAGGCAAAACACTTCATCTATCACAGCCTGTTAGGCAGCACCAGTAGGAGCTGGTGGGCTGTCAGCTAAAGAGAGTGACACACACTGTGCAGGGAACACGCAGGACACGGGGAGGAGAGCACATGCCCTCCACACTGCAGCAGCTCGGTGTGAGGAGGAAAGCTCACCCTCTGAGGTGTCCTAACAGCCCACTTTTCACTGCCTTTCTGTGCTCCGCTGGCCAGCATGGGTGGGAGCTGTTAGACACACTGTAAAGGTTCATTTGGAAACACCTGGAGACCACTAACTCACTCCACACAGGCCATGGGCAACCGTTGGATGGCAACAGTCTTTCATCACTACTGACCTGGCTGCACTTGAAACAGCAGCTCTAGAAGTAAAAGCTGCTGATCCAAATACCAACCCCCCCTCAACTGGAACAGCTAATGTTAAGAAACACTTGTACAATTTTATATTTTTTTAATTTTTTTTTTTAAAGTGCCTCATGCTGTAAGATTTTCCTCCCACTCATGGCAAGCAGCCTACCTGCTTCTTATAATTTCCTGGATCTGTGCACAACCACAGGAAAACTTCTGCTAATCCTACCAGTCTCATGTTCTTTGGTGACTTTTATTCTAACTGCCAAACTAAGCAGTTTTCTCTTGGCACTCTCCACTGCTCCTTCCTCCCCACACCCCCACGTCCTTCGCTGCTCCTTCCAACCCACAGTAACCAGCTCATCAGCTGCCAGCCTCGGCAGGGACCCGCTGCTTGTCACATACTGGTGGCTGGTGCCAGTGGGTCACCCTGTGGCCAGAGACATTTTTCAGAGTTGTTTCATGTCATATTGAGTAGTAGGAAAGCATACAGCAGAAACCTCTTGAGAGCAGAAAAAAAATACAGCCAGTGAGCAAGTGATCACCAGTCTGAGGTGATCACATAGCATATACTCATGCATAGCAAATCTTTGGTAAGTGCACAGGATTAGCAACAAGCCATTAAAATGCAGAGTTCCCATATAACATCCCAGAAGGCTGACCACAAGAGCATGTCTAAGATAGAATTATTAACACTCTATTTGCAATGTCAGGGATAAATAGATACTTTGTTTAAGAACCTGAGAGAGAAGAGACCATTTTCTGCAAAGCACCAAGCCTGCATCAGTAATGCTATACAGGTAATAACAATGGTGCCAACATAAAGCGAATTTGCCTGTGTGCTAGATGCAACATATGCCTTTTCTATAAATACACTGGAATTTCATATACATAAAATACAAAAATTATTCAAGCTTTAGAAAACAAATAAATAACCATCATAACTGAAAGCATTAACTAGAAAGAGGAATGCAATTTGGAATAACTGCCTTTTATTACTTCTTCACAACTCAGCCTAGAACAATAGATTAACTTACTAGAGTTAAGAGATTAGCAGAGTATGGTAAAAGGTGTTTCCCAGGCGAGTAGAAGGTTAGCTAAAACTAGTTAAAATGCTTGTTCAATCTTTCCTTTGCTGACAAGTTTATAAACAATTTGGCCCCAAGTACCATACCTTACCACCCTTCCTCTGAGCTGACACCCCAACAAATATTCTTCCAACTACTAATTTTAGAAAGAACTCCAGAAAATAAAGCCTTCACTGAATCTGTCCTGAATGGAGAGAGAGAAGAAAGGGAGTAATCTCACCCAGGAGCAGCCCTGCTGGGGGGTGCAGTGGGGAAGAACGCTCCCCCCATGCCTCCCCTGCTGCTGCAGCCCCAGCAAAGGGAAGCATCCACCTGGAAGCCAACGTGCTCCCATTGCTGGGATGTCTGGGGTCAGGGTGGAGGGGGAAGCACGTGCAGCTGGGGTGGTCCAGGCAGGCTCTCAGTGCTGGGCATAAGATCAGCAGCCTTAAACCACCAGTTCATTCTTCGCTATTGGTTCCTTGTTTGCTTATTGGTTCTCATAAAAGTCAAAAATAACAACACAGCTCCTCATGCTGGAACACTGCTGACCACACCTCAGCTCCCCCTGGACGACAGATTCCCTGGATGCTGGGGATGAAGATGTGAAGGACAGACTGCACACACTTTTATCACACAGTAAAAAGTGGAAAAACATATAACAGTGTTAAGAATATAATTAATTAATGTTCTGCTTTGCTGAATACAGAATGCCTTAATTGCAGGTTTAATAATTCCATAATGGCCTGTAAATATGTAGAATGTGCAACAAGTAGCTCCTTTACAGATCTGCTAGAATTTTTTTCAGCAACATGTGCTTTGAACTCTGCTGGAGGGCTTTCTAATATTAACGGGCAAGAAGAGGACCTGAATAATTTGTCCTTTCTGGTTCCAGAACAGGGAACATCTCACATCGAGGGATTTAGATACATCTGTCTTGGGAAACATATGAAAAATTGGATTTGTTGACTCAGGCCAAGCTCTGTCACTACTTTCAGCAGGGCTTTGGATATCATGTTCAGATAAGGCACCAGGAAGGCTTGGATCTTCTCCAGTCTTCTGTTGAGAGAATAATAATCAAGACATCACCCTCGGCTGACAAATAAACAGGGAACAGATTGCTATCAGTGTAAGAGGCAGCTCCTCTGACACGCACAGGACTAGATTGATCTCAAGAGATGCAAGATTTCCGATTAGTAGAAATACTTAGGTCATACTTCTCATGAGAACAATGGCATGAGAAATCACATTATTGCACAAATAATTAGGTTATTTATGCAATAGGTTAGGTATCAAGGTGAAGCTCAGGACTTCACTGTGAACTCCAAAAGGCAGCTGTATCCCACAGGGCTCCAAAGAGCTGGTACTGGGACAAGGAAGAAATCACCCCTTTATACAATCAGTCAGCATCAGAGGACTGCATCAGGAGTTCCTTCCTGAGCTGAACTTTCTGAGAAGTTTTTAAATGTTGCAGTAGTGATAAGATGGAGAAACCCTAGTTCATTTAAAAAGACATGGAGTGGTCAAGACAAGAAAGCTCTCCTGGTCTAGAAGCTTTAGGTGCAAAAAATTCCCAAAAGGTCCAGGGAAAGGAGGTGAAAAAGGTTCAGAAAAACAAAAGCAGGACTCTTGGAACAATTCATTAGAGCTTACTTATGTCTAGAAGAGTTGAGGGAGAACTTGAATGTTATTACTGAGTACACAAATAGCAGATATCTTTCTGAACCACCTGCTTGTCTCCACGGCAGAGGAGTGACTTGCTGTTTGCTCCTGCACTCAATTCCTGCCTGCCATTTTAGCTTCTCCACCAACATGAAATGGAAAATATCTCCCCATGACTGTGCTACGTTTTGTGGCTTCTTCCAGAGCCACCCCCAGTCATTGGTTGGTTCTGGCAACCCATTATTCTAGCTAGGGACAAGGAAGAGACAATATGAAGGGCATTCTTTTACCCTACATGTGAAGGGTTTTGAAGCATGTCCTTCCTGTGCAGAACCTGGGGGACAAGGAAGTTCAAGCACGAGACATTCCTACACGGCCACAGCAGATTGCACAAGTACTCCAAGTCTGGCAAGTGGAAGGCTCTGAAATGCAGTGGGAAATCACTTGGAATGCAAGATGCAAATGAATCCACTACAGAACCCATATCCAGCATGCCCAATTGCTGTGTTATTAATGAAAGAGGAAGAAGGAAAACAGAGTATGAGTAATATGAGACTGAGGTTTCCATTGGTGTCTCTTATCTAAGGAAATCACTGACCACATAAGAGAAAATCCAGAAATTTCAATTTAGTGACTTGCCCAGCAGCAAAATCAAAGGCAGGTGGTGGATATAATAGACAATGCTGGTCAAACCGTTTCTCTCTGCACAGCACTCAATAAACAGAGTTGCCGCTATTGAGTTCTAACCTCTTGTCATGCAGCAACATTGAGTCAACAATCCGCTCTCATGGCTTAATGCTTTTGATGTTTACTTTGTTCTTTGTATAGTTCAAAAGAAAGCACTAATGCACCAGTCCTCTTACCAAATACAATCTTAATCCCAGAATCCCGAGCCTTTTGCTGTTGGCCAGTTAAGTCTGTTAAGACGAAAGGATTTGATCAAGCTTTACATAACAACACAGAAGTTAAATCCAGCAAAGAGAGTTCTTTTTATCTGTACTGCTCAGACAGCTAAGAGGGGGAAAAAAGAGAAGGAAGGAAAAAAAAGGTAATGAACTTGGCTATGTAAAACAAAATAAGGAATTCAATTATTTCTCTTATTGCCACTTTGTCTTTTCAGTGAGAGTCTTCTAAAGAACTCAGATTTATTCTCCAATAAAGTTCCTGAGAGCAAAGGCTCTAACATTCCCCCCAAAACCAGAACTGTAGCACTTGCTGTGCTTTTTTTGCAAATCTGAGAAATGTTTCTGTTTCATCGCTACCATGTATTTATGAAGACAGAATACAGTTCACTGATGCATGCTACTTGGTAGAGCATGCTATTTTGTCATTTATGTCCTCTCCGAGCTTAGTCTAATCAACCGTTTTCCAGGTTACAGATCCCTGTCTCTGAAGCTGCTGGTGATTTCGATGTTATCTTATGACACATGAGCATATAATCATGCAGCACATGTGTTATACCAGCACACATGTAAAGATCACGAGGGATCAAAATAAAGGCAGAACAACTATTTTAGATTGAAAGATTAATCTATGTTCTAGCATATTAATTACATTTTCCCAGAAAAACATTTCTATGCAGAGAAGAGATACGACAGTTGCCTTCTTGTACCTAAGCTACACAGAATTCAAGCTGTGCCCTATCAAAGATCTCAAATCATGTTTTAGCTTCACTTTCTCTAATATCACAGTTTTGTGCTAGTACTAGCACAATCATTAAAGCATAATGCAAGTAAGAAGTACACAGTTACACAAAAAGGATGCTTTAACACAATGCTTGTAGTATTGTCTGATAATTATAAGATTTTCAGTATCTGAATGAAACTGGAAGTGCTTAACACTGTCCCCAGCATGGAAAGCACAGCCTGGAGATCTGAGAGCAGAAGGGATGAGGAGCAAGCCTTGACAACCTGCATGCATTTGCCTGAGCACTGGGTGGGAACAGTCATCTTCCTCCCAGCTGGAAAGATGCCACAGAACGGCTCTTCCCTGGTGACACTGCTGGTATCTAGATGTGGTCTTCACTACTCATCTACTTCATAACAAATGGGACTCATCGGAAGTAATAACGTGAAACTGCTGAAAGACTGAAATTACAGTTACCTAAAAGGTTTTACACTCTAATAACAGGAATCTTGCTGCTGACTAGTTTGAAAATAGTAGATATTGAACATTATGTTTGCTATGCAAGATAATACTATACAACAAAGAAATAATTAGAGGCAAGGAAAGATAGAATGAGACAAAGAAAATGAAATTATTCACCTTGCTGACATTTAATATCCTGTCTGAAGCAGTTTCTCCTATAATTCTAAAATTAAAATCCTACCCTTTATCAGCATTATATCCTAGTAAGGTGAGATTGGGAAACTGTGGTGAAGTTAAATACAAAACCACTCAACAAACACTGACTCCATCATGGCAAGTAGAGTTTGCCTTTGTGATTAACAGTAGTCTACAAGCACCAGCTAAAATCGTTCCTATGTTATGGTACATACAAGACATGCAGTCTTTGTAAACTACAGAGATGAGAGAAACTTGGAGTCTGAGAATCATGGTGTACTAGCACATTGCACAGGTAAGGAGCTGGAAGGCAGACATTCTTAACAGAGAATCGTCCACGTTCTGTTGATATAAGAGCTTCTAATACCAGAAACAAATGATTGGATTATAAAAGGATAGAAATTTCCAGATTAAGCTTGACATGGTTCATTGCTCTAAATAAATTGGGCATATTGTTTCCACTAGTGTATAATATAAATCTAGCACACAGCCCATGCAACCACTTGCTATACCGGAGAGTTTCTGAACTCTTGTTTCCTTGAAAGGAATGAGAAACAAATTAATGTTCTCCGTTCATGAACCCCCACTTGTTCCTGAAGCTCAAGGTACCTTGGATGTGTTCTCTGGCAGAATACAGCACCCACACTCACAGGCACCTTCCCACCACAACAGTGATTCCATTTCAACTGCCTGATCACAGAGGAGGAGAAGAGATGGAAAGAGAAATTGTCCGAGGCAATAATAACTCTTTTCATATTCAAGAAAAATGTGTTGAGTAAGAGTCTCTAGTCCTTATTAGAAATTAATGTGGGAGTTTCTAAGGCTGGTTTGTGTAACCCAGAAGGGAGTGCAGCATCTCACACAACCCAGTGCTAACAGCTCCACTCGCTGCATTTGCCACCTCTGCCAGGGACAGTGACACTCACCACTGCTACCAAAGTCAAGAGAAGTACCTGGAGAAAATGGTGAGACCTTGAATTAAAACACTTGGTCCCTGTGGTTCAACTGGGTGACTTTTTTCAATACTAGCAGTAGAAATAATACCCTATTTCCATCTTAACAGTTTTTTCAGGCAAATGACACATCAGTAGATCAAGAACTGCACTCGCAGCATATGCATTCTCACACTGATTTATTCACTAACTTGCTTCAATACCCCTTTATATCAACCAAAAAATTTTGTTCTTTAAATACCTTCTAGATGAAAGTGTTCATCACCAATAGTGTCTCTGTAGCCTTCCCCAGATAAATCCTGTTTAAAACAAAACAAAACAAATTAACTACAAATATACTATATACAAAGTGTTGAGGTGTTAACAATATTTACTTATTACTGCCAGAATTAATTTAAAACACGAATGAGAGCACAGAAACTGTTTTCCAGGAAAAAAAGTCAATCACCTTATTAGTGGTAGTCAATGCATTTGGTGCTATTTTACAATGCTCTGGACAAAGATTTAGTGAAGATGAATTGACTATGGGGGGGGAAGGAAAAAAAATCATATTCAAATAATTTTACAAAGTAATATGTAGCATTTCAATGTTCTTTCAGTCAAGCAAGATTAAAAAAACCCCAAACGGAAATTATAAAGGAGAAATAAGCTCTTCACTACCCACAGAGGAATGTTATCACTTGGTTCCACCAACAAACAGAAAACTTCCGTATGCCAGAGGTCACCCAAGAAAAGCAGATACCAGATTCTGACAAGCTGCCTGAGCCTTCAGTCCTGAAATTAATGAAATTTTGCCAGCCCTAGTATGTATAGAACAGTACAGGAGCAGATGCCATAGATATGCAGATGAACTTATCTCAGAACCAAAAAACATTTCTGCAGTGGTGCTGTAGTACTTACATAGGGCATCAGTGGGATTTGGAGCTAATCCCAGTCACAAAGACTCTGAAGAGCATTCTTACTCTCTCGTTAGCAAACCCTCCCAGCCCCATCACCCCATAAGCAATGGCAGCTCTCCTCACGTCCTGCCCCTCTCAGTCGTCCCAAAGCTTTAGCAGCACCCCAGTGTCACTGTCCTTACACTGTCATCTGGCTCCCTGGACCCTCCACAAACACTCCCTGCCTCTGATAAATTTATAGTGCCAAAGAAGGATATGGGCCTAAAAAACTGGTGTGCTGCACTCACAGCCATTCCAGCTGCATCTGCAAAAACAGAGCAGCAGCACAGAGCCAGCATTCTCAGCATCAACCTGGGGCTGGGAGTTGACCATGGAGAGCTTTTAGTATGAGATAAGGATAAGGGAATAACCTGTGAAAATAATGTCTGGTTGTATTAATTAGCTTTATTGCTAAGGAATTTGATCATGATAAAGACAGTTCACATCTTTTTCTTGAAAAAACCGACAGGTTCTTTACCTTCCACATGCCCAAATGTTATTCTTTGAGATTAGTTATAACAGAGTAACTAAGCCACAAAAGCCTATCTTAGGAATTCTTCAGTATCAATTTCTGCAACAGAATGTTAAAAAATTAGATTATACTAACACAACTGGATACCTAGCCCAGAAACCCTGAAAATACTGTCTCTTCACAATCACATCCCCTGAAGTAAAGTTAGACCTCGCAGGACAAACGTCTCCGAGAAATGCTGGCAAACTGGCCTGGAATGCTGGGATACAGCACAGCACAATGCTGCTATCAAAGCTGACATTCTGGATTTATCCTTCCAGGTAACAAATCACAAAAATCGACTTTTGTTCCAGTAAAAAAAGTCTCTTTTTCTGGGCATGTGCTGATGAATATCAATCATTTCCTTAAAAATTATGGAAGGAACAAACAGAGAATGAAAAGAAGACAAAATGTTGGCATGACACATCATATTGCTGCAAGATGATGATCTTTTCAGGACCATCTACAAGTTAGTATACTTTTGTTTGATCAAATTCCCCCATGTCACAGTTTTCCATGAAGCTGTGAGAGCACACCTCTCCCTGCTCCCATGGATAATAATATACAGAAGTGACTCTGCTCTCCCACAATGCTAAATATTGAATAACTGCTTTGTTTGGGGTTTTCTTCTGTTGGAATTCCTGCTCTCTTTGGAAAAAAAAATACTTTCTGCTAACTTGGTCAGCAAATATGCAATGGGTAGGTACTTGTGATATATCTCTGAGAATACTATCCAGATGGTAGCTTTCACCTCCTAAAATTTTAGCTAAGCAAGTACTGCATCTGCATATCAAACATTGCCTGTTAAAATGATGTCATTAATCTCATGCTCTACAAAACCCACAAGTTGTTAATTGTTGTGATTTTTCATATGTCAAAAGACATCACTTAAAAACAAGCATATATTTGTTGATTAAAAATGCACTATCAAGTAACTTAAAGGAAAACAGTGGAAGACAGGAACTGTAAAAGAGCAGAGTGAAGCATTAATATTCCTTACACTAGCTTCCTTATTTCCTCACTTTTAATCATTACATGGTCTTAAGCAAATATGTTTTATATTCCAGTCTAGTTTCACTCCTTCTCTAGCTCCTAGTTATTTAAGTTAAAGTAGTAACTTAATGCAAGCAAATTTCCAGTAAGTGTTTCTGCCTTAAACCAAATTATTATAAATTAACACATTCTAAAAAGTGTTTTTTATGCTGTTGAACCGTAATATAACTGTTAGACAGCACATAAATTGACAATCCATCCTGAAACTGATGAGAGTATCATTTGAACATTTAGTGACACATTTAAGCAGAATTCCTCAGCTCCCATTCAAAGGTATTCCTCTGTGGAAGATGCTGACATGTATTATCTTTGATAGACAGACAGGTATCTGCAAAGGGTGTGGGCAACTCTTAAGATTTTACAGGAAAAAAATGCAGGAGAAAAAAGATATACTGTCTCATTCATCTCATCATCATTAATTTTTCTGCCAAAAATTTGCAAAAGAGTTACCCGAATATTTTTAGCACCACCAAGACAGATGTTGCAACCTGGATAAACACCAAAATGCAACTGCCTGAGAAAAGGTTTCTGGGCAGTGTATGTGAACTCAAACAACAGAAAAACACAAAAGCTGAGCAAGCATCAGATAAAACAATTCTGACTGCAGCTCATCCTGCATAATATTCACCCAGTAACCCACACAAATTGCCTTAAAGCAGATAAAACAGTGCATCTACCCACAGCAACCCAAATTCATAAGGTGGGCTAGGTGAAAGAAGAGGCTCAATGGGTAAAACAGAACTTGCAGCTCAAGAAATTCTAGTGAGAAGCAAACACTACAGCCAGGTAGGAATATTTGACACTGGGGACAAGTGTGTTCAAGCACAGAGAGGACAGGGACTTGAGGGGATGAAAAAGCCAGGAGCAGCTCTGCGTTCAGCCAGGCTCTGCCACAGGGCCCTCAGCACAGCAGGACCAGTGCCCAAGAGCAACAGCAACAACATTTAGGTCATAGGCAGTTGTATATCACTGTCCTGACACGAGGTTTTAAATCACAACGCTGCATTTTCGAACTGGAACACTGAGTCATGAAACAACCAAAACCAGATGTACCCTGTGAAATACTATATAAATGAGGTCAGCGAGCACTTGAAAGAATAAAGAAAAGAAACATTTACACAGAAGGATTATTCCAGCATGCCATTGCTATGGGTTGCTGAACAGGAACCCATCTAGAGTAAGTGTCTCTACCTCACCAGGAGTTTCCCAGATATATAAGTTGGCCTCCGTTAGCTACCAACACAAATCACAGTGAATCACTAAGGCTCAAACATGTGCTTCAAAACTCAGAACAGCTGGCTGCCTGGCTGGCCAGAAAGGACCTCGTGTCCCATATATCCCACTCGGATAAGTGCCGCTGTACTCAGCTCAGATTAAGGAGGGCGGGGGTGGAGACGAGTTAATTAGTGCAACTCCCTCAGAAATGTTGCTGAGTATATACACACACGAGGAGAAAAACAATCTTTAAAAGCTCCCACACCCCAGGGCTTCTACTCAGCTGGGTACAAGTCCAGCAGTCATCACTCGCTTCCCACCTTCACTGTGCAATCAGACATCAATGAATTCTGACTCGATGGAAATTTTAAATGTTTAACCTCAACATCAGCCCTGATGGCCCTGTGCAGCCTTCTTACTGGTACAAGTCTCTGGAGACAAAGGCCAGGCACTCACTCTGGGCCTTCCAGCTATTGACTTCCTACTCACAAACCATCTGAAAATGCTGCAGTACAAATACTCACCCTTCATTCTGCCTACATCACCTTTCCTGGCTCCCTTTCTGCTTCTACACTGAGATTAAGCTCCTTGACTTCACCCTCCAGGCTCTGCACAGGCGTAGTTGTGGTCACATCTCATAGTCCTGCCTCCTAATCCCTACATCCACCGGTTGCTCTAACCTTGCTCTGCAGTATTACCCCCTCTCCCTGTCCTGGCTCTGCCCTTCCATGTCACTCCCCATGACACCCAGCACATTCATGGCACACAAGAGCCAAAACTACTGATTGCAACCAGAGTGCGTATTTTAGCAGCCTGTGCCTGACCTAACACGGTGCTCAATACAGTTTTGCTCCAGTGTTAAGTATAGACAGATACATCCATAGATGTATTAGATATTTCAAAGGATAACCTTTGATTTAAGTGGGTTATCATGATAACAAGCACATTTTTAAAGCTTGGGCCCCCCTACTCCTTGTATTACAACTCAAGTCAATATTGCGTTAATTAACATTTTTCTAGAAGGTGTTGCTCTTCTCAAGTAGAAACAAGTTGCTTTACCTCTCTCCTTCTTCAAACACCTCATTAAAATCCTTTGATTTAGCCTTAAGATACTGAATTTTCCACATTTTTGGCAAAAAATATGCACATATTTCCTGTATAATGAAGTTTTTGTTGAGGAATCGTATATACTTTTTTTTTTGCACAACACATGCAGAATGACAAATCATCAACCAAAAATCTTTCCTCCCTATTTTTAACCATCTGGCTGAAACACGGGATTTTCTTTCTTTATTCTCATATTGATGCAAGAAAGTTTTGGAATGAGCAAAGCTGAAGAAACACATTTCACAACAGGACTGCAGGGGACAAGACATGTGGTAATTCTAAAGCCTTGTGTAGATTTTAAACAGTTTTAAAGCCACTGCCAACAAGAACGCTGTGTCACCTATGCACAAACTTCAATTCTTGACGTAGAAAAAACAATCCCAAGAAACAGAGGCTCATGAGAATGAGGATGCCCTTTGGCCTTTCAACCAAACCACTGAGGGCCCATCAGGTGCCAAGTGGCCATTCTGAATGTTCCAGTCTCATTTGCAGGAAAGAAGTTTCCAAAATAAGTCTGATTTTCCTACAGCAAGTCCTTAGCAGACTGTGGAAACCTCATCTGTTGAAGATGCTTCAGGAAACCCATCCAAATCCCAAAGCAGTCATTATTGTTTTACTTTATTTTTAGTCTTGTCCAGACTTGAAGAGAAAGAGGAAAAAGACTTTCGAGAAACAGTCGATGGAAGGAACCTTGTTCCCCTTTGGGTATCTGAAATTTCCCTAGGACTAGGAACACAGCCATGTGTAACAATTATCAGCTCAAGCCTAGGCTTCAGCACTGGCAAGCCTACTCACACCTCAAAAAGAAATTACATTTCTTTTAGGCTAATGTAAGTGGAAGCAGATACTCAGTCATCCTGAGGTGGTCATCATTCTTTAAATAAAGGTTTACAGCCAGGCTTAAAACTTGAAAATGAAATAAATAAGGAAATAAATCAATTAACTGCTCATAGTCAGACATGCAGGTCAGCAGCTTCCATGCACAGGTACCTAAGCAGTCAAACAGACATGAAAGTAGACATTTATGCACACAATTTTGTGCAATCACTACTTACAGGCAAAAGAGACGAATATGCTTTGGGCATGCATCTGGCTCTCTGTGCATTTGGAAATGAAGACTTCATAATAATGTTCTCTTTCAAAAATGCTTGAAGATCTCCTTCATAAGCTTTTTCAAATAAACCATACACTCCTGTATTATGGTATTCTATATAGGACAAGAGCTTCCTTTCCTTCTCTGTTCATAAGAAATCTATAAATTCCAGGGTATATATGCCAAGTATATATGCCAAGCCTCACTATAATGAAAACTGAAACCATGCAAATATATGTAAGAATTAAAGCATATACCATACAGAAAAACACTATAGAGCAATACAGATTTATGCCTTGTTTTAAGCCTAATATTGCTCTTCTACAGCATATTTCCCTTTTTCTTCTGCAATCATGAGGTCTTACTTTTTTGAAGTTTGCCATTCTGGATAATTTATTAATAAATATATTTCACTAGGATGAAACATTCTGTAGAGAATGCATGAAGCAACTCACACTTGAAGAAATCAAGGTGACTCTAATTTTCTGACCCACATTTAAACACACACTGCAACTCAGGTAATGTAGATTGTTCAGCAGAAGAAACAAGCTCAACTTCTACAATGTTTTTCTCTGAAATAAGAGCCTGTGTTCTGTCATTACAGAAGGGTTTTTCTTCTTCCATCATGCATTAAAGGCTCTCTCAGATAAAATTTCTTCATAATATAATCACAGCAGGTAGGGTTCTTAAGAAAACAGGCCTTTCCTCTAAGATCTGTGATAGATGATCTTGGATGGGTTTAACTGCTGTGGCTTAGGATTTTACTGCCTTTATCTGCCTTGTTGGCCTCTCTGTCCAAAGTTATGGTCTTCCTAACAGAGAGACCAAGACACAAGAGGTCTAATAGATACCAAAATCCACCACTTGGCACCTTAGCATAAAGATCACACTAACTTACCAGCTCCAAAAATAAAATGATGAAACACAAACTCCTTCCGTGTGGCTGCCTCTGTTCTCTAGGAGCAGTAACTCCCAGCCATAAGAGCATGGCAACACTGTTGGAAATCACGCATCTGTATTCACCTGCTTGACAGAATTGGCACTCCTGCATCTCATCTCACAGAAGGTATCTGTAGAGCAATTCCAGAAGCTGATCAATACTGTGATGATAAAGACAGGATGGCCAAAAACCCCTGCTCTCAAACTCCATTCACAAAAGATGATGGAGTATTAGAGGCTCATGAGGCAGAAAACATCCCCAATACCTTTACATCCCTGTTACAGACCCTCGAGTGGGTACCAGGAGCAGTGGTTGCATGACACACTTTTAAGGATAGCCCATTCACAGGAACACGAGCCTGCTGAGGAAGTGAACATGCCAAGCAGATGGACACTTGCACAAAAGCCTTCATGGTGGACACCTGAATAAGAAAGGAAACATGGTACTTTTTGTTCCAGGTTGCTAGCAACATGCAGCTGAACCTCTTTTGCTCAAAACAAACATGTGCATCAGGCTTTCCAAGAGGATGAAACACAAATCCTTTCTTCATATTTCTGACCTATTTCTTTTCTCCAGCCTGTGGAAATCAGGTAGTGACTACAATGAAACATGCTCTTTGCAAGTAGCTTTGCCATCTCTACTGCAGTGGGCAAATGAGCATCCCCTTTCAGTTGTCAGTCACTGCAACCTGCACCCAACAAAGGCTACCTGCCTGCTCATTTAACTCGAATCATAGCCTTCACATGTGCTGTGGAAGATAAGCATGGTTGTAAACAAATCAATGTATATCCTGTATATATAGAGAGAGAGAGGAAAAAAAGACCAGAAGTATTAGCTTAAAATACTAGGAACTTATATTCAATGTATGTTAAGACCTGTAGATACTCAGAAGATCGATTTACAATACAGTTTTATTTGGATTATTCCAGTTTCAAGATGGAACATTACTATTTTCATGATGTTTTAATCCTGGATTTCGTGGATCTTTATGAACCCTTGCTAGGTGTTTTCAAAGTGACATCTTCCATTAACACTGTTATTGGAATCCTGTAACTATTAAGGCTTCTAATTTTTAAGGTGATAGGATAAAACACAGTTTTTCAAGGACTTCTGCCAGATAAGAGATCATATAATTGAAAGCAACTGTTAGAACAGATGTACGGAATCAGCAGTTACTTTCCAGCTGAAGGGTCCAGCCATCTTCAACTAAAAAAGATCATCAGTCTTTGAGATTAAATAGAACTGAAACAAGAAATGACTGCTTTTTGCTATTTTTAAATTCACTTTGAAGCTACTTCAGAAGAATAAATGAACTCTACAGATTCAGCTATTTACCTTATTTTGTTCTAATTATCCTCTAATCTCCTTGCTGATTGGAAAATCAATTGTCCCATGTTCCCCAAGATCTTATTTTCAACATAGATTATACTGATGAACATGTCTAAGGACATGAATGAAAGAGGACAAATCTTCATCTTCCTTCCAGCCTGGAGAAGCTCAATAACTTCTCTGAATTGCTTATTTTGGGCTTCTTCACCATAGCAGACAGATGGGCATAGCTATGTAATAAATCTGAAATATCTGTTCAACTTCCTTTCATGAAAGATTTGGTTACCAAGAGGCTCTTTAACAGACAGGCTTAAGTGCACTGAGGTGATTGCATCCAGGCATGCCCTGGGAAGCAAGCTTGCAGAAAATGGCTACAGAGCTTGAGTACAGAATAACTTGCTCACTTAAGATGTGATTACCAACTCCAGTGATCATTACAGCTTTAACATACTGCATTCTGAACCTTCCTTGTGAGAATAGCCTGTGTCTTCCTCTATGGCTCAGGTTTTCATCCAGCACAAGGGCTTAGAGCTCCCCTAGAATGATAATCAATGCTCCTCTATTATGTTTATAGCTCTAAGGCTTTTCCTGCTAATGGATGACGTATATTTATGCAGCTGGAGGAAACCTGGATTCAATAACTGCTCCACCACAGACTCACTGTGTGGTGTAGGGTAAGTCACTTAAATCTCTCTGTGCCTTCATTTTTCAACTGTAAAACGGAATTCTTGATGCCCACCTTTGCAAAGAGCTCTGAATCCTCAGGATAAAAACACACCCTGCTAAATAATATTACCTTGTTAGGAAGCACAGGTGTGTGACCCTGGACACATATGCTAATGTTGAGCCATAAATCTGTCAACAGGAGGTGCTGGCAAAACAGATGGTTCACATTCCTTTTTAAACCACCTCTTTGTCCCTAGAGCCCAGGTATGTCAACTAATCATTTTATAACTGGTCGGGGTTTTAACGGGCCAGGAAGTCCCAGCAAAGCACGATGCCATCAACACTGAGGCTAAAAACAGAGCCAACAAGAGGAAGAAAAGACAGACATAGAGGTTTCTTTTACTCTTCTCCTCTGTTGCCTGGCATGTAGGACAAGCACCGTGAGGCTCTACAGAAAAAGATAAAGTAAAAAGCAGAACCTATCTCCACACATTCCTGTAAGCAGTCCAGCATGGGTGACCATGCCTGAATGGTGACTGATGCTGCATGAAAACAGACACGTTTTTTAATTACAGGCAATAAAAAACCACAGACGCACACCATTTAAAAATCTGATTTAGATGAACAATTGCATGTTGATTCAAAAGATGTCAGAAGGATTACAAGCAAATAAAAAGTTCCCTACTAATTTTTTTTTTTTTATTAGGAGTTGCCTATATTATTAGAAATTCCAATTCCCTATCTCAATAGCTGAAAACTGAGTACATGGCATTTTCCTTGAAAATGTTACTGTAGCAACAAGGACTGGGGCAGGGCAAGGCAGCAAGCAGGGTAGCAGGGTAGGGATGCAGGGTAGAGATGCAGGGTAGGGATGCAGGACAAGGCAGGCAGGGCAGGGCAGGCAGGGCAGAGCAGGCAGTAAGAGCAGGCAGGACAAACCAGGCAGGAAGAGCAGGCAGGGCAGAGCAGGGAGGACAAACCAGGCAGGACAGAGCAGGCAGGGCAGAGCAGGCAGGGCAGAGCAGGCAGGAAGAGCAGGCAGGGCAGAGCAGGCAGGACAAACCAGGCAGGACAGAGC
>VYXC01004205.1:0-163734 GCA_013397175.1 Platysteira castanea | reverse complement strand
CAGAGCAGGCAGGGCAGAGCAGGCAGGACAAACCAGGCAGGACAGAGCGGGCAGGACAGAGCAGGGAGGACAAACCAGGCAGGGCAAGCCAGGCAGGACGAGCAGGCAGGACAGGCAGCCGTGCAGGCCTGTCTGCCATGCACATTCCCATAAATGGAATCGCAGGGCCAGCGGCCCACATCAAAGCATGGAGTTTAGCAGATTTCCGATTCCCCTTCCCCTCCCCCTGAGTCTTTGAGACGGAGACTTCATACTCCAGAATTTAATATCTTTTTCCTCCCTCCCCCCATCAGCCCCTTTGTCTGTGTCTCTGTTCTCTAAGAGCTAACAGATGTTGATGCCATATAGTTTCAAAGAAAACTTTTGATGCCCACATAACTCATTACAACTAATATATTCCAAGAATGCTTGTAGCTCAGGAAACACTGGGGTGAAAAAACAGAGGAGAGGGGGCAAATGGCTACACTGAGTAAGCCTTGAGAGAAAATAAATAGTTCACTTCAAAGTCATCAGGGAATTCTTTAACAAGCTCTTTCTTCCGCAAAACACAGAACAAATTCAGCTGAGCCTAGAATTCCCAAAGGAAAAAATAAAACCAAACCCCATACAAATGGCAAAGCAGGGAGAAGCATCTGAGAGGTCGCCTGGCTCGCCCAGCAACAAAGTGCAGCATTCTCGAGGTTCACTATTCCCAAGCAACCTGCACTGTGCCAGGGCACAAAAGTACCGCTGAAAAGCAGAGACTGTCAACAATAACAACACAGAGAGCCCCAGAAAAAGCTAACCCTGTCCCTCTGCATGGAATGAATGCAGATGGAAATGAGACTGCTCAGTTCATGGAGCACTGTAAATCAGCCTTAAACACATGAGGAGGATGTGTCATGAATGTCACAAGTAAAAACAAGAAACATCCCCTCATTTAGCAAAAGCAGGTGATTGCATTTTTCAGGGCAGGCAGGTCCATGTTCTTAGCTGTTTTCTAGGATTACATCTAGGACACAACCCTCCATAAATTTTGCTAGCAGCTCTCCTCCTCTCCTCTGCTGCTTCAGCACACAGCTGCATCCTCCCCTCCGTTTGGTGAGAAGCCCCCCAGGAGCCACCAGGGGTTGGTAAGGAGAATGGTTGAGAAAAGGGGGAGAGTGAAAATGCGATTACATCAATTTCCACAGCAGGGAGATCAGATTGCATCATTGTACACAACTTGGGGCCCACTCTTTTATCCCTGATGCAGGCAAATTTCCCATTGAAATCAGTGGGAGACTCGTCTGTGCGAGGACTGCAGAATCGGGTGTTCTGTGATCACAGAATTAAAAAGCAGTAGGAAGCCACACCTGGCAGCACCTCTCTCGCTGGTTCTCTGCCCTCCATCAGGATGGATATCAAATCACAACAAACAAAAACGTAACACCAATGTTAAATCCCTTCTCCCTTCATATACAAACTCCTAAAAGTCCACCACTGCAGTTACTGTACAAAAGTCTGTATAAAGTTCCTGCCACTGTACTGCAGATTTCGCACAAAGCAAATAACAGTGAGAAAGAAAATATCAGAGCAAGGCATATATTGACATCTCTCATCTAACAACTAGAAAGCAAAGAGTTTTAAAGGTTTTAGACAAGCAGGTGTGTTCTGATGCTTGGGGGTTTTTTGCAAGGGTTTAGTTGGAAAAGGAGAAACAAAGAGAACCCTACTGCAGCAGCAACAGCCCATGGTCTCTTTCTGAATCGTTCTAATACAAATCATAGTACAACAGCACAATATGTGAAATTATTACTTTTTCACTGCTGATCATTTGCAAGCACCACACTGTGCATCCACTCGCATCTGCAGGAAAGTTTTCCTTGTAGCAGCTCAATAGTCTCCCTCAGTTTAGCTGCTGCTACTCCTGTTCACACCTTCTTTGCAAAATAATTATCCATCACACACACTGGTAAACAGCTTAAGAAAACCAGAACTGAAGTCCTTTATCAGATTTATTGAGGATAAAATGTGGTTCCTTGTAAAATTATTCCTTATTTTCCCTCCTGCCTCACTGTTTGGGGATAGGTCATTTCCTCTAGGGAACAACAAGGAAGGCATCCTCAAGCCTTGTGGCTTTGTAAGTAAAATACCATATTACTGAGGTCATCCACCACATTTCAGAGCATCGGGAAGCTTCAGCAGGAAAGCAGGGAGCAGAGCAGCTCAGGTAACTCAGATCTAGTCTGTGGCTGAGTGGGGCCAAGGTGGAGAAGACAGGGGTGACACAGAAGTACCAAACACTACCGAGCCCTTAGGGAATCAGAAGATTTGAAATTCTGTTCCATAAATTCAAAGCCTTACTAAACTCCCAAAATACTGCACCTTTAGGATCTGGGTTCTAAGTTTGTTCAAAACTCCCCACCCTGTCTGGCCTGAGGGGGCTGCCGAGCAGGTGGGGAGGCTGGGCAGCCCCGCCAGGAGCACGCTCAGCTGTGGGGCTGCCTGGTGGCAGTGGCTCCATCGCCATCAAACCACGGGTTCTGAGCTCCCAGGGCAGCACCGGGCCAGGAACTGCCTTTGGACTCCACTGTGTGCACTGCCCATGTTTTTCACCACTGTCAAACAGCATATTCCAGTGTGGGCTAATTACATGCTCCTTCTGTCCCACAGATACCAGAACACAGTGGGGAAAAAACTCAATCATGAATCATGAAATATACAATATAACATAAATGTTATGTTTTCATTTTCCTGGTTAGGCCTGGCTTTAGTTTCAGCTGAGCCCTATCATGTCTCTTTTGTGACAGCAAAATAATAACTAGGATGAAAAAGATAGCTAGTAATAATTAGAGGGGAAAGGAAAAAAAACACAAAACAGACCAGAAACTTAGTAGCTATTACTTTCAGTGACCACTGGCAGCAAGAGCTGGAGTTTCCCCCATATAAGATGAAGCACAACAGCATGTGTGCTGGAGTGTGTGTGTTTCATTTGTTACACTGCAACAACAGAAAGGCTAAGTAAAAAAGATTAATTTTGCTAAATACTAAGTTTCCTGTCAAGAAACACTCATAGAAAAACATAATGGAGTCTCAAATATGGACAGTTCTTGTCCTGAAACAAAGGAACTGAACTTGCAGTGACCCAGCCAAGCCTGGGTTGCTGAAGCACCAAGGGAGGTAATATTTATAGGACCTCTTTCAAAGGCTTTTTTTCCCTTGTTCTCCTATTTCCATTAACAAGAATTACTGTATTACCTAGCAGTACTGTATTGCTTAGCCAGTACCCTTCTGCAGCACACCCTGGCAGGGAGCACTGCCTGCTCCTCATGGTGCTACAGACACACAAACCGTCCCCCGCCCAGGGGGACCCACCCAAAAAGGTACATGGGGATTTATTTTTTACCACCTGCAGGTGCTTGCAGTAGAGCAGATCCCACCAAGCTTCTTGGAGTGACCGAGCTCAGAGAAAGGTGCATGCACTGGTCTTGGGCAGCAAAAGTTCATCGGCCAGCCCAGGGTTCAGGAGTGCACAGGTACTTCGAGATCAGTCCCTAGTGCCAGGGGTGTGTCTCCAGGCACAATGTTACCTATGATTTCACACACAGTGAGGGCATCTGACAGAAGCTGGCCTTGGCATCAGCCTCCACACAAAATGGGAGAGGCCAAAACCAGCATTACAAGAAGCCAACCAAACTAAGGATATGGGATGTTGTCAAAAGCCGTAAGAGCACCATTTCCATGTTCTGAGCACATCACCAAGGATAGCCAAGTCCTCAGTGTGCTCCTCTTGGAAAGGTACAGCCCCCATTTACACAGGTGGCATAGGAAACACTGCCCGTGACTAGCACAAAACACTTGGACAAAAGTGGAGTCACTTGGGATCACAACAGACAGTTTCTTTTCTCACAGAGGGTGGGAGAAAGATGAAAGAGAAACTTCAGTTTCATCACTGGTCTACAAAGCCCTCAGCATGTGATTGTGACAGAAACTGGAATTTTAACAGTCTCATCAGGTTACCATCCCACCTTTCTTTTTTTAAACCAATTTAACTCCATCTTTTGGCAAGGTTTTGTACTCATTTGCTATGATTTATAACATCTTATTTAAACATAAAGGCCCATGGAAATCCTTTACAATGTTTATACAATTTCTAAAGTTTTCCATGAGGACCAGACACATTTGGGAGGGGAGGGAGGAAGGATGACAGCCCAATGCAGATTATATGGAGAGCAGGAGGCTTGACTGGCCCCATGCAGCTGCTAAAGGGACAGCAACATTTTAAAATTCACATTTGTCCAGAAGAGTTTTACCTAGTCTTATGTAAACACCAGAAAGGCATTAAAGGAAGAAGAAAGTCTCAGCATTTCCAGACAGTTCACTCTGACTTCAGAAAGATTGTTTCAGTTCAACCCTGTTGGTCCTTTTAACATACTCCAGTAAGAAAGGCACAAAAAGAGGAGTGGTGCAAATAATCATGAAAATAAAGGAAAACAAGGAGACTTTACTACCCCAAGCTACCTTCATTTAAATTTTTAAGTATAAATTAGGGGAGATATTTCATCACAGTCATTACTGGCATCTCAGCTGACATTATTTTAATGTCAAATAGTGTTTAATGCTGCTAATTTTTAATAGCTTGTATTTAAAGAATGAAAGAAAATTAACACAAACAGATCTTTCTGACTAGGCACAACGCTAATTTCAGTCAGAAAAGTCTGTCAGGCAGCCCAGATTGCATCAACAGCTTCATGAGCTCATGACACACCAGCAGCATGGCACAAACTGTTGCCCAAGCTATCCTGGCAGGACACGCAAACCTTGATTTTGATCCCAGTTTTGCCCTAGTTTCACATTACTGTAACTGCAGCAGAACAAAATCAGAATGGCTGGAAATAAAATTGTGCCTTCACCGGACATTCAAGACCAACTCATTTTCTAGTCAGTTATAGCATCAATATTGATATCAAAGTAAATATTTTAACTTATATTGAAAACTCTTTTTATTTCTTCCACAAGCAAAATATTACGAACTCCGGCCTAGAGAAAGATAAAAGGAGCCAATCTCCCCTTTAAATTACCAAGCAAGCCTGGGCTTTGACTCCTTTTTCAATGGGAAGTCAAAACGTCTGACTCCAATCAGTTTGTATAAACCAGCTTTTGTTTTTCCTTTCACCCAAATGACTCCACTCTTAAGGATTTATTGTAACTGGATTGCTTTTCTACCCAGCAGGGAGCTGTAGCACTAGCAAAGCTGTTCCACACAGTAGGTTTTCCGCTGATTGAATTTCTAGACTTTCAGCTCTTCGGAAATGTTTGCTCTTGTACAAGCTGTCAGAGGGAAATTGTGTGCAGTCGATTTTGTCTTAGCTAAAGCCAGGCGGGGTTCCATATGCAGCCAGCCAATGTGGAATTGAAAGAAGGAGGATCAATCAAATTGCAAAGGAAAAAAGGTCTCAGCACAAACAAATAAAAAAAAAACCCAAAGAAACAAACCATACAACAAAAAAAGGGCAGAGGGAAGCAGATGAGAATGAAAACCATTCCTGCAAATAGGTGCACTAAAAAGAACCAGCAACATCCTTTCTTAAAAGGAAAGCTTTTATTTAAAAATCACTAAAATAAGGGCTAGGAGCCATATGAAGAAGTTGTTCCATTAACCATGCACAAAGCCAACACCATTATATTGCTCCAACTCCAAGCTGCTCTATAATCCCTCATCCCTGGAGCAGCCCACCCAACCAGCAGTGCCCCAGCTGTCAGTACCACAGTCACAGCACAGATACGGCCACAGCAGCTCTGCTACACGGGCTGCTGGCTCTGTGCAACCAGGAACACACACTGGGAAGATGTAGGAAGCCAGTGGAAAGCACCTCAGCTGCCATGCTTGTCACAGACCATGCAGCGTGACTTAACAAGAAGGACTTTTCAGGCATCACGTTCTCAGGACCTTACAAAGACCCCAAAGTCACCTCCACTCCAAGTGGATCATTGCCATTCTCTTGCCACGCACAGGGTCTAATGGTGTCAATTGCTGTCTGCACCTGAGGTTTTGTTCTTTAGAAACATAATAACTGACAGGGCCAGGAGTGCACAGAGGGGCCAACACAACCAAGTAAGTCAGAAGCGACAAGCAGAGATTAAGACATCTGTATTAAAGGTCTCAGAATCTGAGTACAAGTAACACTTGCCCGTGGTCTGGTCTGCAATAGCTCATATTTCTAACTCAGCTGCAAGGAGAAATTTTGGTTCTAACTGCATTGCAGGGAACAGAAATGCTTTTAGGCATAAGCCAGTACTTCCAAATGACATAGTAACCCATGAATGTGAAAGCACAGGTGAGCATTGGACTGGGAGTCTCTGCCCTGCCAGCAGTGGGCAGATAAGCCTTTCAATATTTAAGTACACCATAACAGGACCAGGAATGGTTGCACTGACACCAGGCACACCATCTTGCCTCTGTGCTGACATTTATGTTGTGACAACCCCTTGTTAGAAAAGTTGTGTCACCTGTTTTATCTTTTAAGAAATATTTATATCTAGTGGGTCATTCTTTTTTGGCATGCAGTAGAAATCAAAAAGCCATAGAACAGGGGTTTGGTTTTAAATTACCTACTTGGCTTTAAAATACTTTTAAGTCCTACTCCCTTGTACTGTTCTGGACTTACCCTCACGTGTAAGTTCAGTAAGTAGCCAGCAGTGAAGCAGTATCCCTACTGTCTGCAAGGACAGTCATTCTACCTTTAAAATGTTTAATGGGGAAAAGCACCTTGCAAAAGATCATTCTTAGAGCATCCCAAGTGTCTGCAGCAGCGACTGGTGAAGAGCCTCAGTGATGGTGCAAAAAGGAACCTTCAGTTTGCTGTGCACTGTCTTTCCTCAGAAGACACTATACAGTGAGAGAAGATGACATCTATCATAAAACAAATAATAATAATGAGGATTTTTGCAACAACTCTTCCCCAGTCAGCTGCCTTCCATTAACAGTGGTTTTCTCTCTCAGTTCCTCCCTTATTTCACCTGTTAAGTGTAGCTCAGTGATTTTCCTGCTGGGAGTCTGTTCAGACACGCTTTCCCAACTCAGCATACTGACAGCCTGACATTTGTGCTCCTAATCAACAGTGCACCTCAACAAAGCCATGATGATGAAAGGAAATATTCTGGCTCCAAAGTCTTCTGAAGGGCCACGTGCCTGACGAAGGTATTTGCACCACTATTTACACCATATTTAATGAACCTCATTACCAAATCAGTTGTCTGCTCATGTTAGTCACTGAAGAGTTTCCTCATTTTTTCTTTACCTCTTGGGAGGCTACAGTTCCTCTTCGACCATAAAGAAAAATATTGCAAACAGAAAAGAAAGAGGGCAGTGAGCAAGAAATTCCTGATACACTAGAAGGAAGCACAAGGCTACAAATGACCTGAAACTTTGATCAGTCTTTCCTCCTGATACTATTAAGATTTACTCCAGATGTCCCAGGCACTACTGCTAACAGTGCCCCAGCCCAGAGCTGTAACCACGTACAATAGCTAAACAAAGTATTGCCTTAAGATAAAAATTCACTCATAAATCCCAGCAAGGGTTATTGAAAGTTAGTGTTCTCTAGTTAGGATACACTGCCATTTTCAACTAAATGCAGATTTAATTCAGAGTGACACAGAATTTAAGGTTCAATATTGCAAATGCACAACCTTCTGGTGTTCTATGGGAAAACCAGAACAAGGATTGGTTAATTCTCCCCATACAGCCTGAGGATGCTCTGATTGTCTGAAAGACTTTTTACCTCATTATCAATTTCTACCAAGTTTTCTATTGCACAATTTGGTTTGAGGGCACATGGCTGCACAAAGTGTGAAGAATTATTCTGGAGCTCACAGACATAACTGAAGCAAGGCAGGTATAGCTGCAACACATCTTATCAACAATTATCCCTAACCAGCTGCTTAATTTCTTAGATCTGTTCCACTTTCAGGTCCTAAAAACCAGAGAACAATACCTGAACTGTCTATCAAGGCTAGTGCTCTTCACTACGACCAGCCTTAAGTGTTCTACAGACTTTGCTCTATTTACCTGCTTTCTATAAAAGCCTGCCTTGCACTTTTGCTTCTAAAAGAAAAAGTTATGAGAGAGAGAGAGAAAGAGAAATGACTGAGTGGAGCAAGAGGGCATTTGGGGACTTTGGAAAAGGAGGAGCACAGCTTGGAACCTCGCAGCTCACCTCCACATTCTCCCAGATGAGACACCATGTCTCACCTGGGCATTGCACTGGAAAATACTAAATTCCTCAAAAGGTTAGAACAGAAGTTTGAATGTATGAGTCACTCTACTCTGATGTGTGCAACTATACAAAATACACATTGTGGATTTGCAACATCTCCCATTTAAATAAATGGAAGTTTTGTCATTGATTTTCATGGCAGGAGACCTTATTCCCAATGCTTAGCATAGGCTAGCTGCAGATTAATGCCCTAGACCATATGTCATACCTTGCAGATCTCACTTGAGAATACAATTGTCTTTCATCCCAAACAAACTGCTGTCAATCTGCCTTTATATGCTTCAACTATCACCTTACAGTTATTACTGGAAACTACCAAGCGACTGCTTTTGAAGGAGCAACGCAGTTTCACACAGAACCAGGATACTGACAGCAGAAGAAGATAAAGTAAGAAATCTAGAAGTGATTTTTTTTTTTTAATTACTGCTATTAAAAAAAAAAAAAAAGACATTGAGGACGGGAGAAGTTAAGAGACAAGGCTTAAAGATGCAT
The DNA here is from genome assembly GCA_013397175.1 of Platysteira castanea. NCBI lineage: Eukaryota > Metazoa > Chordata > Aves > Passeriformes > Platysteira > Platysteira castanea. The sequence goes on along the minus strand of VYXC01004205.1, from coordinate 155,002 downwards.
GAAGACTGGAAAACATATGCAGAGAAGAAATTAAAGGCACCCAGTAATGGAAATCTTTGCACAGGCACTAGGCTTACTCAAATGAATAGTTCTTTTGAAACCAACTTGACTCCTTAAATGAGTAAATTTAAGTTTTCAGGATCAATAATCTAAAATGAACGCTTAAAATAAGTGAAAGATACAAGATATCAGAAGAACAGCACATGAAATATTGTATCACACTAATACTAATGTTAATCATCCTCATTAAAAACAAACTTCAAAGGGGCACAACAAGCCTAAATGGTAATATAGGCAAGATTTAAAGTGATGATAGAAACAAGGCCAAGGTATACAACAGCACATGCAGTGAAATGGGAGTAATCAGAAAGACTAAAGCAAAGAGGGAAACCAGCAAGGACTACAGCAGGAAGGAAGATGGGATGTACGTACACAAAGAACATGCCCAGATGATTTATTCAGGGCCACACCCTGTAAACATTTGTCACCTGATGAAAAGACTAAAGCCACGGCCATTACTGTGAATTTTAATGACCTGGGTCTAACTCTATAGGATATTCCTAGATTTGGAGTTGCAGGGGCTTCCCTTCTAAATGAGCACACACATGAGCATCTGCAGGGTTTGGTCATTAGCTCACAGCCGTTTCTGAGTTCCATTTTTCTTACAATACGGTTCCAACAGCCACCGCCTTATCCAAGTGAGAATGAACTGCTGGGAGTGTGACAAAATGTGGTGCAATGCAGAGACAGATATCCAGTGGAGACTAATATTTCCAAGAAATTATGAACAAATTCTACTGCTCATCTGACAGAAATGAGATGGGCTGCTGGCTGACACCAGAAAGCACTGAGAACACTGGCCTAGTGAGAAAAGTTTCAGTGGCATGTAAATGATATTTCCTCAGATCATGTATATGTAAAATACAGGTTAGGTATCAGCACCTAGTACATACATGGAACTGCTTTAGACAAAAACAAAACCAAAACAAATTAGCAAGAATTCAAAAGAAAAAGATGGACATCAAGAAAATAATTCCATGGATGATATCTTTTAGTAAAGCTCTTCTATTACCCTATATTATGGAAAAAGAGGCAGATGAATTCTGTCAAATTCCTCTGAACAAATTTCTGCCAACAGTGTCACCCTGCAAAAGCAGCGTGGGCAGCTGACAGTGCAGGTCCTCACCCAGCTGCCCTGCACTGGCAGTACTGCCTGAGCAACCATTTCAAAACAGTCCCCAAAGATCCCAAATGAGGTGTTCTTACATCAGTGTTTCTAGTATAGACCTCACCCTCCAATGTACGGGGCAGAAAGCAGTAACTGTCTCCATGGGCATAGCTCAAACATAGTAATCCATAACAGGGATGCTAGAAAACAATAAAGACCTGAGAAGTGGGGAAAGCGCATAGAGATAGGCTAGAAAAACACATATCATGGAAGTAAAGGCCCTGAAAGTTACACCAAGTTGATGGAAAAATGAACTGCTCAGATGTTCATTGTAAACCCGCAGTCTTTCCAGGCTCTCCAGGGCCAAAGCAGAAGGCCCAGCAGCTTGAGGTAGAGGACAGTATCCCTAAAAATTCACCTGTTGCAGCTCTGCAAACAAGATATAGAGGAGTTTGCAGTGCACAGGAACAGAATTTTACACAATTTTCTGGTCCATTTGAATTGATGGATACTGTAGACACAAATACTGCTGGGGAAGCCCTGGGGGTGAATGTTAACACGTGACAAGCTTTTGACTTAGGGAAACCTGAATGCAACCTGTCTTAGATCACAGAACACAGTGGGTGGGACAGTTCTGGCATGCCAGGAGATCCTCTGCCCTAGGATGGGCTGAGGTGCTTCACATAAGCTGGCAGTATATGGATTTCACACTGAAGGCTGAGGTATGCTCCATTTTCTCACACAGTATTAATAACAGACCATTTTACCTCAAGTTCATCTGCTTTTATGGCAAGTAATTCTGCATACCCAGTATTTACCAATTGTAACGTGGTACCAGAATCCCTGCTAACAGCTAATTCTGTGAATCTCTTACACAACGCCTCCAAAGAAAACTTTGCAGCTGCTGAGCTTGTTATGGGTTGGGTACTCCTTTGCATCCTGACTGAATCCTAAATGTACCCAATAAAGCTCCATTTATTTTAGCTAGGGATATTTCCATAGGCCTGTTTTGGTAGGCAGAGCTCCCTCCCCTTTGCTTTAGTGTCTTTTCCATTTAAGAGTAACAAATTTAAAAGTTTAAAAATAAGTAAATAAATGGAACAGGAAACTATCATAGCTTCAAAATCTCACTTTCTGGATAGAATTTAGGACAAGGGACAATACTAACAAATGCAATTTGTACCAGACTTTAAAGCCCACATGCTCAGGCCAGTGATCACACACACAAATTCACACTGTGAATTCCCTTACAAGTTTGCTGGAGATAACACACAAAAGCTTGCTTGGAGCTCTCTGCTTTTTTCTTTTTTTTAATCACTGTGTTTATTTTTGTTATGCCCTTGCACACAGAGCCTTAGCTCTCCACGTGCAGAGTACATTCCGCTCATCTCACCAGAGCAGGAGGGGAATTTGTGGAGAACAAGTTTCCTGACTGTACATGGAGCACGTCACCACGCCGGGACACTCGGAGTCAGTCGTGCAGCCCTCTACGGTCAGGGCTGCCTTTAAGCCTTCTGATAACAGACTGGAACAGGCAGGTCTGTCACTCTGGACATATGAAACTGTACTGCCAGGAAACTGCAGCTCCTTTGAACAGTTTGTGTGCAGGGTAACAAGGCTGGCTCTGCAGTTCAGCACAGGCAACTGCCACAGCCCTCCTTGCCTGCTCGACCTAGGGAGGAGTGAAACACAGCCAAGGAAAGAACACGGTTCAAAGGCCTGAGCCTGAAAGCAAATGCTAAAAAAAAAGGAAAAGGAAAAAATAAGAACAAAGAAATCTTAAGCTGGTTTGTCTATTTTTTCAATTTACACAACTGCAAACAAATTCAGAGGTTTATTAGTTTATAATGCTTTGTGTGGTCATGTAATTCAAATGTGAGCTTTGATTTAAGAAATGGAATTTGGCAAGAAAAGAGTTTCAAGGCAGCCTACTCACTTTCCCATTAAGAAGATTAAAAAAGAATTCAAAATATTTAACTTTGGGTAATAAGGTCTATGCTTGTGTAGCAACTAATCTTGTGCTCATGCACATCCCAATTTGGTACTGCACTTGCTTAACTTTAAGTCAGTAAGTAATCTCACTGACTTCCCGCATACTTCAGGAAACGCTAAGTGCTTTGCTGAACTGGGGCCATGATCAGATTTAAACAGTGTCCTTTAATGAGGATTTACTCATTAGAATAAAAGGTCTCCAGAAAAGCCACTCAGCCTGTTAAAAGCCAGCCATTCACCTTAACCAGCAACTTTTTATCTAATTTTGCTTTTAAATAAAACTATCTTACATTCAAGGGTGGAATCCACAAAGAGTTATTTTAAACAGAACATTTCAAGTTAAGCTAAATCTGGGAAAAATCAGAGCCTGGACTCTTAACTGTATCCGGACTCACTGTGCCTATATGTAGAAGGCAGCAGCACATAATCCCTTGGTGTACCACAGCCACTTGGGCATTCAGCCTTAACTCTGAATGTGCTCTCTTGCTTTTGTAAGCCAACAGGCAACATCCATATTTTCTGGCCAAGTTCGTTTCAGTTATGATTTTTTCCAGATTTCAGTTGTTACTTGCATGCAAAAGGAATTGAATTCAAACCTTAATGCTACAATAGGCTCTAATTGTATACACTACATACTTTTAAACACTGATCATTCTCAAGAGCAGCAACTGAGAAATAGCCTCACTTGGCCTTGAAAATACAGGATGTAGTTAGGAATAAGGGGAAAATTTACTGAAGAAATACCATGTACTTCTCCATCTCCAACTCGAAGATAAGCTCAGAATTGTACATGCAAACACTCATGACTTCCTCTAAAGCAGGTTTAGGTCTTTATCACAATTATGAGTGCTATTGCTCTAGCAGTGCCCTCTTGCAGGTGTTACCGCAGAAAAAGTCTTTATTTCACAGAAAGTTACACTAAAGAAGAAATTACATTATCCCACATCCACATATAGCAATGATCGTCCATTTAGCTGTTTAGAAAAACATTAGCAAAGCCACAGAAGCGGCAGCTTTTATAGCCGGTACAGATTTAATTTTCCCAGTGGAAGAGGGGAAAGTTTTCCCTGAGCAGGTACATCTGCACACTCCAGAGAGGCTGCTTGGCCTTACTCCCACAGCACTGCTGGTGGATGGGCTTGTCTGCAAAAGGAAGCTCTGCTGGATTTAAATGAGAGGCTAGATTTTAAACAGAGCTCAAGTGCAAAAAGCCATGTGGACATTTATTTCATGTGGTTTATTTTTATTTGGCTTAATTGATTCTGAACCAACCAAATAAAAAAGATAGTCAGAATCCTTAATGCCCACAATAGAGTCTCATCATTCCATCCAAATTAAAGTAGCAGTTTATTTAAACTTAAGTTGTTGTGTATGGACAAGGCCAAAGCTGCTCAAGTGTTGTCTCTTCACAATCCCAGCAAACAGTCTGAGCAGAGATAATGGCAAGCTCTGCTTCCTGCCACAGCAACCAGCAATGAGGGAGGGAGGCTCTTACAGTCCAGAGGAAGACCAGTTTGGACTATACAGGGAAGAGGGAGAGGGGCTTGCTGCTAGATGGGACTGGCAAATCTATTTCTGTGCCAAGGAAACAATCCCCTCAACATCCCTCCAGTGTGTTGTCAAACCTGACCTGTGTGAAATTTGAGAATGCATATAAATCAAAGGGAGAAAAAGTAATAAAAAGCTCCTGGCAGACTTGATGACATGTTGATAATGTTCTCGTCCTGGAGTCAGGGTGACACCAGCCCAAAGATGATATATAGAACTAAGCCCACATACCGACGATTTACTGGCCTAACGACAGTTTTCATTGATCAGAGGCCAACAATTACTGGATTCCTTCCCACTGCCTATTTCAGTATCAGGCTTTGGCGTACAATCAAAACACTAGCCCTGCTTCTCCACAGTTCATGTGCCAACTTTGCAGTGGATGCTCAAGCCAAGCAAGAATGATATGCAAATCTGGCAGGTGTTTGGGGCATACCAGTGCTGCTCAAAGCCCCAGCCATAAAAAAGGAAACGGCAGACAGGCCGGGGGAGTCCCGATCTGCTGCAGAAAGGCTGCAGGCTCTGTACAGTACGCAGTAAACAGGTCCCAGAAACTGGAGACATGGCTTTCAGGCAGCAACAGAAAAGCTCAATTATTTTATCTTGGTATAAACAAAGCACATTCTTTACATCCCCTCCAGACTGTCTAAAGGCCTCTCTTGCCACTGCAGCTTATTTCAAAAAGAACAAGAACTTACAAACAAATAGAGAAACTGGTGCTGGTACCAATCACATAACAGTCCTTTCTATTTTGTTTTGCTTTGTATCTTGAAGTAGGGAACCAGTAGAAAGAGATTTCCTTCCAAAGTGTATGGAAAATGGTTGTGTCAACCTGAATTAATATCTGCAATAGCACATTTAAATGGCCATGATTAAGCTGCTGGAACGAGATGAATCAGTGTGGGAAAGGTGCTGGCAAAGAAATATTTTTCCAGTATATTACTGTCTCTTGCAGACAGGCAAGTGCATGTAATTTGTCTTGGTCTAGCAGGATTTACCTATCTGTCCCACAGTTAGCATAGGGGAATGCTGCAGATTTCCAAAAGCTTCTATCCACCTTCTTTGGGACCCAAAGAAAAGTTGGGAAAGGCTCCAAAGAAACAACTCCTGCTAAAAGATGTCATTTCCTTACCATAAAACTCATGAAATACACACATTTAGAAACTACACAGGAGCTCAGACTGACACGACAGTATCTTTGTAAAACACTCTTAAAAACATGCCACTAAATATTTTCCATCTCAAATGACCTTCTATCCTCTTTCTCTTTTTCGTAAATCTGATTTGGCCAAGTTTTTCAACAGAAGCGAAAGCAGCTCAAGAGTTCAGAAATGGAACTACTGTTTTCAGGAACACAGACGATAGAAAATATCTTTTTAAGAACAAATGTCTTTTGAAAAAAATACCTCCTGCAATTTCATGAGACATCAGAGTTGACTACTTTTAGGGGAGATACAGGCAAAAAGACAATATGAGTTTGAAGAAACTCAGGAGATTTGGGGTTTTCTATGTTTCAATAATATCTGTATAAAATGAGCTATCATCGGAAATACTGTCAACATCTAGGGAGAATAACAACCACCACCCAGGTCAACCTGAATGCATAGTTTCAGCCATGTGTTCTTTTCTTTTAAGAAAAAAAAAAATCTATATAACACACTTAAAATATTTAACCCTCTTCCGCAAATGGGGAAAGGGTGTAACTACAAAGAAAAAATTAGGCAGCTGAGTATTCAGAAGATGCTACCAGCACATACTCTGAAAAGAACGGGAATTTTCCTCTATTCAATCTTTGCAAAAATAAAACTTTTAAGACGAGAGTCCAGGAGGTTTCAACACAAGTAGACTTTTATAGAAAGAATTAACTTCTGTAAAAATATTTTGCACAAAGGAAGACCCCTTGAAAGTAGATGAGCCTTACAGCCTTTATTTGCTCCCCTATTCAATACTGGCTGTAAAGCTCTTCCTTGCTGCCTAAATTTCTAACTTCACTTAATATGGCATTTTAGCCTCCATGTCTATTTACTCCTGAAATGTGACAGGCCAGTAACCACAATTATTTGCATTGCAGCCATGCCTACAGTGAGGAGCTGGAACCCTCACGCTGAGCACTGAACTGAGCCTGTGAGTGCTGACCAGGCTGTGCAGTGTGCAAGTGACTCCCTGTCATCCCACAGGAAAAGCATTCCCCCAGGAATCAGCAGCACCCTGCCTCAACTGCACCAGATTATCACAGACGGGAGCAGCTCTGCATGAGGCTCTCTAAAGACAAGCCACTGCCAGAGCAGCTCAAGCACTAAAAATACATTTGTTTTTTGCCCAGTGCAGACAGGTTGTTGGAAAGAGCTTCTCTGTCTTTTCCCTTCTAAAAGATTAAATAGAGAATGAACAAAATGGAAGCAGAGCTGAGGAATATGTTTTTGTTTTCCTTCTTATGAAAGGGGCTAGAATTTATTTGATGGTCCCCATGGAATACATACTTCTTTCAGCCTCTTTTCCATTCAGTTGCAGTACTCATCTGGATCCTAACTCTCTCCTGCAGCTGCTGAAACCAACCATCTTTAGTAGTTCCATATCTCTATTTTCTTTTTTATTTTTAATTCCTGGACAGGCATTATTTCAACAGCAGATTTCAGTGTGGAATGAGAAGGTGGCATTGGTAGCCACTTCCTATCAGAAACTGGTATTCATTAATCTGAGCCCAAAAATTAAAGGAAAGCCCAACCTGAAATGTTGGATCTGCCTGTCTGCATCACGCATCTCTTGGGAGGAAATACAGCTCACTGAGAGGAGTGCCCCCATTGTGTTACGGGCGTTTAAATCAATTCTCAGCATATTTTGACCATGTATCCAGAGGCTGTGGTAAGTTTGTTGAAGTACGTTTTCCCCCACCCTTTCATATCACTGTTCTTTCCTTCTTTTGCTGGTATTTAGACAGTCTGGTGTTCATCAGTATGCCCTCCTGGTCAGGCAGGCATCTGTTTCAGCTTCAAGTGGTCTGTGGGGAAAATCAAAGCTTTTGTGTTCCAAGAGGTCAAATAATCACCTGAAGAGAGTCCCCAGACTAGAATATCTGTATACAGTAAGTAGGTGTGCTTCTAAATATCAGATTTTCGGAGATGAAATAATCTACAAATGCAAAGGTGAAAGAGTTATTCATACCACTTACTTCAAATAGTAACGCTACCAATCAAGGTTAAAATTCTCTTTTCAGGTATAACTCTTTCCCGAGGGACTTTCTTTATGTACACGGTATCCTTGTGCTGTTCACTGTACACCAGATGCAGTGATAGGGCCAAATGTCATTATATCAACTTATTTTATATCTGGACAGAGACAACATCATGGTAAATAATCAACCTTTTCTTTCTCAGTTGCTGAAGGTGCCATACTTGCAGAAGTGCACTGTCTCTGACGGTTTTTCAGGGCCTCCTCTGTTGGATTTTTTTCCTGCATTTGACTGATCTTTGATGAATCTGGGTTATGACAGTGAGCTATTGCAACGCATTGTGTGTCAAAATCAGGTCAACACTGAGTTTATTTTACACCTTTAGTAACATATGAATGGTTTACAAATTTTTGCTAAGCAGCAGCAGACTGTTTGATGCTGTTCCAAACTGTCCTGGACAGTAACTACTCATGCTTCTGAAATGTAAGAGTATTGCAGAAGCTACCAGAAGCTCTGGCATTGCCTACAGATGAAGGCAGGTTTGAGAACATCCCACTCAGCAGCACTCTGTCCAGAAGTGGAAGGTTAGGTTAAGCATGCAGTCAGGCAGAAGAAGTTTATATTGATCATACAGATCAAAATTTCCTCAGTAGGACTCTTCCACCCCTTCAGTCAGGGCTTTTTTTTTGCCTAGTGCAGGGTAAATTTTTCCAGCTTGAATTCAGAGGATGGGTTACCAAGTGAAAGCATGTGGAGTAAAAGCACTCCAAAAACTATTTGTCAGTCTTCAGAATTTGTTCCTGCATCTTTATTGTGGCTAATCTTTCCCATTTCTCCTCTTCCCCATGGTTTCTATTTCTCATTTCAGATCTCAGCCTTTTCACTGCACTAGCTTTTCTTTTTTCAGACAATTGGTGGTTTGTGTTTATGTACAGGAGTTAACAAACGTCAAAACATTCATACATGCCAAACCTTTCAGGCTTAAAATGTGTGCCTAAACTGAGAAACAAAAGAAATAAATTTGCAGAATTAAACTTTAAGTAATTTAGCAGACCAGTTCCTCTAACTTCATCTTCATCATCGCTCCCTTTCAGCTGATGCCAATAATTTACAATAATACATGTGAAATAAAAAATAAGTCTGTGTGGAATGGTAGCAAAAATAAAATGAAAGAAAGATGAAACATGGAGTCATGGTGCACTGTGCAATTAGGATTAATTTTCCATTTCACTAAGTGAAGGTTGCACACAGGGCTGATCTCTGCAAGTACCTGTGAAGTAAAAAAGCAATTTTCAAGTATTTCTGCTCTGTCCAAGTAATAACTGAGTAAAAGGGGTATAAACCCCTTCTTGTTCACAATTTGACAACATCTGACAGAACAAGTTCCTCTATACTGCAAAAATAAAAATCAAAGCAATTCTCCTCTTAACTAAGAGCCCACACCACCAGACAGCACAGTTGGGAGATCTGGATCTGCTGCACCCTACCTGCCCAAGTGGAATTTCTTTCCTTTATTAATCTCTCTGGCAAGTGGTGGGGCTGCCACTATATTTAGCCAGCCCATGCAGGACTGGCTCCCGCTGTCTTCAAAAGGCATATCAGGTGCTGATGCCTATTTTTAAACAGGACAGCTAAACTTCCCAAGTGTGGTGACCCATGAGTTTGGACATTCTGCTTTTAATCAAGTGAGTTAATTAACTACAGGGCTCTAAAGGTAAAAAAGGCATCAAAGAGGAAGAGCAGGCTACAATACAGCAACTCAAGATCTGAGTGATAGGAGCTCCTCCTACTTCAAGCACAACTATTCCAGGAAAGAATTTTTCTCCCTTCCTTTATCTATGCCACTGAAATCCAGGCAAGGCTTCTTCCTTCCTGCAAGAGGCTGACGTCATCTTTTGTTCAAGAAAGTCTCTGGCACTGGTATTACTCCCCCTCAAATGAAAAGTTATCCAACAGACAAGATTTTGTCCCTAAATACCATGCCACCAGGAGAATACTAACAAAGTATTGAGATCCATGACTGAAAGTAACTACAAACTGCTTTACAGACATTAGCAGAACCTTGTAAAATAAGCATGAGAACTAGCTATGGTGGTGAGCAGTGATGGCAGGTGATAGGTTGCTACAGGATGCAATGGGGGTTGAAAAAAACTTTAAGGTATTTTCAAGAGGGATAAAGTATGTCATGCAGAAGTTAAAGAATTTGAGAGAACCAATCACAGAACCCAGAATTTCTTATCACCTCGCCCTACTTTGTAACCTTCAGCCAATAATCCTTCCACAGCAAAGTGTCAGGTTTATTACTTCTTCTTTATGCTAATTATACATATGGTGAAAAAGACATCCAATATTTTCAATCATTCTGAGAAAGAAAAAAAAAAAAAAAAACAACAAAAAACCACAAACCAAACCAGCTTATTATTGTTCAGGTTATTTACATAAACATCTTCCTACTGGCACACGTCTCACCGCTAACACAGAGGAGCTGTTATTGTGAGCTGTGCTAGTGGGGAAAATGCAAGGATTTTCTGTCTGCTCAATGCAAAAGGCAGATACAAAGAGATATGGGATAAGTCATAGTTTAGCACAAGGTTGAGAAGTACTTGCAAGTGCTTATCCAGTTCTGTGACACACTGGCAAACACTGAAAACACAGAGAACATGATGATCAATGGACAAAACCCCTCTATCTGCAGAAGACATGCACCCACTGTTGATAGTGGGCGTCATGTTCTGCTTCTGCAGAGATAAGTCCTTGGTCCTCTGTTTTCTCTCTATCTGACATGTGTACACACAAACACACTGTCCCTTAAACACTCACACTTAACAAAGTGCAACAGAGGCCAAGCTTCACAGGCAAAGGTTCCTAAATCTACCCCTTTTCAGATAGATGAGATTAATGCCTTCGTGTCAGCCTGCTGACATTCCAATTTGCTCTCCAGCTTAAAGGCCTTCCTTGAAGCAATGAATAAAGAAAGGACAGTCAGCAGCTTTCCTTTCTCCTTTTTCTGCCATCTGCTCTTCTCCATTCATACATATACATGTCCTCTCCCAGATTTTTACCACAGCGTTTTTTCTGTTAAGTTTCTCCCTTCTCAGCCATTGGACATGGTCAGGTTTTCTTTCTCCCCCGAGAGACAGTGACATTTTTGGACACAGCAGTGACTTCCAGCACACAGAGTGGACATGAGTCTATCCAGGGAAACCTGATATATCTCCGCTGGTTAAAATAGCACAACTAACTGTAAAATTTCAAAGCAGCTAGACACTGAGCAGCTAATCCTACCTTACTTACCTCCTGCTATATATTCAAAAATAACAGCGTTCTCCATGCTATAAGAAAATTCTCACCCCTGGTCTGTATATATCAATAGCACCCAGAGGAGTCAGCCAGAGACGAGGCCTCACTCTGCCCGAGTAACACAGACGGCAGGTCAGACATCCCTGCTCACGTGGCTTACCAGAAACTGCCCCAGTGTTAAAACTGACCTCACTGAAGCTTCTGTTTCTTGCCACTGATGAAAGGAGACAGCATGACTGGCTCAGATGTCAACATTTACCTTGTAGACATCTAAAGTTAGCTGAGCTGAACTGAGCTCCAGACATGACAAGCAGTACAGGGCACTGCACAGCGCCTCAGCAGCTGTGACGAGGGGGGTGCTGGTAAAGACAAAGGGTAACCAGAAATTAAATACAGATTCTGCATATGAGTACTATAAAATCTGGACATTTTCCTGTGCCCATTTTATTTAAATAAGATAACAAAACTGTTCAAATTAGAAATTAACATCCTATTTGTAGAAACTGAAAGTCTTCCAATAAAGCAAACAATGGCAATTTATCTGAGTAGGTACTGCAGCTTCACTGAGTTGAGATTTAGAACTTTTCCAGCTTAGTTATAATTCACAAAACTCTTCATAGCTCAAATCATTAACAAATCCAGAATAATTTTATGTACTGTGTCATATGTAGCACATTTGTTTTTCTAGTTTGTTGTTACAGACAACTTTCATGCCTCCAGTACCCTCTTTCTTGGTGCTCTGCTGTTTTTCCCACTTATTTTCATTCCTAACCTTTACTGGCAATTTTGCAGGCAAATCATAGCATTGCTTTCATTGTTGCTTGACTCAACATGCTTATTTGCTTAAAAAATGCTCATAACATCCCCATTGCAATGAGGGCTGATTTCCCAGACAGCTTTTGCTGATATTATTGTATGTTTAGTTTGTTTAATAGCCTAGTCCTCAGATACAAGTCATCAAGTCATTTTGGTCAGCCTCATTTCTGAGCAATCAAGTCAGCTGTTTAAACAATGTGCTTCCACTTCTCATCTTCAAGGTAAATTACTTCATTGGGAAGCAGAGTATTGTTAGCAGCATCTGCTGTGGTTAAATTAAAGGCAAGAGTCAAATTCTCTCACTGTTTTAGAAACACTGAGCAATTTTTTGAACTAACTAGATGATTGAAAATTTGTTCTATAATTTAGGAACAAAAATTTTTAATTAAAGCAAAAAAAAAAGAGTAAAAATAGCTCTCACCCCTGTCTGGTTAGAGATATGTTCAGGCACTACATGTTTTCTGCCACATGCTGGACTTGCAGAAGGATAACAGAGTTCAGAGGCTTCCCCACCATTGACCATATCCTATAAAAACTAAAACCAAACAGGCTTTTCTATCCATCCCTCAAGCTGATTTGAGCAGTCATTTACACGGGTCCCAGGGAAAGGATGATCAGACTGTGAACTTTCAAATGAGGGTGAACTCACATACATCCAGTAACCTGCAGAACTCTTTCAACCCAATTTTCTTCTGGCCAACAGCTCTTCTCAACATTCGTGATACTCATTCATGGATCTGATTTAAAAGAGAACAGTTTCCTCTAACAAATTTGGTCATGGGAGGAGGCTGTAACAGGCAAATCTACACCTCTATTTAGCAGGAGTTCTTCCTAACTGAAATTCATAAAAAAGCAATTTTTCATCAACTTGTGTGTGCTTTTGAAGTTCTGAGTTTTTCTTTCATTGTGTCAATCATTCAAGCCATCAGATGTCCTCATTAAGAATTAATAAGGAGAGCAATGTATAAGTTCAAGGCAAATTCTGGAAAACACCAAAGAAAATATTTTTCTTATGTATTTATAAAATGCTGGGCAACTTTGTATATAAGTATTAAATTTAAGGGAAAGCAAAGTTGCAAAGGAATGTCTCCAAGTAGGTACAATCCTGAGCCCTCAGCTCGGGTGTCATTTGGGAGATGGACTCTTGGAAAACTTTGCCCTCTGGATAAACATGCGGCCTCTTGCACTGGTAGTTATGATTCTTTCACGTGATATTGAATGGAATATGAGCAGATTTGGACAGTCAGCCCAGTTAAACCTTAGGAAAGTGAGAATGGGTTTTTAAGCGAGGGCCAGATTGTATTTGGCTAACAGGTTTTTAAAAGCATGCGTGTAAAAGGATACTGCTGCAAAGGAAGTAGCCCAGCTTCAACTCCCATTAACCCGTGACAGGTATGACTTAGAGCTGAAATCTCACACCTTCCCTGGTTTAGCTCTAAGTGCTCAGATATGTACATAGATAATTCTCAAATTCCCAGGGTTTATAGTTCTCAGCTCCATCTAATGAAGAAACATCCTCACAGTGTTTATTTTTTGAATGCACCAGCAAGCCTCCCTGCTCTCAAGTCTCTGAATGCCCATTTCAGCCAGCTTCCAATTCATGTCACACTGTAATGAGCATGAAATCGAACTATAAACCACACTTGGCCAAATTAGTATTAACAGAGACGGGGGAGGTAAAACAGGAATAAGGGAAACCCAGTTCACAGCTGTGCAAATCATAACTAAAGTGTCACATGCAAGAACAAGATCACATTTTCTAACAAATTCCATAGAGATTAAGTCATCAAAATAATTCTGGTAGGGAGGATGGTTAATTCCACTAAACAAATCTGATCTATACAAAAGGAAGTCTACTTTCTCTAAAACGGACAGAGCCTATGACAGATTTGAGAATAACTGTCATGGCTAAGACAAGAGAACTTTATGACCATAGTAATGCAGTTGGTTACACAATTAGGCAAACTTTGGAATTATCAGTTGCATTTTGGAAGTGTCTAAAAATGCAAATATTCCCACTTTTAAACACAAGTGGAAGATGTATTCTGCCATACCCAGTCTTGGGAGGTGAGAGACATAAGTAAACATAGTACTGGAGAAAAAGATCCAAAGGAAATTAAACTACTTATTTCCAGTCACAGAAGGATTCAATAGAGAATTGAAAATAGTGTGGAAGTCCCTCCATCCCATTTCCTGAATGATGACCCTGAGGCTGTACATAATTACAGAAGTATAATAAAATGTTCCATGTAATACTTGCTTTGTCATCCTTCTTGAATAGACACAGACACAATGCCAGGCAGTTTTAGCAGCATTCAAAGAAAAGTTAAATTTTTATTCTTTCCCACATCTCTATATTGGATATTTCATGCCTCTGAGGAAGAAGGAGAAAAGGCAGACTCAGGTGTAGCTTTGGTCTGCTGGAGCAAAAATCTCTTATGGTATAACTTTGCCCTAGGACACAGAAGAAATTTTACTGTTTTTCAGAGACCAAGACATGGAGAGAAAGAACAGATATGGAAGAGAAAAAGGAATGTCCAAGACAGGTTAAGGTTAGAGGCTAAGTTAGAAAAAAAGAAGAATTAGTAAAAGTGATGAGAGACAGAAACTGAAAATATTGGTCAAAAGACCTAATATGGCTAAGCAAAGTAGGTTTTAGGAGAGCTCTTCTTAATACTGGGCTCTCAAGACAGCCCTAGGGAAGGTTTTTCTTTTCTCTGGCACATTTACCAGTGACATGCCAGTAACACCGGGTCGCTGTAAGAAGCAGCTCTGCATTGAGCACAGCCAGGAACGAGGAGACTCAAATTGGGCTGATGGGGAGACCTGCTGACACTCTGCTGCAGGCAGCGTCTTACTCTAGTGCAGGGGAGGAACAAGAGCATGAAAAGCCTGGGGAAACAGGCCCAGCTCCAATTCATTCTCTCTCCATGGAAGTGGCAGTTTCCCTTGGTCCAAAGGCTGTATGCAAGTACACTGGCCTGTTCTGACAACAACTGTAGCCATTCAAAGAATACTTCCTTTGCCAGACAGTACGACTCTAATCATCCACACCACTCAGTTTCAGGCTATCATGTCAAATAATATTTAGACACAATTAGTAGTAGTAGTAATAATCTCACCACCAAATTAATGTGAGCTTTTGCCTCAATGTGAACAGTGTTAGGATCAACAATTAGAGAAAGTTAAGCATCCGATAACCAGATTTTACATAAAACATACATCTGCTGATGCATTTGGTTTTCCCATCCATCACGTGCTTGTCTTTGACAGGAAATGAGGAATGGTTTATTGGCTCCAACAGCTGTATTCTCAACCCAAGGCAACATTCAGTAAATACACCAATACATCTCTTAGGCAAACATCTACTTTGTGGGAGGACAAGTGCTGTCCTTGTGTTTGTTCTCACATTCACCAAGTTCTATTCATCCTCAAAAATTGTTCACTCCAAAAAAAGGTATCAAATATTATTAATAGCAAAGATTTAAATAAAGATCAGATTTACTACAGGAAAAACTACACTCACAAGACATTAGCCTCTTTTTGATGTTTAACTTGGAGTATGTGAAAAGAAAAATTAATGTAAGGTGAAATAGATAAGCCTCATATACAATATTGTTTCTCAATACTGTCAATTTAGATGAAGCAAACATGCAAAACCAGGCTATCAGCTTGCAGGATGAGAGCTGAGCTATCTTTCTGCAGTCTCAGAAGCTACAACTCTTCCCTGACACATAATAAATAAAAGGGTTCAAAATTTGGTCAGTAACAGAAGCCTCAAAGAGCTTCAGATTGCTAACTCCCTGTGGTAGCCTGCCAAGCCAGCTGAGGGAATGGTGTGGTTTCTCCTTGGTAAAAAAGAAAACCAAAATTTGAGTAAAACATGCCACAGTCCTGACAAGTGCTGTCAGAGAAACAACATGAGGAGCGAGCTGGAGCATCTGAAATGCTGCCGGTGCTTGGGCTGAGTTCTTGCCCCAGGACGAACTGGGAGGACTGTGACTCACACAGAGGGAAGTTAAAAGGACAG
The DNA here is from genome assembly GCA_013397175.1 of Platysteira castanea. Lineage (NCBI taxonomy): Eukaryota > Metazoa > Chordata > Aves > Passeriformes > Platysteira > Platysteira castanea. The sequence goes on along the minus strand of VYXC01004205.1, from coordinate 138,979 downwards.
GTCCACGAGCCAGGTGTAAGGGCAAATATCATCACTGGACATGACCAGAAGGTTCTCCAGGAGCTGAGCACTCTGAGTTGCCATGAAACTGTTAGACGAAACAAGGCCATGGCTATGGTTTCCTAGGAGGGCAGCTTCTAAAGCTCATTTGGAGTTTCAGCTTGGCCCAATCCAGGGACTCAACGTCAAACTCAACACTCGAGAGAAAACTCAATTTCTTCATACGCACAGAAACATCCTAGTAAATACCCAGGAGAGGACAAGGACCTGCCAGCATCTCCCAGGGTAAGATCACCACGCAGAGGTGCTGGGCACCGTTTGTTGCAGTGTTCACGTGTGGCAAACCAAGTGTGATTCTGGTCTTCCTTGCCCACGTCCCATCTGGCAGCCTGCCTCCAGCTCCCTCCACGTGGTGAACCACTGCACGCCCAGCAGCGGCAGCCCTTGCAGAGCCACCCAATCCCTATGCTGTCACTCCAGCAGCTTCTTGCTCCACAAGCAAAAAGAGAGATGACAGGAAGGGAAAATGAGAAATAGAGGGAAAAATAATGATCTGGGGAAAGGAAAAGAAATAATAATCAGGAAGACATATTGCACAACAGCAAGGAAAGAAAAGTTCAGAAGACAGAGTGGGATGAAAACCTTAGCGTACACAAGAGCTGAAAAGGAAGAAAAACAGCAGCAAGTATCTTTTGCTACACAGGGCTCTCCATAGAGATACAAAGGGGAAAAGTTTGCCTCTAATTAGAACTAACTACTTCCGTTCACCTCCACAGCACATCAGCTTCCAGGTTCCTATCTCAGTGTTCTCTTTCCCCATCTGTGCTAGGCAGCAACACTCGTGTGGGGGTTTGGCCACCTGCAGGCCCCGGGAGCTGCGGGGACAGGCTACGAGCCGCGCGCCATCGGCCAGCGGGAACGGCCGGGGCTGGCCCTTTGCAGAGGGGTTTTTCACCTGGTACCCCAGCAGGAACTGCCACAGTCCATTACACAGACCTCAGACAGAACAAAACAGTGTATTCATTTCTGTTCTAAAGAAATTCCCATGTTCATTCGGACATGCCTATTAAGCCTTAAGAAAAAATAAATTTGAGCAACTGCCAAATTTAAAGCCTTGTGTTTGATAACAATTTTTCCCCCCCCCCAAGTAGCATAATGGGCCTAATCCATATTGTGGGAAAGTATTCTGTAAAATTTAATTAAAAGCCCAAAGCTGGTAAACAAAGTGATATTATGACACCAGAATTATAACAGTTTTGTGAGGTTTCAATGTAACTCAAGTCACAGGTGGTTCACAATCCATGAAACTCTTTGCAGTAACTACCTACTGTACTTTTTTTGTACATGTTACACACTGGGGCTTAGTGCCCCTAAATGTTTCCTGGAGGAGGAGATGAAATAATTATCTTGGTATACTTAGCCTTCACTAAACAAAAAAATATTTCCATTTCCACCCTTTGGGATTTCATACACCCTGAAGTTTGATGGTTAAAAGTGCCGTACTAAGTACTAAGGCAGATCATAAAAAAGGTTCAGGCTTTTCTCCAGGGAAATGTTATGCTGTGATCTCACTGTTTTCCCAGATAAATTTCATTGCATTGTTTCTTTTGCAGCAGTTTTAGACCCATGTGAATGCCATAGCCAATACCAGATGTGCCTCCACACACTTGCAAGAGAGCTCTGAACAAAGAAAATCCAGGAGAGCTGGAGTTCTGCTTAATGAGAACAGCCCTGGGACAAAGCTTTAATAGTTTAACTAAAATTACATTCAAAACTTAATTAGCAGAAGCTCTGAACTCACAAGCCGTGGCCCATGAGTTCTAATACACTAATTAGCTAAGACACCCTTTAAAGCCAAGTACAGCTAAACCTTCTTGAAGAGCCGTCACGTGAGTCCTTGGATCTGAAGCAACATTTGCAGTGCACATGGGAAGTTCAGCATTATTTCACTACAGGGCTGCTCCATATGCAATTATTGTAGGTCCCAATTACTCTGGGTAACAAATAAACTATAAAATGTTCGTAGCATATAGTCCTACACACAAGGAAAGATCAAAGAAAACTTTAAACAACCTGGTCTAGTGGAAGGTGTCCGTGCCTGTGGCAGAGGGGCTGGAACTGGATGGTCATTAAAGGCCCTTCCAGCCCAAACCATTCTATGATGATGATTCCATAACTTACACACAGTAATGTGAGCCAAAAAACTTTGACAGTGTTTCTTTGACAGACAAGAATTTTCAAAATGTCAGAAAAATTACACCTTAAAGAAAGGTAAAAACATTAGAAGTAAAGATTAATTTCAAACATGTAAAAATCTGGCGTTGCAGCCATTTTGAATAAAATGTCACATTTTTTGAAAATAAGGTTTGTGACACAGCCTGTCTATTTTGACAAATTATATTGTCTGGGAAATAAAAATTCACCATACGATCCCAAAGCAGCTCTGGGTTGTCCCACTATCTTTAGTGACATTATTTAAGCAATATTGCTGATTTCAGTAGGAAATTCGCTTAAGTCCAGATTTTGGGATATGAAGAAGTACTGCAGGTAATTGCAGAAACTCACAAGGAATACATACAGATTGTTTTACTGTAAAATTTTCTCTTTGAAACTAACCCTGAAAAAGGTTCAAATACCTTTTTATTATGTTGACACGAACATCTGTTTTTCAGCTGTTACCACTTCACAACATTTTATCATGGAAGTTTTCAACATGGCTTATACAGTGGAGAATGGGAAAGAGAAAAGTTAATTTAGGGACATAAGGGCAATTTGTATTTATTAAGGGGACTACCCTACAGTCTTAAAGAAAAAGAACAAAAGGAAATTTTACACTCCCGTGACAGATTTCCAGCCAGTGAAATCCATAGTACTTAATTTATTTACCTTTGAAGGACAAACAGAGACATTGCCAGGATTTGGATCTCTTGTGCCAGGGCATTTCAGTGGTTGAAACCTGATGCTTCTATGAACCAGTCATTAGTTTTCTCTCTCTGAGGCCTTATTTTTCCTGCTAAAAAGGTGTGTTTCTACCTTTCAAGATAACTAACTTAGGCTAAAATTAGATGTAGTTTGGTACCCAGTGGTTAAGAGGAAGAGCCCTTCCAACAGGAAAATTAGGAAATCTCTTTCCCTGACTCCCAAAGCAATCAAAACCCCTGCAGCATTATTGGGTTATTTTATTTTAATGGATCTTGGTCAGTTTATAAATGTGCTTACATGGCTGTCTGTGACCACAGGGGATAACCTTGAAAACCGAGAGGATTACTCCAGCCCTTTGCCTCACTTTTTCTAATGCACATGTGACACTCAAGATAGAGATAGAAGGTTTTTAAATATAGGGCAAACTAGATAGAGTCACCCCCTGGCTGCTGCTGACCTTGTGTGGCCAACCCTCAGTTCAAGCTGAAGCACCTGGTGTTCACTGTGCTCCTACCTCAAGATAGCACAAACAACTCAGAACCCTGAATTTTAAAAACATACTTCTGCTGGAGTGATGTCCACTGCCAACACCCAGATTAGCACCCAGATAATACAAACTAGCAAACTTTGACTAGGGACAAAGTCCAGTGCGCTGTAGTAACACCATGGACACGTCTGAAATCTGGGCCCTGGCACTGAATCTGATCGGAGACCCTTGGAGTCTACTCAACACAAGGAACAACATCCCACCCACCCCCGTGGGATGGACGCTGGGCATCCATTCTGCTTGCACCCAACACTGCCAAGAGTAGCAGGCAAACATCAAATATAACACATTGCAACAATCCTGTCACATGGTGACTACTGTTTTACATGTGGAACTGCATAAAACTCACACTGACACAAATCCATAGCTAATAGCTATTAGGGTGCTTACTATCTACATGAAGTATCCTTCTTTTCAGCTTTATATAATGTACATGAGATCCACAAAACATCAAGGGAAATCTTAACCAGGAGTGCAGAAAAACTTACTCCCAACAGGTTGAAACTAATAACAAAATAAAAAAAGAGAGAGGAGTACATCAAAGTGCAGTATTTAGTTCTGCTTGTATGTGTAAAGCACTAAGTCTTCCCTTGAGGATACAGAGTTGTGATGTTTGCTCCTGCACTGTGCTGCCTCCGTTAAACCCATGCAAAGAGTTCAGGCCTCATGATAACTTTGCAACTGCTGATCCAGTAAGCTGCTTAAAAAGACTCTTGATCTCTCAAAGCAAATTTTTTACTTCCAGTTTCAAGTTACATTCCCTATTTCAAGTGACTGAAAAAAGAAGAATCAAGAGGGAAAAAAAATTTTTAAATGAAGAAAAATTAAAATGAGACACGCAAGCTTTCCACAGAAATCTGCCAGCAAGAATTCAAGAGCACACTGTTCAGATTTCAGTCCAGGCTCTTCAAGGTAATAGATTGGCAGCAAAATGAGGTTTACCTTCCCCCTTCCTCCTGTAAGTAAATGTAGAAAGGAGTCTAGCTGGATCTGCAACACAAAATGAGTTTCCATTGCAACCACAGCAGAGACTGCTGCTCTGCAGTTGTAAGGAAATGCTTCACGTCACATGGCCAGGAAGAGAAACCCATGGAGAAAGAAAACTCATGAGATTCATCATCCTGCCTCCCTTCCAAATCTTCTTTAGTCCCAAAGGAGAGATAATGCAATCTAGAATTGGGTTAGATTTTCCATCAACTCTCAAGACAGACTGTCCCAGCCAAGAGGGTGCTCTGCAGATGAGCTGGTGAGCTCTCAGCAGCCCAAGCTGGGGCAGCATCCGAGCACCTCTCTGGCTGTAAATATATCCTGGCTTCCTTCTGTTTCAGAAAATAATTCACAGAAATGAAAAAGTTCACCAGAAAGATACCTAAGATATTTTTCCTCTTTCCATGTTAAGTTTCCAATGAATTTCCCACAGATGCAGAAAATCTGATCTTGTGCCCTGAATCTCCGGCTTGTAGAACTGTTTGCTCTGTAGACTGTCATGAACAAGTTAAATGCAAAGTGAATTTATCAGGGGCTTTTACTTCTAGTTAGCATCCGGGAAAAAACAAAAAAACAAACAAGCAAACAAAAACCAAACCAACTAACTCTTAGAGGATCATTGAGACATTAGAAATGCATATCTAAACAGGCAGAATCGTCACCATGCTTTATTTCTACTTGTGAAGCAAGACAGGTTGAATTACAGAATCCATGTGTCCTCTCAAATTCAAGTATTCCTGTCCATCCCAGGTGAACAATGAATGAGCTGCTCTATAACAATGATGCCCCCAAAGGCCCTGTAGCAATTTTATTTATGCAATTTAGACTTCACTTCAGTTACTTTCAATGAGACAGAGTTCAAACAATACCAGCTCTTACTGCCAACCATCTCATTCCTGCACATTATTTGACTAATAGCACTGCTTCCTAAAACCGTATTTACTTCATAATTAATGGAGCTAGAGTTTACAAAAATTGCACAAGTTGTATGAACAAGGATGAGACATAAAAGCCTCAGGCATATTGAAACAAATCTCTCCTTTTCACACATAGACTCTCAAAGTGTTTGTGTAAACATGAAAAAAATTGGCTCATTTTCACTTTATTTAGGCCATAGAAGACCAGGAGGTGGCAACACTTGGATGCTATTCTCATGCTGAAATCTCAAGCATCTGGGAGGAAAAAAAAATACTATAAATAAAATATATAGATGATTGAAGTAAATGGGAACTGCACATATGCATCCAAGAACTTTACTTGGCCCATAAAATGGAAAAACCAGCATCAGCTAAAACCACAACAGAAATGGATATAATTTGTCAGGTCCAAATGCAAGAATACAAATGGAAATGACAGAGACAGAACACTAAACCCTCAAAGAGGATCTGCAATAGACATCAAAATACCTACAGAAATTACAGAGAAACACACTTGAAAATAAATAATTGAGGACAAGCCTGTTAATATAATTAGTTACTTCAGTGCAGGAAAGGTAAAATAGAGTATGGAAGTCAGGATGTGGAAAAAAAGGAGATTTATCACAAGTAGCATGCTTCTGCTTACCCAAAAAACAACAACAAAAAAAATCCAGTTAATGGTAACTTTCTACTGCCACCTCCTTCCTCTCTAACCACCACATGCCCTCACCAGGAGTAATTTCATACCAAAGCCCATTGTAATTATGCTGTGTGCAAATCCAGGAGGTTATTGTGCCAGGTAGTTTAACTACTGATGTCTCTGTGATTGTAACAGCTTTTACGCAAAATATGACTTACAAATCACACAGCATGTGGAAAAATTGAGCCAATAATTGAGCAAATCTGCTCTCTCATGAACAGTTTTCAAATTTCTGTGTGAGACAAGCACAAGCAGAGTCCTTGGGCAATCACACAATACACCACTGAACTTTATGCAGCAAGGCTTGCTCTTGGATTATATTTTTGAAAGCAGTGGTTGGCAGAAACAAACATATCTGTCTTCTTGCCAGAGCTTGATGAGCTTCTGTTGGAGAAAGGGATGCCCCTGCAAAAACCAGGCAGAATTAGGCTTTTCTGGGAAATGGAGGTATAGGGAGTGACCGCATTAGAGTTTGCGTTATCAAATGCCTTGCCAGCACTAAAGTCTCAAGACAAGTACTATTTCACTTCAGTAATGTCTAGCAATTATTCTCCTCCATTAGGATCTCAAAATATCTCTGGATACAAGATGACAGTGTCTGCCCACCACTCCACCACTCTATCAAAGAGCTAAGCCTTTCTATTACGTGGCTCTCAACTCTGATGCACACAAAACATCGGCCTCAGCTCCTCTTTCAAGAAGACATTCTTACAGGTATCAGGGCTCTCCTTTTTCTTGTGTAAGGGCCTCTGATCTAGAAAGAAAGAAGTTTTCTGGGATTTATATTCCCTTTCTGTTTTTCTGAAGCTTTTGGTATTCTGTCTTTATCCTTCATGTCTGATGATTTGAATATCAGTGTTCTGACAGACACATCATTTCCCTCCTTACAACTTCGAACTGATCATCATTCTGATTTAAATGCAACAGTTCAGCTAACAAGTTGTCTAAAAAGATAATTAAGACTCCTTTTCTCACATTTTCTTGTCACTTGCTAGCCTATAATACTCAAGGGCTTCTATTCCAAAATCTCTTTGAATTATAGCTCCTCATTCACTTCTATAAGACTCAAGGTTGGATCAAACTTCTTATATTGCTTCCTGTTACAATCTTAAAAGAATTCTTTTTGTGTCTTGCATTACTTTCTTTCCATTCTTCATACACTTATTTGTCATTTGCATTTCAGTAGCGCTTGGAGGTCCCAACAAAGCTGTCAAAACAGGTTTGCACGTTACAGCGCTGGAGTAGGGGGGCTCTGCCTCAGGAGTTAGAAATGGAAAGAAACAAATAAAGGATCATTATCTTTGTGGGAAGGATGAACAAGCAAAATATAGAAACAAGACTTGTCCAAGCTTACAAGGAAGTCTCTGAAAGATACGGAAAGAGAGGCCAGATCTCCTAGAGCTGAAAGGCTCCCCATCTCTTCTCTCTGGTATTCTCGTTCCCAAGGCACTTGTGCCTATCTGATCTATTCAATTATGTGAGACCAACATATAAATGGCTGTCATTTCACTTTTGCAGCCTCCAAAATCCAAAATCCATTTTCCAGCTGCCAAAGATGGGAGTTGCAGTAGACGAAAAGCAAACAATTTTGAAAAATGAGTGAAAGGAGTAAAGCCGAATGGATGATCCCCACTTCCATTCAGCAGCACCTCAAGGTACTGAGCGAACTAAAGTGACAGTCCAAGATATTTGATATTAAATATTAAATGAAGAAAACACATGCTTTGAAGAAGAGACCATCACTTCTAAGCAAAGATGAGATATTATTTTTCACAAAAGTACATTTATTGCTGAATGTCTTATATTAAAAAATATACTTTTAAAAAATAAAATTCTACAAGAACCCCAGCCTGGAGCATGTAATGGTTTATGCAACAAATACTTGTGAAATGCCTACTTAAAAAGTTAAACCCCCTGGAGGGCTTGTGAATCTTTTAGTTGTAATGTACCCCTGGAGGATTTTATTTTGTATCCGCCTAGCCTAAAGTTAAAGAGCAGTTTTTGAACATGTTTGCTTTCCTTGAAGCTAAAATCTGGGTTACTTGGGGGAGGGCAATGGAGAGTCTAATAAATCTTACAATATACTTCTTGGCAAGAAAACTACTTACTGGTGTCATGAAGAAACAACTTTACTGCTCTCTAAAGAAATATTGGTTTCAGAAGTTACTATTGTATTCAAGACACATGGAAGCTACATTAAATCAAGTTGTGAAACATACTTTGTAATATGTGTTTAAAAAAAAAAGTTAAATCCTGAAACAGATTCTGAGATATTAAAAACAGGAGGGAAAAAAGGGAGGGGAAAAAAAAAAGGAGGAAAGTTTCTAAGTCTTCCATAAATTTTGAAGGAGGAAGTTTAAAACTTGGGTGTTCCTCTCCGTAAGTCGCATTCCACAAGGAAACAGCTTGATTTTATGTATATAGTTTTACCATTCAAACTTCAGTGGGGTTTTTTTTAAGCTTCTATTTTCACCATTAAAAATTGTGTATTTCTAAGCACAGGAAGCATGAACAGGGAGCCCATGTGCTCTGAGGATACCACCTAAAATACGTTTTCTTACTCATATTTGAGAAAGTGCCCCAGCTCTTGGCACACAACACTCCCAGTTACTTTCTTCCCCAAACACTGCATCCACAAGTGGATCAGCTAATTAATCTAGACATATTTAATTAAGGCCACCAGCAGCAGAACAAAATTGCTTTGCCAGTTGCCTATGCACCTGGATGTCCTCCCATATGCTGCCCAAAGGAAAAAACTGAGAGGCCCAATCTTTACAGAAACTCAACTGTAAAAACAATAAAGTGAATTTAGACTCTTTGAAAGAAAGCAGATTGAGTAGTCAATTTATCCTCAGAACAGGCTCAGCTCAGACAAGAGCAAGGTGCCACGTTCAATTCTGTACCTGAGGGACCATCAGTACAAAGGAAACGAGTTGAATTCAAAGCCCCTGAAGTTCTGTGCTTTCTGCTTGAAGGCGCCTACAGGAATGTGAAGTGAGAGCAGGTGCCACGACCGTCCTCCTGTGGCATACTGGTACTCTGCTGCCAAAAAATATTTTCTTGGAAGTATTTGCAGCCATATAACTAGCTTCTAATTCCCCTTTCTCACATGATATATTCTGGGCTAAAGAAGTTAACTCAGTAAAATCAAGACAATAATTAAAAAAATTAATCTACATATGAGTTAGACTCTGATACTTGCAGTCTGTGTTTCTTAATTCCAAAATGCACTTCCTTTTCCAAGCCTGGATATAGCAGATACAGCCTGAGCCACATCACTCAACTTTTGTCTTGTTAATCCTCTGTTGCATGCAGAGTATATTTGTGAAATTATGGTCAGCTAGACCACGTTTGTCAGTTTTTGTTTGTTTTTTTAAGAATGTGATGCTAATGATACAGAGAATTACTCCTCCAGCTGCTAAAATGAATCCACTTCTAGGCCACAACTGGAACCAACAGCTCCTAAAAGGTGCAGAAAAATATTGGAAGAGAGCATTCTTTTCCTTAATGTGACTGGATTCAAAATTCTATATAGAATATTTGCAACGTATACTTTTCACACAGCAAAGATTCCTTAAGGTGGAAGCTTGTTTCCCAATTTAGCCTTCCTCCCTCACCATTTTGCTTCCTCCCTCACCATTCCCATGGCACTGTGGGTAACAAAAAGAAGAGGGTTAAAATGAAAAAAAACAAAAAAAACAAACCCTCAACCCCTCAATATCTGCCTTTCAAAACACCTCAATTCTGATGCATCTGAGAACTGAACTCCATCACTGGCTACTGATAATTGAAATTAGGCAAGCAGCATATTTTCAAAGCTTGAAATTCCAAAGTAAACTTCATTAGGAATCTCAGAATAATTGTCTCAACTCTGTAAATTAGAATGAATATTTAATGTTACACTGCTACCACCACAAAAGGCCTACTTCTTTTGATAAAGACACTGATTTATCTCAAACTGTCCTGGGAGGTTGAGGCTGAAATATTGCAAGAGAAGCTGGCTTGGATCTAGGTTTCAAAAATGACAAAAAAATTATCAGCCCTCAGTTCTTAACTGCCTTACATTAGTCTTCAAAGTTAAAAGGGGGGTTAAAAATATCACTAAGTAAAGCAAGAAAATACCAACATGTTGGATTTCCAGCACAGTCCAATTTTATCTCCTAATTATTTAAAATGCAAGCTGCCAAGTACACCAACCATTATGACAACAAAAATCTGATCCAACTTTGCAACAACAACAAAAAAATGTTTATCGGATAGGTCTAAACCACAGACTCATTTTGTAAACTTGGAAGCAGTTTCAGAGCTAGTGCCATACATCTCAAAGGAAAAGATAAACCTTCACTCACATTTTTATATAACAACAAATGGATCAGCAATCTCCATGCAAAAAAAAAATTTAAATCCTTCACAGTGGAAGCCACAAGACTTCAACAACAACTCCTTCTTATCAGGGATATTTCCACTAACATAAGTGCAAGTAAAACTCTTGGCAGAAGTGTCCCGAGTCGTGCGTGTCAAGAGCAGGGAGCGAGGAACAAAGCTGGCTCTCAAGGGCTCTGAACACTCACTTGCTCCTTACAAGAAAGGAAACGTTTTGCCTGCTTCAGGAAGGGTCTTGCAGGACTAGAGTTTTGTCTCTTTCCAAATCATCTCTGGTTTCCAAAAATTTTGCACAGAAATTGAAGCCAAATGGCACCTGAGAACTACAGACTGAACAGTGAACTGAAGACTTAAACAGCTCGTGTGAGAAAGTGTCGCAGGCAAACACATTTGAAGCAGGAGGAAAATTTCATGTTCTTACCCACCCCTCACATTTTTTCAAATGCTTCTGGAGGACGAGCTGGCTCAGCAGATCAGAAAGGAAAATGGTGTCTTTCAATTACAGGCTGCTGTTCCAAATTCAGCCCAGTCCAATGGTGGCTGAAAGCTACTATCCAACAGGTGGCCAATGTTGAATGAAATAGGGATTTCACTTCCAGTTTCTGTTAAGTAAGTGCCTGCAACACACGACTGGCAGTTTGAGCAGACAGGCCAAGCCCTGGCTCTCCAAACTGTGACCGAGGTGTGCTGGCAGGGCAGGATAGTGGCTTACACCTGTTTTGCAGCAAGGGACTTCATTTAACCAGTGCTGTTAAATAGGAACCAGGAGTGAGCTTGTGTTTTTAAAAGATGAAGAGGAGAATTTTACATACAAGACTTTTGTCTGATTAATTCCAGCAATGGGAGATATATCTAGTGTGTTTATACTATATAAATTATTATTGCATCAAATTAAACTAGAAACAACTCTTAAATTTTGTTTGAAGCTAGAAGCTGTAGGACCTTGCCATCTGATACAGCTCTGCTATCATGGTTTATGGAGCAAATGACTAAGCTATGAAATTTTACTGGATGAACCTCAGCAAAGTGCTTCAGGCTAGTTTCTCAGCATTAGGACATCTGAGAGTATGGCTACATGGCAGGCATTCCACAGTAATAGCTCGTGTCAACACTTCCACTGGGGTAAATAAAGGCATAAGCTGCCTCAAATTACCTTGTATTTACTGTGGGGTATAGGGGAATGCAGGCAGAACTCCATGGAGCAGCAAGTTATTGGTGTGTCCACCTCCTCACTTATCCAGAGACCATCTGTCCCAAAACTGCAACCAAATTCCCATATCAGCCTCCGAGGCACTTGATCCTGAGATCTCCATCCTGACCAGGCACAGTTTGCTACATGGATAAGATGGGATGAGGGGGGTTTAACTTGCCCAGCACTGCCATCCCATTCTTTGCCTGGTTGCCAAAACATCCTCAGTGCAGACAACCTATCTCGAGCTTCCTCTGACACTGGCTGTCCCTGTGTGCTTAAAGGGAATGGCAAACCATCATCTGAAAGAACAGCCCCTAGAAGAAAGCAAATAATTAGTAACATGTGTTCTGGTACAGAAAGGTGCAGAGAACATGGCTTTCCCTTTCACGGCACACAAAGGAAAAACCATGGAAAAGCAGGAACTAGATACTGTTTTCTCAGCACTATTTAGTCTAACTCAGCCTCCACCTACATTCACTTTTGCACTGAAAGAAATACACTGTGTAAACTTTTTAACATTTTCTTTCCTTTCTAGCCTATCCAATGTCTTCTCTCAAGAGTATTCAAAAAAGCTGGAAAAGGGCAGCATCTCCTCAGGTGACTCTACAGTAGGAAGTGTCTTCTGCACCCCAAGTGTAAAAATCACTATTTCCAAAGCAGTGTTTTCACTTGTGTGTTATTGATGACCCAGTAACAAAGAGAATAAACCTCACATTGTCAAGACCCCGACTACATATATATGCATACATTCAGCAAAAAGAAGGCAAACTTAAAACAAGTATTTCGATAATGAGTGTTACAAAATGTTATTTTTCCTCCTAAATGGATGGATAAAGGACCTTTTGCTAGTCTCTGAATTTGCCTTTCACAGCTACATCATCAAGCAATGTCTTACCCAATAAAAATATTTCTGCAGAATTTAATAACTACATCTATAGCACCTTGTCTGAGATTCAAAAATCTTGGAAATTAAAATATGGCAAGAGCAGAATTTATGACAACTCTGTGAAGTAATGTCTATGCATACAGTCCCTCTTAATGTCATGATTAATTTACTGTTAGGACTATATTGTAACAAACTTATTTTAAGTTACTGGTTCTCCCCCAAAACAATGCCCACCCACAAAAGCCAAGCTGTTGATCCCTGTGCCTGCTGGGCTGTTTTCTGCCTACTGAATGATGGCAACCAGAATAAAAGTCAACAATTCTCAGATGTGTTAAAAGCTTCAAGCTCTTTGCAGCACTCCCCATAAGCCATAAGCAAACGTGATATTGCAAAATGGCTTGTCATCACCCTCTTCCTGCCCTTCCCAACACTTATATCCCTCATGAAGGGATCTTTTCTCTCCAATAGCACCTTTGAGATATTGAAACCTTACTGCTCTATTATAGGAAATAGCGGGCAAAGATGTCTGCTCTTACACAAACAATTCTATTTATGAATTGAAAACAACTTCCAGGGCTGGCATTTCTAATATATTTATTATTTCAAGGATCATTAATCTTTATAAAGGACAGAGCTCTGAGTTATAACTAACTGCTGTCAGCATAAACTGCTAAAGCCATGCCTAAAGTAACAACACTTCTATGTCAAATGGTATCATGTACAAGATATTCATTGAAAGAGAGAAAAATCCCATACATCTCAATTTTGCTGGCATAGATACACACTATTATTCTGTTTTTTCAGTAGAAGAAAGAGAAATGGACAGAGTTCAGTGAACTCAACTTTGAAGACCCTTTTCCATTACATACTTGAGAAAGTTGAGAGATGTAAAGTATGCAGCTTTAACAGTTCTGAATGGTACTAAAACCTGCACCACTTTCCAATAATTATTCCACACTCAAACAGACCGCTACTGCCATGTCCTTACACCCAACTTTTTCCAAGTCCCACTGTTATTCCTCATCATTCTCTTTCCCAGATCTGAGTAACCTTTTTTTAGTCATCAAACAATATAGACCAAATTCTCATTCAGTCTTTACTCCAGTATTTACTGGCATGTTTACATATGGAAACAGATTGCAATAGATAGTCCAGAATAGCTGCTGTGCAAACACTCTGTATCACAATAAAAGTCTGCACAAGTAAGCACATAAATTACTGATAAATAAAAGAACTTTTTATTCTTTCACTCTATAACAAAGGGTCTTACCAGCTTCCCTACATAAAGAAGCAGTAAATTTTCCCTTTCAGTTTTCTTATTTCAACAACCCTTAGGTCTTCTGTGAATTTCTTCAAGCTTGCCCATTATCCTTTTAGGTTTGGGGGTTTTTTTTCTGGGAACAAAAGGATATTATAACGGTGGCAGACAACCATATATTGCACACTGCCTGTGCACACTACCAGACTTGGACTGGCCTCAGCATCCACGCTGAAATACACCCAAGTTCCCCCCACACATTTGTACCCACAGATCTAATAGGGCCAGGATGAGCATTTGCAGATTCAACAAGGAACGAGGGAGAGGGCAGAGTAACAATACTTTAGATCCACACTAGTTTCTGAAGAAGTGATGTCCCCTGCAATACTCCAAAAGGAACAGCAAGTAACAACTCAGCCAGGGTTGTAGCCTGCACTCATTGAAATCTCCTACTGATTTTCAATAATTCCCTAATGAGGGGTGCAAAAAGTCAGCACAAGGAAAATGATTTCTCTAAAGGTCACATTCAAATGCTTCTAAACAAGTGATTACTTTCAATTCTGACCTCTTTGGTATCAATTGGAACTTGGCCTGAGAAAATGGTTTCGGGACTCTGCCCACTGGTTTGTTTGTACAGTGGCACAGGAAATATGTAAATAGATTAAATTTGCAACAAAGTGCCAAGCATTTGAGATTGCTGGTTCTGTAATATTCTCTGCTTCATGATTGTAACAGCCAGAGCCTGACTCCATGGAGGTCAGCAGTAAAACCCCTCTGAAAGCAGACACCCTCAGTGTCCGACGGACGCTCCCGCCACCATCCCAGCACCATCACACGTGTTCACACATTATCGGCCTCTGCTCAGAGCGAGGCCAGTCTGAAATTACATTAAATGCCACACACCAGGCTACAGATACAATGGGTGACAGCCCAGGGGAGAGCATGTTCCGTGCCCAGCTAATTTGTCCTGTTCTCTTTTGGGTAAGTGATTCTCCCTGCCATTCATAAATCATGTCTTCTGATGAGAATTCAGACTTAGAGCCCTAACCTCCCACTTGACAAACACACTGCTGAGTCAGACCCAGCTTAACAGATCTGAGCAGACAGCTTTTACCCAACAAGAGAATCCCTCTTAAGGTTCTGCTTACTGCAGGACATAATTCTTAGTGTTCTTCTTCCATGTTTAACGTTCTCCAAAACCAAGGATATTCACTGTTTAGTTTAATCCTTTCCCATCTAATAATTAATTTAAATTACTTGAGTAATGAAAAGTATCAGGCTGTCAAACTGAAACAAAGAAAGAAAAGTTTTCCTAAAAAAGATAGCATGATAGGACATTTACTTTCTTCTCTGTAAGAACATACAAGATTTCACTTCAAGAGAATATATGAGAGAAGCATGATTTTAAATAGGCAAATAATGCTACATTTTCAGCTCTACTACACCTAGTCAAGTTGTCCTTCTTTGCCTGAATATTCAGAATTTGCCTAGTATAAGAAAGCATCTGACCCCAGCAGAAAGAAATATTTTCTAAAACAAAGACATGCCGAAAAAGTGAGACTTGCACTACTAGCAGAGAACATCCCTCAAGCCACATGGGTGAATTTTAACATTTATATCCCTGCTAACTAGGCACAGGCTCAAACCAAAACCACAAATATGGATAAAGTCTGAACCCAGATCTGAATTTTATAGCTCATACCCCAACTCCTCTCTTAACGATGGCTGGAAAATGTTTTTCAAAACTCCTACAATATTTGTTCCATACACAGGAAATGAGTTTAATAGTACATCTTTGGGGATTAGCTTTGTTTAGCTGTCCAAGCCTTTGATTCAGACTCTGTAGATAGTACTGCTTTAGTTGCTACCCAGAAACAGATAGGTTTCCTGATGGGATGCCTCCCTTGCTCACATGGTCATTCACCTTAATCCCTGTTAACTTTATAGCATGCTACACTGCACATATCACTGGCTGCAAACAAAGTTCTTTATACCAGTTTCTTGGCCTTCCTCTATTCACAGCATGAAAATGGGGAAGATAAATATACTGCTGAAGCATTGGAACTGGGAAGTTGGATGAAAAGTATTACATTCTTACAGAGGAGCTCTTCATTTCTAGACAACACAAAGCAGTTCCTGAGGATGAATTTACTGCTTTTCTGCTTCAGCATAGTGGGCTGCATTATGACCTTATAATCCACTGCGAGCAAGGCAGAGAGAGCTGCACTGCCCTGGAGCTGTCTGAGAGATGACTGTGATTCACTGAATCACGGTTTCCTTTCCAATTTCCACTCTGCCTCAAGGAAGGCACCAAGCACTGCCTCTGCACTGTCCTCTTCCTGAAATGATTCTGTTCATGAGCTGGGCTATGCTCCACCAGCTTTCCACTCATAACCAGGCAAGTAAGGAAGCAGCAGATTTGAGGAGAAATTCTTTAAGCTCCAGAAATATGTATATGCTACACATGTTTTGTCAGCCATCTGTACAGTGGCTATGGTATAGCCAGGTATGGTTATTCACTAGAAATGGTGTGTACTTGCCTCAAATGTTAGTTTGGTGTGCCAGACAACACCGGACTGCAAAGGATTCTTGGTGTTATCCACCAAATTCACACCTTGATAATTAGACCACCACATGGCTTTATTTTGCCCCCAAGATTCAGTTTCTGAAGAATGTAGCATTTAAATCAAGCTAAGGGAAAGGCAAGAGCTGTTAAAAAGAAGCATCAAACACATACAGTGTTGAGGCCTGAGGAACTGTGAGGGAAAGAAAGAAGCACAGGGCAACTACTGAGAAAGTGTGATCTGTGGGCAATAGGTGGCAAAGAAAGCTTCCAGTGTCCAAAGGGAGAGGGGAAAAAGCCCAAAAACAACAACAAACGCCCGTATCCAAGACACTAAAGTACCCCAATTCCAGCCAGACTGACCAAATTCTGCAAAACCACAGAGCTGCTAGATTAAAACCATCCTTATGATTCAATATTCAAATAAATCATCCTTAAATACATAATAATAGGGTTTGAGATGCCATAAAATCCTCTTTAGACAGGAAGAATATTTCTGAATTCTCTTCATATTTACAAGGAATGGGGAGCAGGGAAGCTACAGACTGGGATGTGCCTGGCTGCAACACACAGCTCTGGGGGTGTGCTCACTGCTGCCAGGCTGACAGGACAATAAGTGCCTCTTCAGCACCATATATTTAGACGTGCTCTCTATTGTTTAAAAGAACAAATGTCATTCGCAGTAGAGAATTTAGCAGCAGCAACTAAAAAGCTCGGGAGTACCATCATTAACCATCAGTCACCATCTCTAAACATGACCGTGGGTGATGCATCACAACCAGCACCAAAGCAGAAGGGAAGAGGTGTTAATTAACCTGTAAACCTGCTCCACTTTGTGCTCCAGACAGCACAAAGACCCACCGGAATCGGAGGCATAGTTCACCCTCATTATAAGTCTCTCCATTACAAAGCCGGTGCAAAGAAAAGCCTACTGCTTCGACTCACCACCCCACTTCAGCTCTTTGTAAACATTTTGACATGCATTTCATTCATGTACAAACTCTGCTGCTCCAGAGAATAACCGTCAAGAGAGGGTAATTTCATTATTCAAGCAAACACCAGAAAAAACCTCATCTCCTTGCGAAGCTTTCAGTCTAACTGGTGCATCAGAGCTTGTTTTCAGTCGAACTTTGAGCAAACCTTTTCCTTCGCCCTTTAGTTACGTCTGCGTAGTCCATTTCATTTAGTAACAGTGGTCAAAGTCTGGCATTCTCCTCATGCTGTATTTTATACCTTTTATGATTTACCCGTGTGCCAGCCATACCCTCTGTCCCTACGTTCCTATTAATCCTGCCCCGAATTATAAGCATCACCAAGAGCAAGGTACAGCAAAAAGCAGGAAGTGCACATCACTTGAACGCACATATCCTTGGACAGGCCTCCACGAGAGTGGAGATTCAGCTCATACATGAAAGACACATCCCTTTCACCACCTTCTACAACATTGCCCGAAGTCTTGTTCAGATGAATGAGATGTAAAGTGTCTTTTCTCTCTGTATGACAGAACTGCTTTGATTAATACAAACTTTTCAGAATTAGACTTCTTGAGCCACTGGACTGTAACAAGAGCTGGACAGTTCAGAAAGGCCCCTTTCTGAAACATTTTAGGAAGATTACTGTAGATAAAAAGAAACAGTGTAAGAGATTGGGCTGTTTTGCAAGGGGAAATTATATAAACTTCAAGGAGAATTCAAACACTCTTTTTCAGTCTTATTTTGCTCAGGAAAGTAGATGATAAATACCTGGCTTGTTCATAAAAACATAGCAATGAGTTAAGAGTACAGCTGGCACTGAAGTTCTTTATGAAATATAAATATTTCTCTGGTGGGGAAGGGGGAAAAAATGGATAAAACCAGTAGGTTTTTAAGGGAAGACAAATGAGACTAAATGAGTGGCAAGTGTTTAGCTATTTTGTGTCTCCACAGAGATAGGAGCAACTTTAGAAAAGACATACACGTGAAGCTAGGATCTGGACTAGAATGCATGGCTCCTGGATCTCACCATAAATCCAGAGTTTCAGAGACCAGGTAGCATCATAGCAGTGGCTGCCCATCCCTGGCCACCCACATCACAAACACCTCCCAGCTTCACATCCCAGCCGCCAGGCCAGCCTGCTAATCTCAGATGACTTCAAAGCCGACCTACCTTGTGATGCAGAGAGTTTAAGAAAGCTGTGTTTAACCTATTACCCCATCTCTTTAAGTACAACAGGGCTGACATCCTACCCATGAAAATCCCAACCACTAAGCAGAGACCCAAGGGGCAACACCAGGCAGCCCAGCTAGGAAAGGCACATCCTGTTATCAGAGCCTGTGTCTGAACCACGGAGAGCTTTAACCTCGTAGGGATCTCCCTGCCACATACACCTGAATATAAAATATGGTCCAGCACCACGTGCAGATGGATAAAGCTAAGAAGCGCTGCACTAGAACACGCAGTTCCTAACAGTCTGAGCTACTAGAATTTCAGTCACAAGATGAAAATACAAACGAAAATTATTTAAGATGGGAGCAAAAAGGATTAAGGGCACAGCCCAGATATCCCATCTGTACTGGCTGTACTTCTGATGTGCCCATTCTCACCTCCTCTCCTTAGCAATCAAGTCAATGATTTTGTTATACTGTATGCATGCAAATTGGACTAATTTCTTTGACTGTGTCCCCAATACCCTAATTTTGACTTTTCCATCCTTTACCAAGCCTGTCTACATAAGTGGAAGATGCACTTCCTCCTCTGCCCACTTGCTTTTTTCAGGCCTCCTTTCAGAGGAGAGGTCAAGTCTTTCCTCTCACCAGCCCTCTCTCGTCTTCTTTCTTAAGAGAACACTTCCACCCAGTCTGAGGGGACTGCATTTTGCTCATTCCTGTTTGATGCATTTCTTGTGAGACAGGATCAAATGAGATTGAAGGCCCAGAAAACCCCATGCTGTGTACCTTGCATAAAATGTACTTTCTTTTGCACTAGAAAAAGGCTTACATGACATATATTTTTTATAAATATATATCTATGAAATTTTGAAAGTAGGCAAAAAACATTATAATATCATAAGGTGGCAAGGAATACAAAAGAAGAAAAAAAAACCACAGTGAATAGAATCCTATTTTATAAAAAAGAAAACTATGCTTAACACAAACTCCTTCATGAATTCTCTTTATACTTCCAGCGACACAAATTCACCATTCTGCTGACACTGTTGCTGATGCTACTGAAAAAGTCACCCAAGACGGCTCATTTTAAAATAAAATTTTACAAGGAGACAAAATGGGGATTTGTAATGGAACATTTCCCTCTACTTAATCCCAGCATCATTACTGTGATGGTATAAAATCCATTTAGTCTCTTAATTGATTTAATGATAAACATATAATATTTTGGGGATAACTCCCACAAAGACATCCAACTAAAGGAGAAAAATCTTAAATTATAGTTGCCCAAAACAATCCTCCTCTAATTTACTTAATGCCAACACACAAGAGATCCCTGCAATAATTCCATTTTTAATACTGCTATCAATTTTAATACTACCTCCAGATTCCACTCATTTCAAATCACTGAGAAATTCTTAAGTATTTACAATCATCAGTCAAACAAGGAACCATTTCAGCTCTTTGACCTTAGAATCATGAGGTATGAACTTTCAACTTCCATAGGAAAGATATTTTTAAAACGAAGAGTGCATTTCCCAGAATAATGATGCTCTAATACTAAACAGCAGCTCAGTTATTCTGTGTTAAGAAACCAAAGCCCTTCTTACACAATTTCAAAGCAGCAGCTGTGACTTTGAAACTAGGAACTCATTCTGGCCACCTGCTTTAAAACCAGCCAAAATAAACGTGGTGGGATGGTTCCTGTTGATAACCATGGGATGGCAGGGCAGCACAGGTTATTTGCTGCTAGGGCTTAGGTCCTAGACATCACTAATTTCTCCGGGATCTCATCTGGATGAGGACCTTGAGATCAAGATGCATTTGAAAGCTGGATTAATTATTAAGTGCTAGTTTGCAGTACTGTTACTCATGAGGAGCAAAACTTCATTGCACAGCTGAGATATATTGTTCACGGCATGCCATTCACAGTGTGATGTTTTACTCCCACAGCAGATGATACTTCTTAATCCCTTGCCAAACAGGAAGTATTATGGTCTGGCTTATAAGGTATTGGTTTCTTTGAAGAAAGGGTTTGTTTTGCTGCTGTGTTTTTTGTTTTTTATAAACAAAACCATCCATAATAACAATACCAGTAAACTAAGAATTATTACTTTAAAATCTCAAACTAGCCTACTTCTTCTAGCCTTACTAAACACAAAAAGCATTGCAAAAAACAGTATCCACCAGTGCATCTTAGTGAACACTAACTAGACCCTCCCAGATCCACAACCACAGCTGCTGTAGCAGAGTGTACCTCAGAAGCTGTTTCAGGGCCTAATCCTGCTCTCAGCAGACCTAACAGAGAGTTGCTGAACTTCAAAAGTAAAAGGATTTGGCCTACAAAATCTCAGCCATTTCTAATTCTCATTGTTAAAAAGCAAATGCAGTCCCCCTCAAAAAACTACACTACAAAATACTACAGAAGAAAAAGAAATGTTAAATATTTAAAAATATACAAACATATTCCTAAAAGTTTAATTTAGTATAACCTTGCATAAGAAGGAGAGAAGAAAAGAAAACAAAAAAATCAGGTCACTCACAAGTGGCCTAAGTTCTTTCTGCTTTCTAGTGCTCTGTGCCTTGCTTTCCCCCCTCGCATTCTCCTTGTGCAGAGGCACATTTCAGACAAAGTGCCCACTGTAACACTCACAGTGCCGAGGTGGGAACACACTCTTCTCCTTACAGCCAGCAAAGGACACACACTTTGATCTTCAAGGAAAAGACTCTGGATGGTGCAACTCAAAAGGCTGCTATAAGTTTATTTCTCTTTTTTTTTTCTTTTCCTATAAATTATCCCTCCTTTTGATATCTATTCTTGCTCTTAAAAAAAAATACACACATCAAGTTAAGATGAAAACTGCCCACACGACAAGTTTGTGTTTACAAGCTTAAGAGCAAGTTTCACTTGAACACAGGTCAATGCCTCTTTAAGAAAACATCACATACCAAAAAAATCACACATGGTTAGAACACATCATGAGCAGAGAGGAATTGTGGACTCAGCCTGTGAGGCACCGAGCCAGCCTGAGAAGCCCTTTGAAGTTAGAAAAACATCCTCTGGTCAGAGCACATTTGTGAAACCGTGGGACAGGCGCTTTAAACAACATTCACTCGAGATCACCTGCGGTGTGCCAGTGGATTGGCGCCTGGGTAACTTTAACAATGTAACCCTTTGTATTCCACAAAGACCACTCGCTCCACAATCTCTCCTATCAACACCACAGTCACAAAACTGTGCGGCAGAGCATGTGCCATTTCCCTCTCTGTACAACACAGGCAGGCACTTCCAGTAGACGTGAATTTGGGGAAACCCAGCCGTAAGCAGACCTTGGCCAGCAGAAGAAAGGCCACTCTACCTGGCCACAGCAGTGCTGACACAGAGGGGAGGCATCTCCCTGCAAGAAGGGCCACTGCAAACCAGGGCTGCACGAGGCCCACAGCGGAGTTCGGAATGCAGCCAGGCGTGACGCAGAACACTGCTCCTCACTTTGTCAGGAAGATTCCCAGCTGTGGATGGCTTAGTCCAGGTAACACACGGGGTTTTTCCATTCCCATTTACACACAGATAATAAGACTGAACATCAGAAGGCTTTTCCAGCAAAGTTAGCTCCCTCCACCCAGCCCACTAGCATCAGTGAGCTGTGCCAGCCCAATTTAAAGCACATCCACCCCCTGATCTGGCAGGTCTCTCAGGCTGGAGTGTCTCTCAGAAGAGTCTCTAACTGAGGGCAGCAGTGGCTACCCAATCCTCACACTACTGGATATGGGAATTGATGTGCAACAGCAGATGATCTTGACTAGGGCCCATGTCAGTTCAGAGTGTGGAAGGAACGAACCTCACTCTGCCTTTGGATAGAGTTCCTGCTGATATTAGGAGACACTCAGACGCTACACTAGGCCAGGACTCTTTCCTTCCTTAAAACATACCCCTAAAGGCACATCATTAGCATTTTTCTCATCTAACCATTCTGCTCTTCTGTGTTTTCCAAGCTCTCCCACTTTCCCCAGTGGTGGTGAAATTCCCCTCATTTTTGAGGAGACAGGACTGCCAGTGCTGCCATCAGAAACACATGAGGAGGGTCAGATTACTCTTGCAGAGCTAATAAGGGACCTCACAGCCTTTCTGCTTCTCCCACAGGACATTACCCATTGTCTGTTATTCAATTACTGACAAATCGAGGCGGCTTCCCACTGCAGTGCCTTTGGTTTGTGTCTTTCCCAAAATGGGGAAAATCAGAGGTGGCCACAGATTTAAGGTAGAGTGTTTTAGCAGAGTTTGTTCTGTATTTAAACAGCACATGCATGTTTAATGAATAAGCACAGGCAACACCTGCATGCTGCAGTCTAGCTAGTCCCTCCTGGACAGCAGCAAATGTCCAAGGACACAGAGCTACTTCAACGTGCTTTACTTTTCAATTTCATCGCGCAATTCTCACAAAATTATTTCTTTGGTTTTTTCCTAAATGGCATTAAAAAAAAAAAGAAATCAAATACCATATCTGGAAAAGAATGCCATGGTAAGGCAATGACCAAATTCCAGTGAAGTCTATATAGCATCAATGAATACAATACTCCCTTTCCAAATGCTGTTACATATCACCACGTTGTAGTCCAAGAGCAACTGTCTTTCAAAGTAAAGCCCTCTACAACAGCACACAGGAAGAGATCTCATTTACTTCTTTATGCTGTGCATTAGTCCAGAGTTAAAGATTTTGTGTGCTTCCTGTTAGTCATAAACAAATGATTGAAAACAGCCTTAGAGTAGAAGAAAAAAAAATGAGACTTGTGAATACTTTAACAAACCAACCTAATTAGATAAAAAAACACCTTCATACAATAAAAATGTGGCATTTTAATGGGTATTAAGCAGTGCTGTGGGAATAGCCTCTTTCAAAACATGCTTTTTAAACCTATCTGGAAAATTACACTGCTAATTACAAATGGGAATTTAAGTGGCAGTACAGCTGGGAAAAACTTTTGTGAACCTGTCATAAAATGATCAGATAAACTGCATCTGCAGGGGAAAATACACTGCCATTACACCAGCAATGTAGCTGCCAGATTAAGAGAATATTAGTCTCTTGAACCTTCCCCTGTCTTCCACTGATGCAGCAAAGAACCCAATACAAAACCAATAAAAGCAATGAGAAGTTTCCCCTCTATTACAGCAGAACTTTTGCATCAAAGCATAACAGAAATAATGCAGAATTTTTAAAAACCATAAAAACAGTTCTACCTAACTGCACTGAGTTAGTTAAAAATACACATCTAAATGTAATTTATTTATGGTATTCGAAATAACTCCTTTTACATGCATATCCACATCAGGAACAAGACCTTGCACATAAGCTTTGCATAAATAAAAGTGGCTTTAACTGAGATAACCTATGAAGTTTATCCTCAAAATAAAATTAAATATTCAGGATGGCTAAATGAGGCACAGTTTTTCCATGGGAAAAAATATCAAAGTATTATTTATTTTCCTGTAGGTACTTGTTTTGAAAAGCCTTTCCTCCCCACCTGGGCTTCTGCTAAAAGCCACAATCTACATTTAAACAGTGTGTATGCTTTAGAAAATTATCAACCATCTTTTTTTACAGCATGAGCTTATGAAATTATTTGATCCACTTCTCATACAGAAAGTCTATGGCTGACCATAAATAGGCAGGCTCCCAGTATAAACTTACCAGGATTACATCAAAGACCTTCCTCTAGGATCAGACGATGGATTTCTTCAATGCTTTTTAGAATTTCTTCCAGGATATTTTGGGTTATTGCCTTAGACCTTTGCTCAGCTGGAATGACAGATATTCTGTTTGCTAGACTGTGATGTTCTCTCTTTACAGGGGAATGAGTGTCCGTAGTGTATACACACGTACACTACATGAACAGAGAGAGACTTGGAAAGTTCACAGGCAAAATTATTATTTATTGTTTCAAAAAGAGTAGTTTATTACAGAAACACTGATACAGGCTTAACCGCAGCATCTCACGCAATACAGAGACTGCTTGTTATTCTGTGAGCTCAGGACTGGGACACTCTATGCTCAGAGAAAATTCCCACTCCCCCAAACAGGCATTTGTTCTTTCTAGGCACTTAACGCACAAGGCTTAGCCTTACAGCTACTACCCTCTTTACCCAACTCTCCTGAAAGTAACTGTCCTGGAACTATAAAAGATTTTTTAGATAGGACAAGAAGTAGCTTAGTCCTTACCTACCACTATCAAATCTTTGGGGAATCAGACAGCAAACTATCTCCGAGGGCAATGTGACACACTACCCACCGTTCTCCTTCCTCCCCCAAGACAAATCTGTCACCTCCGTACCACTCATCATTCGCATCAGAGTATGGATCAAAAGATCCGAGGCTGCTCCCAAATCCCATTTCTCCTGCAAGACGGTACTTTGTTCTGTCACTTCCCTACTGAGTCTATCCCCTTATTTTATGCCTCACAGCATGTGTGGCTGCACCCCAAGATCAAACACCCATGCATGATTTTCTTTCACAGATCTTGAATCACAATGTTATACTTTAATAGGAACCTCAATATACTTAATCCCTTTAAAGCTGCCACAGTAATGCCCCCAAATGCATTAAATTCCACCCTAATTGCAAAATACAAAGTATTTCTCTGCATGGACAGTGCACAGACTGTTCTGACCACATGCCAATCCACCTCTGAGCTAAAGCAACATACACTGCCTGCATTTGTTAGTCAGAAGTCCAAGGATACATGACTGAAAATTCCAGGCACCTTAAAAGTTCTCTGCTGCAAATTTTCCTCAAAACATAACTGATCTCCCACATTTAAGGGAGGATCTCGCATTCTCAAGGCATTCTCATTGCAAATGATACAAGGAATGAGAGCCACTGAGCCTGCATATAAATCCAAACCCATCAAAACTGAAAGCAAAATTGGTAGATTTCCTTTTTCAAGGTGTAATTGAGACACCCACCCCCCATCACAGTCAACTCAATGAGTTTCAGAGTCCACTGAATTCTCATATTGAGAAGGGTTATTGGACAAAATTACCCAACTATTGGAGCTTTGACAAAAAGCAGAAAACCTGCTTGCCTGATAAGCCTTGTTCACAGGTATTAAATTTTATTAACAGCCCTAGGTTTAAGGAACAACTACTTCTCATGCATGTTTGGCAGGGACCTTGGTTTGAACCAAGGAATCACAGGGTCTTCTGCTCCCCCTGCTGAGGGGTTGGTGTCTGGTGGGACCCTTCAGGTGTACTTTTACAGGGCTCTTGGTCGCTGAGGAGCTTCTTGGACACTGATGGCATTTCAGTCTCCCGTGATCACTGTCTGGTCATCTGAGGAGCAAAATGATTTACACGACCAGAAGTTTTACAGACCAAAACAACAGGATCATTTATTGCCCTATAATATGCAATAGGCCAAACCACGGAATTGCAGAGTGGTTCAGGTTGGAAGGGACCACAGTGGATCATCTGGTCCAGCCTCCTTACTCCAGCAGGGCCATCCCAGGGCACAGGATTGTGTCCACACAGTTCTTGAATCTCTCCACAGCCTCTCTGGACAATCTGTTCCAGTGCACAGTCACTGAACAGGAAAGAAGTTCTTCCTCACGTTCAGGTGGAAATTTCTGTGCATCAGTTTCTTCCCAATGCCTCTTCTACTATTTGGCACCACCAAGCAGAGTCTGGCTCCAGCCTCTTGACACCCTCCCTTCAGATACTGATAGACACTGATGAGGTCCCCTCTCAGCCACCTTTTCTCACGTGCTACAGGACCTCCTCAAAAGACACTGCAGCACTCCAATCCTTAAACTGTTAGATTCTGTATGACTAAACCAGAAGTATTCCTGACATATGATGGCCACCTATCAGCTCTTGTGAGACACAAACATGTAGAGATGAGGGAATCCAGTAGAACACTTGCTTACAGACAGAAGCCTGTTGGAAAGCCAAGTCCCATGGCAAGTCAACGGATCAGTCCTTATTAAACAGTGGACATGAGATGACAGGGCAGCAGTCTATTTGGAATACACTAACTATCCAGGACTTTCCAACTCAAAAGGATGTCTCACATGTTCAGAAGTGCCCTTGTAATTCTTCAAATTAGAAGACAAAATACATGCCATATTGCTCTGATGACAATAAATCCAGAAGTCTACAAAAAGTGAACACCCTGCACAACTGTGGCCCTTGCAGAGACCAGGGGAGCAGTGGCTGAAGATACACAATTTCCCCTTTCTCTTAGCTTACACTAAAAGTCAGAACAGCCCTTTCACCACAGCTAACACCACTGGCTTTCCACCACTGCAAGAGAAATGTCATGAGATATTGCAATACAAACATGTTTTGCTGGCTCAAAAATCAGACAATGAAGATTTTGCATTTGGAACTTGGTTAATAATTCTTGAATGGAGTACAGTCCAACTCAGTCTCCCATAGCTGTAGTTACTCTGTAGGAGTAAATACAGGCTTCGTTCTGCTGCCAATGTTGGCAGATACGACTAAATAAATTCACAGAGAAAGTGTATTTGACCATTCCTTCACATTAATTTTTTTAACTAAAACTTTACCTCATTTTCCATGAAAAGATATCTATAAATATCACATAGTTTGGAAACTTACAAGTATTCAAAGGAACCGGTAGCTGAAGAAAAGTGGTTCCATTACAAAAAAAATTCCAAAAATACTTCAAGTATTTTGTACATCTGAACATCTACCATTTGCTTTCCAACCAGGGTTTGATGCTGACATTCACGAAGCAAAATCCGTCTGCAAGGATTTCTATAAAGGCCAACATCTGTAGCACTGGGAGCAATGTTCCATTCTGATTTAAATATCATCACCGAACAATTATTTCCCCAACTTTGGAAAAACTAACTCCTACAAAGTTTCAATACTCAAGAGACTCTTCTTTCCTCTGTTCATAACTCAACTCAAAAGAAACCATAAAAGTCAACTAAGATCTTCTTCTGAAGGGTGCATACAAATAGCCACTTACTGAGCTCCTCCTGGGCCTTATTACAGATCTCAGAACCTACAGAAAACCCTTCTGTTAATGAATGCTGCTGTAAAGAACAGTCCCATATGTCGACAATCATGTGCTAAAAATGTCCCATTTTTGTTATAACTAAAGTTTTAGTGTGAAGTCTGGACTGCATTATTTACATTTAAGACATTAAAGAATATAATGTATTGTTGTTACTTTTCATGCCGGTTTACAGAAGAAAATATACTCCATAACCAAGGCCACCTCATTCAGCAGGATTAAGGTTTCCCTAAGCCAACAGGGACTATCAGTAGCCCAAGGGGCACAGATGAGGACTTGACCCAGCTACTACAGAGAATATGCTTTCTTCTTACAAATACCAACCTAAGTAACTCCACTCTAGTGGGGGTGGGAAAAAGAGGGTTGTTAGAGATCAAAAAAAGTTCCTTTAATGAGACTGTTTGCAGAAACTTCATGGGCCATTTGGCTTTCCAATCAACATGCCAAATTAAAAGTGCACCACATTAAATCTGAAACACCTATAAAACAAGCCCTGATGAAATACAGACAGTCTTCCATCTACCTCCTCCATATGGCTCAAGCAAAGTCAACTTTTAATTTCATAACACAAAATATTTAATTTATGCTTTTCTTCATATGTCAATTTAACCTCTGGCACATAGCTTTGAAACCATATAAGGATGCCTAACACTTTCCATATGGTAACTGAATTGTGGCTTTTAATTGCACCAACTGGTATCATTCAAGGATAATTCCCTTGGAATCCAGCTTTCTGCTACAGTATTGGCCAATTCACTAATCTCATCACCATGGCACTAACACTTTCAGAGACTCTTTGATTGTTAATATTCATATTATAATTTTCCCAAACCAGAGCTGTCAAGATATACTATGTACACCACTAATTAAATTATCTTGGTTTGTTGGCACCAAATTTCAACACTAAATAAGATTCTGCTTTTCTCTCTCTCAATACAAAGTTTGGTAATTTTATTTTAAGTGCCACAGACAATATTTTTGTCTGCTAAAATACCTTTTAGTCATACCAATATCTAGCACAGCTGAGTCTGTTGTTTATTTTAATCCTCAGAGTCAATAAAAATAATTATCAATATAGTACTGACACTAATGGACTTGAAAATATTTCAGTTAAAAAGATCACTTCAAGCAGTCACACAAGATAGCATCCAAGGAAACGTTCATTGCTCTTGTCACTAATAAGAATACCAATACCAATAAGAAGGCAGTCTTTCAAATGTCATTCTACCCATGGAATGACCCCAAAGTAGTGCTACAATTAAATCTTGCACTTCAACAGCCTTGAAGCCTTAGTATGTCCATAACACTAAAAAAGTCTCATTTCAGTTTATTATTTTCATTTTGGATGAATGACCTACCCAGCTGCATCTTCCATAAGACAACGTATTTTTAATATGCACGCACACACACACATTATTTAACAGTGGGGGACTGGGAAGGGCCTTTTTTTTAATTTAGGATTGATCACACTAGAGGAGCAGTGAAGTTGACACTGGTGTTGTCTCCTCTCAGCCATGCAAGGAATGCCCATTAATGTCACTGGCAGTTACAGGCACAGAACAAATGGAGAACAAGCCCCACCTCTGAAGCACTGATGCACCTCAGTATTTCATACTGTATTACTCCCAAACCAGATACTCAACTCTAATTAACATCAATTAGGGTTGAACATGAGGATCACTAGCACCAGCAGAAGTGGTAAGTGTAAGTCATTTCTATTTTACCTAAAATGATTACCTACAGTGTGGCTCACTGAGAGTTGGTTTGAAATTTAATTAAAAATATGGTATTTTTTCCATTCCCAAGAACAGATCTCAATGAGAGGCACAAGAACCTAGTAAAATTTCTTATGGCTTTGAAGATAAAAGTAAATGGAACTAAGCAAATGTCATATTTAATATTCCCCCCTCTAGCATAGAATTACTTCTCAGTTAAATAAATAAATACACGAATATTTGCAAACAATGTTGATTTCCAAAAATAGTTTGTAAAAGTAAACACACTGAATAAATTTAAGCTTAAGAACTGTACAGGATAATCCACAGTATCAGAAAACTTTTCTGGATACAAATTAACTCATTCATAAAGCAGCAAAAGAAGTGTATTCAGTTGCTGTAGCAGATTTACAGCCTCAGTGGTTTCAGTTAGCTTTGAAACCAGAAGATGACTCTGGACCTCATACTTTTCATGGATGCAACAGAATTCCTTTTCTCTTTAATCCTTCATGATGTGGAAGCTGCAGGCCAGCCCTCGGCCTCGAGAGTCATTAAAACACTTAGAGCAGAGCAGCCCCTGCTGGGCGGGTGGCAATGGTTTAATGAGATCAGAGCTCTCCCCCAGCACAGCCAGCTGCAGACACGCCACAGGCGCTCATTTGGGACACACTCCCCGTCCCCTGGCTCATGCCTTCACCCAGCGATTTACCAGGAGATCCTTCTCAGAAGACTGGTGCTTTTGCTAATAGCTGGACACTAATTACCGTCCTTTCAGTGAACTGGAGGGGAGAGATGGATGGACAGGACATGACATGGACAATACATCAGCTAAGGGAAGTCTGCTCTAACCGAGAAACCCAAAACTTCTGCTCAGGAGGAGGAAAGGTGTATAATTGAACTGACCTTAAGTCCAACACCCCTTGAGTGAAGTGATGTAAAGACCTCCCCTCCACAAAAATTGTAAATTCAATCATTCTAGCGAGGACTACAAATGAAACTTTACTGCTTTCCTGTATCAGTCACTCATTCCTCTTGTAAAACACTGGATGAATCCCCTGAACTTCAGTGTCATCTCACCCAGATGACTAACTTTAGCAGAACAATTCAGTGTCTGTCCTTGAGAGAAATAGCCTTCCAACTACAACCAAGACAGAATTTTTGGCTTATAGAGAGTAATATAAATCAAACTGTATTATCACATCCAAGTTCTGATAAAAATTATTCAAATATATGAATTTTCAATCTGGGAAGCTCTTCAGACTAAGTGGTCTCCTCTCCCATCAATAGGTCTTTGGAAGTAAACTGCATTTCACCAAATAGGCCTTACATACTAACAAAACCACTATCAACAAAGCTCTGGTTAAGGATTCCTACTAGGAAAATTATTTCTAGGACCATTATTTTTTTTTTAAACACAGCTATATATTTCTGTGAATGCAGATATTTTCATCAGTGTTTGTTCTAGCTCTTTCTGCCGTAAGTCACAAATGTAGCAACTTGGAATCTATTTTTGGGGGAAAAAAAACATGCTTTACTGAGAAGTCACCGTTTCAGCTGTGACACAGTAAAACTGTACCATTCCACGGAGCCTTGTAAGCTAATTGAACATTTTAGGATGAATTTTGAAGTAGTAAGGAGAAGAGTCCTTGGTCAATTCACGTGCAACACTACTACATTATTGGGGACTACACAACTGCCCCACAAAACCCCGTGACTAACCATGAGCAGAAGAAACTACTATTTCTACATCTTGAGGAGACTGAAGAACCAAGAGGTTAGGCTAAAATTCCCTTTGTATCTTGGTATAATTATACAAGAGATCAAAGAGATCTCAGAAGAGAAGCAGTCATGCAATCTCAGTTATGGAGTCAATAGCTGTGACTCCATAATCCTTGTCAAAATGACTGTACATATGGCACATCTGGTTCCAATGTAGGATTAGAAATGCATCCTTCCATATTCCAAAAGTTCATATTTTAAAGGAACTTTAATGTAGCTGTCACAGTGTGCCTGTGACAGGATGACAATTTAACTAAATCAATTAGCAGGCCATACATGCATACAGATACTACCAAATATATTAGGCAATAAATGGCAAATATTTTTGAACATTCAAAAACAGCTCTATAAGGATGACAGTAAAAAGCCTCATGGGAACAGTGCTTTTAAACACACTCAAACCTATTTACAGTTTTATAATGTATTAAAGCTGTAGACTAATATTTAGTTAATAGCTTGCTAATTGCTGAGCCATCATGAGGAGGACTTCCTCTTGAGTAAGATGGGAAATACTGCTCTACTATCATTCCAGCTGAGCAGACCTCACAAAACTGCCAACTGAAGAGTGTTATGAATAGAAAGTATCTTGAAAAAAGATATTTTCTCCTTCTTTTCAGAAAGCAAATTATTTTTGTGGAAGAAAATACATTTCAAAAAATGAAGTCAGAGTTTTTACCTTTAACTCTTGTATATTAAATCTATGTTCAGTTTGGTGAGTTGAGCTTCTTTTCTAGAAAATGTACATGTGCAAGGTAGAACATATCTAAAAGCCTTGACTTACAAAAATTGGGATAATTAGAAAATAATTAAAAACGTGTTTTTACGCTTTGCATCTGTATCATAGTATGTACTATTATTAATGAGAATTTCTTTCTTTGGACATATTGTTTCCAAGTAAAGCACAATAAATATCACTTCAAACAATCATACCTGTGAGTTGAAGGTGATTATGCTCATCAGTTACAAACACATCAGGATCCTACGCCCTTTGTCTTTACTTCTAGTGACTCTCACAATTTTTTCTCCTCAAAATACAATACTGGTGGAATCTAAAATGTCATCATTAGCTTTTCCCATATTACATATCTTCTACTGACTTTAACATCCCACCTAAAATGAAGTATTCTTGACTTGCAAGTTAATTTTTCCGTGAGACACAAGAAGTCCAGGCTTCTGACAATACAGCTGGTAGCTAACAAAGCAAAGAGCCTGCAGGAGGTTTGGTGGCCCTGGCTCTGCTTGTGCTTTCAAAGCCACACCGCTTGCTGGGAAGCACAGATTCCAATCTCTCCATCTCTCAGGTTACCTCTCCAGTGATGAAGCTTTCAGGGCTTGATCCAAAGTCAATGGGAGTCTTTCAGTAAACATCAATAAGCTCTGGATCACACCCTGAAACACTATGAGGACCATATCTAAGTAATGCTAAGTCTGTTTACCTCCCATCATGCCTCTTTGTTTAAAGAGACAACATTAAAAATAAATAAAAGAAAACGACAACTGAAACATTTCCTCCAGCCCTGCTTTACATGGATGGCTGAAGGAAAGAGAAGGGGTGGAAAGTGACCAGTGAAACAGCCAGGACAAGTGACTGGCACAGTAACTCTTGTGGAGAAAGTCAGCCTCACGTTATTAGCAAAGAGCAAATGAATAACAATAACTCTGCGGGGACTTCTTGCCTGCCAAAATGTCACAGGCAAACTTGTGCACTAATCAGGGTTCACAAGCTATCGCATACTGGCTGGGTGCTGGGCTTTCCCCAGAGATTGTTTGTTCCTGTTTGTGAAAGGTTTTGTTCTAATCGTACTGCCCAGACACCACCAGTCAGGTTCCCTTACTCCTCTGGCTTCTGTACCCTCACCAAGTTTGCTCTGCAGCTCCTAACTTCATCAAAGGACTGAAGGAAACCACCCACGGGGCAGCGCCTCGGAGCAACATTAGGGCAAAGAAAACCTTCCTTTGCACAACCGCCCCTTGGGAGGGAAAGAGGGATGTAGAAAGAGCTTTTGCTTTTCACTATTTCAAAAGGAAGGGGCGGGGGGGGGCAGCGAGGAAGCTGACATACCCTGGCGCTGGAGAGCCTGCACACGGCGCGGTGCTGGCAGCCGTGCTGGAGTCCCGAGCTGCTGCCGCCGCTGCTGCTGCCCCCGGAGTATTTCTGCTTCACCATCCAGTCCTCCAGCCCTCTGCGAGCCAGAGAGGCGTTTACCGCAAAACTATCACCTAGAAAAGAGGAGACAATGCCGCCGCTGAGCCGCCCGCAGAGCCCGCCCGACCCCCGCGGCCAGCCCCGAGCCCGGCCGGGGCTGGGGCTGGAGCCGGAGCCGGGACTGGGAGCGGGGCGGCCGCGCAGAGCGCAAAGCGCGGCGGAAAGTTGAGGGGAGAGGGCAGGGGGCCGGGGGCAGCCAGCCGGACCGGGGGAAGGCGTTCAAAGTTACTAACAGTGAGGAGCCATCCCTACCTTCTGGACTTTCTCTGGGTTTACAAACGGCAGCTAGGCAGATCCGAAGGAAAGTGTGTGAGGGAAATAATAAAGGAAAATCATTAGACACCAGAATAAAATCACAGCAACAAACCGAGTAAAATCCGAATAAAGGGAAGGGGCTAAGGAAGTAGCAAGTGAAAGGAACTAACCATGTTTCGAGTGAAGTTTCCCCATCTCTCTGCATTGATCTGCAATTACGATTCATTTGACTGTTTTCAGTAGGGTCAGGTTCGCTTGCTGTTATTTTTTATAGATATATAAAATCCCAGCGTGTTTAGAAATCCATGTGCTCCGCTTCTCCCTGCTACCGCACAAGCGAGCTCAAAGCTCAGCTCCTCTCCTGCAGCACGGTCCGCCGTCCCCTCGCCGCTCCAGCCTTCCTCCTCTCTCCTCTCTTTCCCAAAGACAGAGGCGGTTACAAAAGACCTTACTTCACCCACCGGGGAACATGATTGACACCTCATTGAGATTAGACCACTTGCAGGCAGCCTCCGCCTTCCCATTGGGCCGCGGCGGCAGATGAAAGGGGAGAGTGAGCCTTTTGGANGCAGCAGCAGCGTCCCCGCACGGGCCGCCGGGCCCGCTCGCAGCCGCCGCTCCCCACCGGCGCCCCCCGGGGATGCCGGCGGGATGCCCGCA
The DNA here is from genome assembly GCA_013397175.1 of Platysteira castanea. Classification (NCBI taxonomy): domain Eukaryota; kingdom Metazoa; phylum Chordata; class Aves; order Passeriformes; genus Platysteira; species Platysteira castanea. The sequence continues at coordinate 104,827 of VYXC01004205.1, read as the reverse complement.
CGCTGCCTCCCGCCACCCCTGTGCCCGGGTGCGGTGCTGAGCCCCTCCTGTCCCTGCTGCGCGGTATCTGGCTTGCGAAGGAAGCCAGCATGTCTGGAAAAGCAGTTGTTCTACTGACTTAGTCCTGCAAATTGTTTTTCACGGGCATCCCTTCGCACACAAGTGATCCTAATGAAGTCACTGTTAATGCCAAAATACAGTTCTCAGGGTCAGGTCCGGAACCCTTTCTCAGTGATTCAAAATTTTGGCAGCAGGAGGACAAAATCTCTCTCAGCTTTTTTAAATTATTAGTTAAGTAGATGAGATTTACAAAGAATCTCCCCTACTTCTCCAAATTATGAATGGTATTTTTTTTTACATATAGCATAAACTAAAAGGAAACTTGCTATTTCATAAAGATAGTTCTCACAGTCATTAAAAATTTGCTTTCTTCCTCTGGCTGGTCATTATATTTCTGTTTATGAAAATCACATCTCCCTTGAGATCCTTGTAGTTCAACTAGGAGAGATAAAAGGGAGTGCGTAGTAGATTCAGAACAAGAAAAAATGAAGACTTCTGAGAATTTAACTCAAAAAACTACTAGTCAAACTATGTAGGGTTTGACCCAGATGGGTCTGGTCCAAAAACTTCAAGGCCACATCTGTGCTTTCAAATCCATACGTTTCAAGCACAGGGAGGAAGGAGTTAGACTTGGGAGCTCATCTGAAAAAAAGATTCAAAGCATATGTAGTAACACTTCTGCAGGGAATTGGGACCGGGAGAGGAGGGTCAGGCTTGGAGCTCATTTTTAGAAGGAATTCCAAAGCACATGGATGTGGTGAAGGTCTGGTATGAAACAACTGTGCAGCACAGCAAATGCAATGCCATTAAATGGACCATTTCAAACCAAATTTTTCTTTGGATGATTGCAAAGTCATTTCTCACATTATTCCAACTGTTTATCTGTCTAGTGGAGAAAGCCCTTGCATTGTGAAATGCAGCCATTGCAACAGCATCGATTGCTTGTCAAATAGCTAATAACATGCATATTTTGTGAATTTCTTTTTTATGTATTTTAATAATTTATTTGGCCCATTTTTAATGTTGTGTATTTAAAGTGACATATTTGTTCCTTTGAAGATTGTCTCTTATTTTGGGGAGGGTAAAAGAGGGGAAGAAAGTGATTTAGATGAAGCAGGCTCATTGGGGTATGAACTTCACCTAGAGTGTAAAAACTCATAAAAATTTTGGATCCTAATTAAGAAATCGGAAATCCTAATACCTTGGGTTGGCATATATGTGAGTACCCTTTAAAACTTCATCAGCAAACATTTTATTTGGAATATCACTTATCTTCACTGTTCATGAGAAATAGAGAACAGCTTAGCGTAAGTGACCCCAAATGGGATGGGTCTATCCATTCATCTTGTGATGGTGCCTCCATCATTCAGCTCTTGGGAATAAAACGAGGCCTTAGAAATGTCATGAGTTCAGCAGGTCTGAGCAAGCGGCCAGGGGAAGAAGCCCTGGCTTTCACAGCAGATTACAGAGGTCCACTTGTGTCGAGGAACTTGCGTTCGTAACACAGCCACTCTTGTGCAGAACTGCCTTCACATACGCAACATTTGTTAGAGTTTAAAGCAAGCCCTTTCTAATTACAGTCAATGGCATACCCTGCAAAATCAAGGTTTTCACAGGAGAGCAAATCTGACAAAAGAATCCCAGATGTCAGTAACTGGCCCCATGCACAATGGGATTCATGACTGTACTGCTTGGGCACAGGAGTAACACAATTACGAGTTCGTTACGTTACTGTGGGTATGAATCACAACTGCAGGTAATTCTTCCTCCACCTGGGAGAAAGAAAGTTTTAGCTACTCTCGAAGTGACAAATCTTGTGATTCTTAGCATGGTTTTGCTCAGCAAATTCCAGTTGATTTTAGGAGGATATAGCATGGTATAAACAGGAACCTCAAGATTTGACTCAATAGAATTAGAATAATCTTCAAACTACAGGGACCTCGAAGCATACAAAGCCTTTTGTTTTTCCTTCCAGAAGTGTGTTAAGTAGTGACGTCTAGTAAAATATCAGAGTAAAGTACACCATTCACAAAACAGTACTAATGATTAAAGGATCTCCAATTCAACCCAGTGACCTCAGTGGAATTCTTGAAGTTAGAAAGCTATGACGTAGAGTATTATTCATTGCCCTTTCATTAGTGTTGACTACACTCTACTTCTTTAGAAGATGGAAAACCCTTTTGAACTTTGCTATACTATAAAGCAATTGATGATAGGAAATGCATCTTAGCCAAGGAAAACGTGAATAAGACCATTCTAGGAATTAATTTTCAAAATCCAATAGCATAGCAAAATTAATGACAATAGTTGCAATAGCAAGAGTTACCTGATAGATGAAAGCATCACACTGATTTTCCTGTCTGGGTAGTGGTAAGACACTGCTTTCTTCTGCTTTATCGCCTTCCTTTTCTTCCCCTCTCGTGCCGTGTTCCCTCCAGCTGGAGATGAAAGAAGTCTGGTATTGGCCTCCCACGGTCTCAGGTGGGTGCTGTTCTCTTCCGCCTGGAAGTGGCATGCTGGTCATGCTAGACCAACTCCGGAATTAGTGAGGGTTAACATGGGCTTTTTAAAGTGGAAAAGCCCCATGTAATTTTTAATTTAAAAAAAAAAGAGAAAAAAAAAGGTACACAGGTGCAGTAAGGTGCAAACTGTGTGGCTCCTTCTCTGCATTAAACAATCTAAGTCCATATTGAAGAGAAGTGTTTTAAGAAAAGGTTGCTCAGTTGTGAAGAAAAAACATATAAGTTTTCGTGTCTCTAAAGATGTTACTGGTGGTCACAGCAGCATTGCCAGGGACAACATGGATCATATCTAAGCACCTAATATTTCCAGGATCCAGCTGATACAGAATTTTTAGCCTCATCACTCTCAGAACCGCAGATGGTCACAAACCACACTCAGCCTCCATTTCAATCACGTTCCAACCAAACTCCTTTTGCCCCAACAACAAAGAACTGCCCACAGCAGTGATACCTCTTCAACAATTGCCTGAATCACTATCCTGTTGATGCTTTTAGGGCCACAAACCCTTTTATGAACATTTAAATTTTGGTTTGGTGACCACATGAGTGTTATGACTGCTCATTCCTGACACATAAATGGGATGCCTGTCACAAGACACTTTTGTTTTAGCTTTTGGGCCTTTGTCCTTGTACCTCTGGTCTTGGCAGTTTTTTCAGTGCTTTTGCCTTAGGCATTTTTGCAATCTGGCATGTTAGCACCTCCTGGCTTCAGCAACTTTGCAGCCTTAGCTTATTGCCTCAAAGCTTTGGCATGAGTCTGCACTGTGGCATCCTTTCAACTCCAAACATACTTGCTTCACAGGTTTTCCTTGGGTTTTTCTTGGATGTCAGCAACTGCCCTGACCCTAGAGGGGGAAGAAAGACTGATCAGCAAGTTCAAACAGTGTCTGTGCAGCAGAAAGATGTCTATCACAAATGAGCACATTCACTACTTCACTTGCCAGATATTGCACATGCTCAAGTACCATGAGAAATTTTTCCAGGCCTTCTTCAAGATTATTCCTATAAATCTTCTGAGAGCCTGTGATGATTGGCTGGAGAAAACTCTGGTGAACTTCATAGTCCCAGACTGTTAAACCACTGTGTCTCCATATTCCAGTGGATATAGTTTCCATGATTAAAGTAATTTCTCTTTCACCTCTCTTCAAAGCCAAGAAAACCCATCAGGTAGAGATAAATGTTGAGTTTAAGGGATGGTAGTTCAGGGTGAGGAGTGCTGATTCAGTAAATGAGCTGTTTTCCACAACAACCACCAGGAGACAGCCAGTTGTCCTTAGTACTGCCCCCACTAAAATACTCCTTTTCAGGTAGTATCACATCTTCTTTTCATTGTATTCAGGAAAATGAGACTTAGAAGTCTTAAAATGGAAGAATCCATGATGATGAGGATAAAGACTCATGCCAGGTCAATCTTTGTTTTCTCCATATATTGCTCTGAAAATCCACATCAGCAACTGCCTTCAGTGAAGGCCTGAGTTTAGAAATGCTTTGTTTTTGTGAATTCCTAATTGTCACCTGTTATGTCCTGCAACTTCTCTCTCAGTTAGTTGCATAGCTAACTAAGTAATCCGGATTTCAGATCATCAGAAAAGTGGAAAGGTGAAAAAAACAGTTGATGCTGCCTAACACTAGTGAGACGCCTGCTACCGTGTATCTCTCTGTAGCCGAGGAACCTGGGCCAGGGCTTTCCCAGCAATTTAGAAGCAATTGGCTTTTTCAGTATATTTTACTGGGTGTTGGGTCTAGAATCTGTTTGATTGGAATCTGACTGCAGATTGACCAGAATAAATCCAAACATCATAAAAAATTAGCAGGAATTTTTCTGTCATAGTTTCCCCAAGGAAAACACAGTTCCTATCCAAATAAAACTAACTTGCAGTTTATTTACTAATCCAAAACTATGGATATCCTTCATAAAAGGGAATCCTTGAGAAATTTTAAAGTGTGATTTTTCTGAGTTTTCTTTTTCCAGTGGATATTTTGCTGAGATGAAATTTGCTAACAACTGTAACAATACGCAGGGAAAGAGGAAAAATAACTTTTTTCAACATTGTGTATAGTGTGCTGCACATAAAAAGAAAAGAAGCAAAGTAAAAAGTACTGCCATGACTTCAATAATCAGAACCTTTCCTTTAGCATTTAAGAAATGACAAGTAAGAAAGTTTTAATATAGGAGAGGATTTTTATTTGCATTTCTTAACAATAAGGGTGGTTTATACTCCACCTGGTGTCTTTTCTCACATCATCTTTTATGGGCTTCTCTCAGTGACAAGTACCTTTGTACAAAGGTTTCCTCCCCCCTTCTCCCCCTTCTCTGGTTCTAACTCTCTAGCAGGCTTCAGCATACAAACACAATGGGAGCATTGAAAGGAAGACAGTGGGACACCTCCTTTGATCTTGTGTTCTAATAACTTGTGTATGTTTGTGTCCAAAAACAATGTTCCAAGGCTGTGAGGACTGCTGCTGCCGAAAAGAATACTCATCACAGGGGCGGTGGAATAGTTAAACTGTATTCAGGAGAGTAAAGTACTGGCCAATAATGTAAACAGCAGACTGTAAACTCTACTAAAATGCTTTGATGACTGAAGAGAGCCCCACTCCACAGCTGACAACACAGACATCATAGGTCTGTTCAAAGCATGGCACTGAGGGTCACCATTAAATCATACAATTCCCTATTACTTTTCATATCCATTCTAGAGGATACTCACTGCACAGGGACAAAAGAAACACGTCTTGCATTAAAGCAAATGGCTACTGTCAGATAAGCCAGCTGAGCTCCTCCACTCTGCTGCTACTTGGCTCAATGTTGTTGGGGTTTTTTAAACTACAAGAAGCTGGATTTCTGTTTTCATTTCTCATGTTTGTAACTCACTGGTGCTTTTCTTTCTGAAAAAGGAAAAACTATTGCTGGATAAACAATTGGCATGGGAACAAAGACCAGTCAGACCTTACACACAGAGCACACTGCTTGTGTACAAGTCACTTCTGACGAAGTGGCAACCCACAGCAAGGGGTGGAGGAAGGAGAAAGTTGCTTGATCACTGTCTTATTATTTACAACTATGGTGTGGTAAAGTCTTGTACTGTCGCATGTTGACAAATCTGTGAACTTTGGAAAGAAAATGTAAGAATCAGGATCTGCACCTATATTTCATATTTAGGTTGCATCTCTGGAGTATTTTCAGCATATTTGAAACTACAGAGTTTGACAGTCACCCAGGCCTGATTTCCAATATGATAGCATTTGCAAAACTCTCATGAAATGTGAAAGGCTTGAATTCAATGTGTGGTGGTTCAGCACAGCACTTCTGTGTTAGCTTTGCTGGGTTTTTTTTTTAATAAGCATAAAGTTTATTGAAGTTCTGTTGCTATAGTAAACAGAGTTGGTGCTGTGCTTACAAATAAGTGTAAGAAGTGTTAACTTAATAGATATCTGAAAAGGATAAAAAATGTTAGTAAAACTATCTTTTGAGCTCTATATGAATTATAACAATTCCGAAGTGTTTTGGCAAACACTCATAACCATATCATACTGAGAAAGAAAACTTTACCCTAAAAACTATGCCTGGACCACCATGTCACTGTACAAATCTGGCTCCAGTAACTTGCCACAAGAATTTTGTCATTCTAAAATAAACTTGGCTATAAAAGTTTAACTTTTATATATTCAACTTGGCTTTGAACATTAAAATAGAGTAGAATAAATCATCAGGTTTATCTCCAAATTGTCTACATGCTGAGTCATTGGTTACTACTGATTTTCCCCACAGGTACCCTGTGCACACCAAGGAGTGGCATTGATACAAAGCCTGTGGTGCCACAGCAATACAGAGACTGAGGCAGGTGAGGAGCAGAGGCACAGAAACAGCCCTTCTCCATTTCCCTGTGTGTGTTTCTGCTCTGCAGGACCCAGCAGAGCCCGGCTGCCTGTAGCCCACAGACAGCCTTGGGGGTGAACTACACAAGACTACAGCAGAAAAGATCCGAACTGTTAACTGCTGAGCGTGGTCCTGGCTCAGTGCTCAGCATTTGTGCAGCTCACCAAGGCTGTTGAATCAGCAATAGGCTCGTTTCAGGCACAGACCCAGGGGGATGCAGGCACACAGCAGGAGCAGAGAGCGTGTCAGCACTGCCCAGCACAGCACACGCACGCTCCAGGTGACGAGACATGGACAGAACCCCGTGTGCAAGGAACTCCTTGCAAGGAAAACAGGAATCACTAATGCAGTTCAACTATATTGAGGTCACCAACACTACACACACAGCTTGATCTAAATTGTCCTCGCTGTTTACTTATTCTCTAAACTTTGCTGTGGAAAACAGCTTTGTTTTCAAAATTTACTTAGTTTTTTCTTACAAGGTGCATCCAATAGAACCACAACACTGATTCATACAGATAAGACACTATCTTAACTGAGCCTAAAACCAAAGCCTTTTTCACTTCTATATGGAAACTTCTGAAGGACTGGCAGATGGACAGATGTGAAATGACCAAGTAAATTCTGAACATTTAATTTATACTTCTGTGCTTTTCTTTTACCGTTAGCTTATCAGTGTTACAAGACTTTGCATCTACCAAGCACATTGATTTAATTTGTGTGCTGGATACGTGGCCCCTTCACTGTACCTCTGCAACATTTTCATATGGCATTAATGACATAATTATTGCATTCAGATAAGCTCCATTAGTTTGAATGAAGATAACCCATGGAGATCCACTTTGCTGCTCTGTTCCACTTTCTGTGTCCTTTTGCATTGTGCATTTTCAAATACATGACAGAAGCTACAGGAATTCTGGGATTTGCATAAAACTAACAAGCCCTCAATTCTTCTCCTAGCATTCATAATTTTGCCATGGTGGTTTTGAACCAGTGCCAGACCACGTCTAACCAAGGCAGCATTTCTGCCAGTGTCCTGCAAAGGCAGGGTGCATCAGAGCAGGCTTTCCCTTTTGCCTCTGTTCTGGCAGCCAAAGGGCAGACAAGTGAATGAACTCAGGCACATAAACCACACACCTTGTACTTCCTCAAAGCATTACCTACTGCCCTCCCTTGGAAGCCTCTTGCAATGTCTTAAGAGAATCTTTCCCTGTAAGACTCCTTCAGTATTGTGAGGCAGATATAGGACTGTAGCTGGATCACTGCTGCTAATACCACCTTCACAGAGTAAGAGAACAGTGTCTTATTTATTCAACCAAATTTAGATTTAAAAAAATACAAATTCCTGAAAATATACTAGGTGGAATATATCTTCCTCTACCGTCAATGGAGAGAAATGAGTGACCTATTTTATATGTCTCTGTGAAGTTGAAATGAATCATCTTCTAAAAGTACCTATTAGGACATGATTTGTCTCATCTTAATATAGACATTTAAAATAGGTCAGATGAACAGGTTATTGCCCTCCCTTGGCTATAAGGGGAGCCCAGGTGACCAGATCAAGTGAAGATATTGTAGATAGCCAAAGTTGGATGAGATGCATTCCACTTTGTGCATATGGAGCAAGATTTTAAGGTTCTTCTTGCCCCTGGTCTCAAAGGGAGAGGCGACTTTTCTTTTAAACACAGAAAGAATACTCCTGCATGCTATGCACTGTAAAACATTCAGGAGATCGGAGGGGACAAAATGCTCCTAAGCTGGACAAGGCTCAAGTGGGATGTACAAAAGTGTGAGAGATCACACCTCTGTCACCGTACAGAAGACAGTCAATGTGAAAATTACAGTGTGTTAAGCCAATTCTTTTATGTGTAGTTGTGGCTCTGTGGAATGTTTCAAGATGTGTTTTCTGTTTCTGCAAGGAGTTAGCATGTCACCAGAAAAAGTTTCTAACTGCTCTAGTCTTAGGGTCTGCTCTAATCAGCCCTCTTGTGCAGAAAGATCCTGTAAGAAAGACATTGTGACCAGATCAGCCATTCCCATCAACCTCAAGCAGACAAAACACGTGCAAGAACAGCTATGCAAGCTCTACTCCTCTGGTAATCCTAACCAACTAAGCAGTGGGAGCACCATAGCTTACACAGGCCTAAGGAAACATAGGGCAAACCAACATAAGGGAAATCCACTGACAATTTCTAAATACAGAGAAGTCATTTCAGACTCAAGAGTTCCCTGAATAACAAGTTGTGAGAGACTGAGAGATGATTGAGTGGAAGTATCATGATATGTTAACCCTATTATATTCTTCCCCAGGCATCTGCTTTTCGTCTGTTAGAGACCAGTGTCCTGTTCAGCAATTCTTGATCTACCTACCACAGAAAAATAAAGTGGATCATGAGTGTTTCAGACCAATTGAAGAAGTTCAATTAGTATAGTCCCCATGGAAGAGAGGAACAAAATTCTTGCACCGAGTTCAACTAAGCCACTGAGCTGGTCTGGAGGCTCCATACTGATTTCAAGAGACCCATGAGGTACTATTCATTCTCTTTATGTCTGAGTAGCTGAACAATAATATCCACATTATTAAAATAAAATCTTGTTTCATAAGACAGTTTCCTCATATGTTCTGAGTATTTCCTACTGAGAGTGGGAAGGCATTAATAAAACTGGATTTAAAATTCTACAAATCAGCATAAATCTCTATGGAAAAAGAGTATACTTCAGCTCTTCCCCGCTGTTGGATTATTGTTGAATACCCTATGGTTCTCCACAAATTCTTTTCTGTGAACAAACCAGTGAGACGGATAATGGAACTTTTGTTTATAAATTCTATATTCTCTTTACTATACTGTCTCATATTTTAATAGCTCATCTTTCACACAATGGAATCATACTCAGAATTATGGCACCCTGGCATATAGTTAAGGAATTTAGATGTCTCAGTCTTAAATCAGGCCAAACAGGACTAACAATCTAAAAGCTGACATAGCCTCCCCCTGGTCATGATTGAAGAGGTTTAACAGTTTTTGGCTGCTGTATTGCCTCCTTGGGTACAGCACTGGTGCCGCTTCCAGCTGATCACAAGGCTCCAAGCCCAGCAGTTCAGCCAGGGTTCAGCCACCTCCCTGTGCCTTCCTCCAGACCGTCCTCCATCCCTCTGTCAGCAAGGATGTCACTGTGCTAGACAGTGCCAAAGTTTTACTAAAGTTAAGATGAACAATATCCTCTGCAACACCCACCTTTCTTATAGAAGGCTGCCAGGTTTGCCAGGGATTATTTCCCCGTTTCATAATCAATGCTGAGCACTCTCAGTCACCTTCTGTCGTAAGCATGCTTGGAAATGGGTTCTGGGACCATTTGTTCCATTGCCTTCCCTGGGATCAGTGTGAAGCTTACTGGTTTGTAACTCAGATTCTCCTTTATGTCCTCCTTGAAGATGTGTGTCACGTTTGCTTTATTTCAGTCCTCGGAAGCCTCCCCCAAGAACAGTGACCTTTAGTCAAGAGTGGCCTCACAGAGATACCAGCCAGGTCCCCCATGAGCGCATCCCATCAGTTCCCATGGACTTGGTACATCCAGCTGCTTGAAACACCCCCTCACCTGCCATTTCTTCACTGAGGGCGTGTCTTCATTGCTTCAGGCTTTCTCACCGGGCTCAAGAACCTGGGATTGCTGGAGGCTGGTTTTACCAGGAGTGAGTGAGCTGAAGAGTTCAGTGAGCACCTTGGCCTTCTCTGTGTCCTTTGTCACTGGGCCCACCACCTCATTCAGCAGCAGACACACATTTTACCTGCTGATACACATGCAGAAGCCCTTTTTGTTGTCCTTCCCATTCCTTGCCTAATTAAACACCAGTTGGGCTCTGGCTTTGCAAGCCCCAACCACCCATTTGCGTGGGTTGCTGGAGTCTACAGTGGGGATCACGCCTGAAATTTGTGTCTAGGGTCAATCAAAAATTCAATGTACCAACCTCAGAAGTAAACATGGAATGGTCTTTTGTGTACAAACTGGCAGGACACTGATTTTGCAAGGACCACAAACTATCCCAGCCATCCATAATTTTCACTTTAGCAACCAAAAGAATCCAGATGTGATTCCCTGCATTCATTTAAAGAAAATTAAACAAAAGTAAATATTACAACCAAATATAAGATTTTCAAACTGCTACAATGGTCCAAGCCTTTGTCAGGCTTACAGCTGGGATCAGAGCTGTGCAGAAAGTAGGTTTTCTGCTATGTAGGAAATCGCACAATTTCTTTTTTAATTCTAAATGAGGTAAAAGTTCATTATTTATTTTCATAAATTTTTAAAATTCTTTTTGGGTTTAAACTGATGGTTCTGATTTTTAGGCTTTTCCTGTTACAAAAGAGCTTCTCTTCTAAGTTTTAAACAATGGGCTAAAAAGCTATTTTACAAGGTCAAAGTGTTCTATTCTAAAAATATAAAGAACTTCTGTTTCAAGCCTAATCAAATATTCTGCTCCAACATTTTAATACACAGAGCATTGTCAAAAGGGAAACATTTATATGGATTGCCATTTTGCAATGAAGAGGTGTTCCACCATAAATTTTCTGACCAGTTCCAATTTGAAATGTGAGCAAATTCAGGGATTATGTTTACAAGTTGCTTTATGTCTTCAGTGGTATGAGTTACCCCTTTCATCTCCTAAGGGCAAGGATGACTCAGAAAATCATGATCGAAAGTTCAGGTCCTAGATATAGCAAATATAGTAATTATACTTATTATTTTATATTAATTTAAAGTTTTAAGATATCATCTGAAAAAAGACAGTTTCCAATTCTGATGAATCTCTGTTTACCTAGGTTCATCTTGCCGGGGATTTTAGTGAGGAAGGTACACTTTTATTTCAGAAGCATTTTGGTTTCTATTTCAGTTTTACTGTAAGGGAAGAGCATTCATTTCTGTCAGCTCCCTTTACACCCATACTGCAGGGTGCCTCTGATTATGCTAAACATTTTGGCCAGTTAAAGCCAGTTAGCTTTATTTTATGTGGTTTTATACTGAAGACTTTACATTTCCTTTGTGAGGACACCAGGGCTTTTTCACCACATGAGATGCAAAAATTAATAATACTTTGTTTTGCTAATACTGAGTTAACAGTCGCAATGTACAGCATCCAGCCTAACCCTGAGCAAGAGCTCTGTGCCCATCAGATATTCCAAACAGTACAGACATAATCCTATTAAAAAGATAAAATAATATAAGAGAAAACAAAGCAAAAGGAATCTTAAGTATGTATATTCCTCTTTAGGCTTCACAACTGAGCAGTCCCTCTGAAGCCATCACATTTCATTACTCTGGTCCAGCCCTGTGCATAGAAAAGGCGGCTGCATATCCTTGAGCTCTTTCCAGCCTGCATTCGGCACAGATTTTGAGTATAGGATGAGCATCTGACCTTTAAAAAAATCTTAAATTCAGAATATATAAAATAGTCTGCTTAGCCATTCTTCTTATTTCTAAAGGAGATTAAATGCAGTTGAAGAAACTACACTGCATTCAGAAACTGGACCCTTTGGAAGAAAGGGTGACATTTTCTCAAAAAGAAAAAGTCCACAGACTAGGACTTTTCAACTGTTTCAGTATAAAAGAGCCAAATATAAAGAGCAGGAAACCATTCTGTACTTTCAGAATAATGTGAAAAAGACAACCCAAGAGAGCTTTAATACCTGAAATGCTCTTAAATCCTAAAGAAAGACTTTTTGTAATACTATATCAAAAGGGGAAAGGGAAATAGCCCAACACAGTGCTTTCCTTTTTTCAGCATGATATGGATGTGGAAAGTATGTTAATTCCCGTATTCTCAAAGGAAAACAAATAGCATAAACAGACAGACAGGAGAGGAAGAGAGCAGTATGTTTAAAATAATAGAGAAACCCACCACTCATTTAAGCTGTTAGCTCTGGGAAGGCTCAGGCTGTGTGTCCAATCACAGGACCTACAGTTTATGCCAAGGCTTGTTTCAGATGCATTCTGCACCAACTCCACCAAACGCAAACACAATTAGAGCATTCAGCATCAGACAGTAGGAGATCCCCTTTGATGTTGGGATAAAATGAGGATATGCATGGTTTTGTCCAAAATGACAACCATCCCAGGTTTACTAATGGGTATCTAATAGAAAAAGAGAACTTTATGATGCTCATTAATTACCAAACTGTCATGTGCTTCTGGCAGAAAGAAAGTAATCCTCTTCTCCAGATTAGACAGCCACCACAAAGGACTTCAAAGAAGTTTCAGTCCCCTCCCCTGAGAGCTGCCTTGCATAAACCTCACAGCACTAACCGTGCAAATTAAAAGAGGGGAGCAGTTGACAAACCCTTCTTGATACATGCGCAGTCTATTGCTGTTGGCAGTTCAGACACGAGCCCTTATTCTGCTCGCAGATGTGCACATTCTCTACACATAAAACGTGCTCTGAAATTCACACAAAACTTTACAAATTATCAGTAAACAATGCTTTCCATTCTTGCTTTCAAACCTGGAGATATTTGTGCTGAAGATCCTTTGGTGGCAATAAAAATTCTATTTTAAGAACATGGAAATGTAGAAGAAATACAGCTGAAAGTCTAGTTCTCAGAAATTTTCCTCAGATGCTTTTCTTAATTAGGAGCAGCTAAAGTATGCCTTTTACTGGCAAATCGCCACAATGGGTATAAAGGGCTGCAGAAATCATCCAATATGAGAATGGATGTGTTAGGGAGCATGAAGCACTTACAGTGATTCCTCTAGTTTAAATGGTCAGACATTTATAGAGTTGGAGATTTTGCCTTCAGCACAAATTCCTTCCCTTGCTGTTACATTTCTATAAATTCTTTATATGTAACTTTTTTTTTCCCAGGGACTGAAGTACAGACTTCAAAGTAGGCAATACATTTCACATATTTATGATTGTCACCCAAATGCATGTATTTATGGTTGTTTTCACAAAGGTCTGAAATAGTGATAAAGTCTGAATTGTCTCTCAGGAGGAGCAAGGGGACAGGTACTTATGATGTTTAGATGACACGTGAATTCTAGATGACAGGATTATGTTCCTTAACATATTTTCCTTGTGTTTTCCTTATTTACTCATGTGCATTCAAATCACTTTACTGACAAGGGGAAAGACAATGAGCCCCATTATGATTTAGAATCTGAATATCCTTATTCAAAGCATCCCAAGCAGCATTTCCCTAAAGTTGTGAGACTTGGTCTTACTGGACAGATCAGCTATTTAATAGGTCCCCCACAAATTTTAATTTTAAAATTAATTTAAATTTGAATTTAAATAAGGTCTTTCTCCAACCAACTTGACAGATATTTTAGAATGATGATTGCCAGAAGCATACTGCTATCCAAAATAGGACTGGCTTTATGTTTACCAAGAACATAAGAGTCCAGGGGAAGACATGTTGAGTGACAAATAGTACTAAAATAAATAATCATAGGGATCATCAAAAACTGTTCCTTTGTTCATACCATTTTTCAGACAGCATTTCTTTGGTACATCCTGGTGAACCTATTCCAAACCCTAAACACTTTGAAAGATTCCGTCCTTCCCAACTAATGTGTTTGCTACTTCTCAGTTCAATTTTAAAATAGCAATTATATACCTGGGAGAAAATAGTTTTAATTTTCCTTTTTTTTTTTATAATGAATGATTTAAATCCTTGAAAACTCTACGGTTACATCATGTATGCTGAACACATGACCAACCTGGGTGACAGCTACATATGTAAAGTCCTAAATGAGGCTGGCTGAAATTTGTTATTCAACCTTTTTAGAGAAAAAAAATCATCTTTTGGGAGGTAAACCCCAAAACATTTCAATCTAAATAAAATTTCCATAGTAGAGAAATGTCAAAAACTTATAAAATGCGAGCAGAAAACTGGAGAAAAGGGAGTTTTGTCTAAGAATTCTTTCTCTTTCCATTATCCATTGATTGTATTTGAGGATCAAAAGTACATTGCCTGATTGCCTCTACAGTTAAACCCTTCATTGTCAGTTTTACTCACTAAACATGTTCCTTCCTAGAGTATTCTTTTCTCTATATTAATAACTACTAAGGATCTCAACATTTCTGAATTACCATGGGCAGAACCTTGACTTTGCCATCAGCTCTCCGGAAAGAGCATTTATATGGGCCCAGTGGGGCATGACAAAATAAAAATTTACTATTTGAATGTGAGACAGTCAGTGTTTGGTCAGATACAGAGAAGCTGCCTGGTAGGTGCCAGCTCCAGCTCTAGACCATGAGAATAAGCAAGTGCCCTACATGGGGGGAAAGACAAGCACTGCTCACACTGAGAAGTCAAATGAAATATGATTACAATGACTATATATTGTGCTATAGAAACTTTCCTGATTGTATCTCTATGGATTCTAAATACCACTATGTGCTCTTGATGCCACTACTTCTATCTGTTGTTTTCTCTGGTGTGAAAACATCACAGATTATTTTAAATTATTAATAAAGACAGACCAAATATTTGATTAGTTTGCAAGTTAGCTAAAGATGACCAGAGCTGTAGGCTGAATAGCCACAGGATTTTCTTTTCTACCCCTTTTTAGAGGTTATCCACTACATCTGAAAATCCAGTGCCCATCCTTAGTTGGAAATGCATTTCAGCTGATGCAAAAAGCAGGACAAAATCTTTGACATAACATCCTCTGTTAAGAACATCCTCCTCCACCTTCTTCCCCAAAGATAGCCAAGAAACTGTCGTTTCTCAGCACAAATCCAAAATACAGCCCTGTACCAGCCTCTCTGAAGAAGATTACCTCTACCCCAGCTGAAACCAGCACAGAAAATAAGAGTCAGGAGTGAGGCACTCCCAGCTCAGTGTCACAGGTGTCCATTTCTGAGGCAAGTTCTCTCCTGGTAGGCGAATGAAAGTGATGCATTCATACTCCTTGCATTCCTCTATGATTTTTGTCACAATAAGACCAAAATCACAGTTAATTCCTGAGTATATGGGTATGTTTCTGGGGACACACCAGCTTCCGGGATATGCCCACAAAAATGTGAATCCATTTGTTGTTTGTTTTCTCTAGTGAACATCAATGGAGAATTCTTGTTCTGATATTCTCCGGTTGTCATCAGACAAACAAGTCATTATCCTAGATATGAGAAAATTTCCATTAGTTTTCCTTTGGTAAGTGACAGTTGAAAGAAAAGAAGTCCTGGGAAACTTTTGGAATAGGATGATCCTTGCAGGCAGAAGTTGAATCGGTTTCAATTAAAAATGCAATCACAGAGGAGTTTGTACTGAATTTTTGTGCTGCATTTTCAAACGTGAAAGAAGCAGTGAAAGAACAAATGCAGGCAGCAAAAAGAAACCCAAGGCAAACAAGCAACCTGATCTGAGAAGAGATAAGATAAAGAGTTTTACGGTAGAGAGCTGGATGGACAAAGGCCTGGATCTGTGAGTCCTGTTATTAATCCCAGCTATGCCCAGGGAAACAGGACTCAGTGCATATTCTTTATGACTAGACAGATTTGTCCCAGAGAAACAATTCACTTCATAGTCAACTTCTCCTCCTAACAGAAACAAGCTAAAATTGGTGAGCCCCTTAGGTCAAAAAGAGATTAGTGGTGTTAGCAATGAGATCTGAAGCACAGAAATTTCAAACTGCTGTTCCTCCTCAGCCAAAGTGCAAGCTCAAAAGTCGAACTCGAATGGCTCACAAGATTGTCAGTAAGGGCAGGAGGGTTTTAATAATCACCCAGTCTGATCTAGCACCAAGGATGTTTCAAAATTTTTTCCCCTTCAAGAAGTGGAATCTTTCCAGTCCAGGACCAGACCTTGATATGCTGGAATCAGCCAGCACAGGGCATAACTGGCCACAGCATGACTAAATGTACAAGTCAGGAGGGAAGAAATAGACCCCACTTGAACTGGCAAAGGTCATGAGGAAACTTGTATTTTTGGCATATTCAAATACTCATAAGGTCTTCCGGGATAAACAGGCAGCGAATCAGTTTATACACACTCAGATGCATCTGGACTTGCAGATCTGGATCAGGGGAGAAAAGAAGCAACAGTCATTCCTGGAGGCTGTGGATTTGCTGATAGAACTTGACCCTTTCCCTTTTCCTCAGCAGTGCACTTCACAGGAAGGCAACTGGAGCTGAAAAAGATGCCAGCTCATTGCTGTGAGCTGAGACAGCACAACTGGGAGCCTGATCCTGGGAAAGCAGAAGTCTGAGGTATTTTGAGATGGTTCTCTGCAATTTGCTACAGCAATCAGTTCAGGTGGTAGAAGAAGGGTAAATGGGAACAACTGAAACATTAAAAGAAGTTATTAAACCTGCCAGCATGAAAAACTTTCCCCTAAAAAGAACTGGCCAGGTGTCCAAATGATCATAGATACACAGAAGTTTGAAGAGTGTTGGAAGTCAATTTATGAGTTTGCCAGAATGTGAAAACTTCAGCATAGGTTGGATGAGACAGAGGAACCCCTATAGTGGTCAGCAAATGTGACTGGGCAGTTTTAGGAGTGCATTCCTCACTTCCATACAGACATATATACAAATGCACACACAAGGGCTGCTCCTTTTCTAGTCTGCCCAAGAGTGAAGACCCATCAGAGAGTGAGCCCAGGGCCCAGTGATGAGGGCTGAGCCTGTAACAGAACTGCAAGTGGTGCTTTGGAACGGGTAATGTTTATGTGCCATAGTAGTGTACCTCCTGGCAAAAGACTTTAGTTCAGTAGGACATTTCTAGTTGAATTTTCAGGAAAACAAATTTATGATCTGGGAAAATCATGTATTGCCGCCATAGCTTTATAGATTTAAACACAAAAGGCTTACATATGGGCATGGCAATAATGCTTTGTCCATTATTACTGTACTGAAAAATTAGCAAATGCTATCCCAACCAGAGTAACTACAGGTAAAGACATCCAAACAAAACTACATGAGATAAAAAACAGATGGCTCCTTGTGCCTCTGTTAACTCCTGTTAATATACCTGAAAGGACTGGGTCATCAAAAGCATGAGTACAGCCAGAATTTATACAACTGACAAAGTTCCCACTTCATTGACTGGAACAACGGATTTGTTCTTTCAATAATAGCCTACAGGGTGCTGAAAGACTTACCTAAGAGGGATGCTGCATTGGAACAGAATGCCACAGTGAAATCAGCCAGTACATGAAGCACTCCACTCCAGTATGCAGTTCTTCTTCAGATAATCATGCTTAATGCTTTTTCCACCACATAAGGAAATCCTGGTATTTCAAATTGAAATAAAGATGAAGGATGTGGAACAATGTTCAAGTTACTACTGAGCCTCTTAAGAGACAGAAGTACTCTGGCTGAAGCTGTTGCTATCATGAGTCTCTAAGCTGCAAGCTGACAAACATCCATGTTGTGTCTTAGTTTAGACAACCCTGATTGTGAGTTTTTCTAAATGACCGATAATTAACATTTCACGCAATCTTTTTTCTGAAGCTGTTTGTTCATTCTATTATGTGATTACTAAACAAAGATAGACCTACAGCAAATATAAGATAAGGTGTCCTTTCACAAAGGAGAACAGATTTCAATTCTGAACCTCTACAAACAAATGTAGAGTGGAAACATGCCTGATTTGCTAGTCCCAGATCTAGAGCAAACATTTCTAGGATACTTGAACAGCTTGGTATCTTTAAGACAAGCATTCGCACAGCTCAGATGTAAAAAAGTTGCCACAAAACAGTGCCTCTATCAAGGGGCTAACACTTCACAATATCTGCTTTACAGTCAAGTAACCTCCATTTCCTTCATATTTTCAAAGCCTGCCCAAAATTTTTAGCCATATGAAATTACAACAGTGATTCAGAGATACAGTTCCTTAGGTCCTGTTTTCATTACAGGAAAAAACCCCTCATTTTAAGCCTAATTAAAACCTGACACACCCTTTTAACACACCTCACAGTACAGAGGCAAAGGTCATTTTCCTGCCACAATGCTATCTTGCCCTGCCTGCATTTACCATACTCCTCAAAAACATCAATGAATCCCAAAGAATAGCTTATAATTATTCCAAATAGCTTCATCTAACAAAATATAGAGCATGAGCTCATCTTTTCATAGAGCATGATGGAAAGAAAAGGAAAACCAGTTGGAGGTAAATGGTAAAAAACAATCACCTGTACTAAAGAACTGTTATAAAAGAACTCAGCTGAGTGTGCCACAGTCTTACTCAGAAGAAAGTCTAAGCAAATACTGAAGTTAGGTGGAAGGGATTGTTAGAGTTGCCTACGCTAGTTAAAAGCCTAGAATGTGTTAGGGGGAGGGTTCTAGACTGGGTTCAGGTATAACATGCATGGGATGAAGCAATGAACAGATTCACAGCAGTAATGCTGATTGAAATCCAGGTATCTACCATGAGGGCCACGTGTTAAAGTAGGGCTATTGAACAAATGGAGAATATTAACTCATGGTCAGATAGCAGATGCTTCTCAACAGGGAGAGAGCTGTGGTTTATAAGACTCCTCGTGCAGGTCACTAAGTGGGTGATTGGAAATAAGTTAGTCATGCTCACCTGAAGTGTTAACCATATAAATGCTCTGATAAAATCACAAATGACCCAGTTATCATTGCTGGACTAATGAAGCTTGAAAGCAATGCAGCAAGTATTCAAAATGCTGATACCCACAGAGCACTCCAGATGAGCCTCCATGTACCCAGCCAACGACAGCATCACTGTGGGGGCATAATAACTGATGTTAAGAAGATGGTCAGAGCAAATAAATTTATTGCCAGATTATATTTGATGATATAAAGTTAACAAATTGGGAAAATAGCTCTATTCACTCCGAAGGCTCTTCTGAAGGTGTTTGTATCTTGAAAATAATCCTAATGTTAATGCAAAATTGTGAGTGCATTTTCTATTTTAAAAAATAATCAGTATAATAGCTGTTAAGAAGATTTATCTGATCATCCTGTTGAGGGTCAGAACAGCTTATCTGTTCTTAGAACTGTAATGATAATATTAAGCATGCAAAGCAGCAGCTATGGATCTAGACAAAGCTGCTCAGTAAATCAAAAGGCTCCCCCGCTATGTTACACAGCACACAAACAGCTTTAGCTCCAGCTCTGCACGCACTGACAGCTACTTACAGGAATTTTAACTCTAGGACACAATATTAAGATGATCTTTTTGGAGCAGTATTCTTCCATTCTGATGTCCCCCCCTCTCTGGCAACCTTCTCTGAGTGACTAACTTCTAACTTGAAAGAGGCAGAGAAGGCAGAAATGCTGGCACACTCTGACAACGAGCACTGAAAGCTGGAGTTTGCACCTTGAGCTATGGGAGATCTCAGAACTTCCCTGGTACAGGAAAGGTCCATGCCATGGTGAGCATGCACAGCATGCATAAAGCCTAAAGCCAACTATAAAATAAAACTCCAATTTAATCTCCCTCTTGAAATCTCAAGATGAGTATCACAAAGAAATAGTTAGATATGGAGAACATACACTTCAAATCAGAAGCTCTCCGTGTGCCTCTAACGCAGGAATATCAAGCTTCAGCTTTCTGAATGTGAGCTGATAACCAAGTTAAGGAATGATACAACCAGCAGTTCAACAACTACTCAGCTGTGTCATTTTCTGACCAGCTTCTCTTTTTCTACTCTAGAGTAAACATAGTTGACAAGGCCAAATATGTAGAACACAGACACACAAAAAACCCCAAACAATAAATCAAAACAAAGCTGGTGGCTCCATACCCACAGGGGAGAGCCACAGTCTGTTCTCTTGCAACCAGTCTTGGTTATGAGAGAAATTCCTGTGAAGGCAAATTGCTGTGAGAGAGAAGTGCTGCACACCACAGGCAGGGAGCTCTGCCAGCCTGGGCTGCAGGGAGGGTGGGCGTTATTGGGGTCACTTATTTTCACGGGGGAAATGAGGGACAAAAGGATCAATTGCTCGTTGGGAAGAGAATTAAATCAACCAGAAATCAGCAAGAGGGGACAGGGCAGATGTAGAAAGCTAAAACTGATGGCGTTGTTCTTGTGACTTAAGTACAGACTGCAGTATCCAAGACTTTCAAAATAAAAAGTTTATGAACTAAAGCACTGCATATAGATTTCTGTATTTTGTGAACTACAATAAGGTGATGAGCCAAGTAAAAGAAAAAAAAAATTCCAACATTTAGATTGTATTGAAATTAAATATTCCTTTCAAGTAAAAAACTCTGTAATGATCCTAGACTGTACGTGTTTGAATAAAGACAATTTAAAAAAAAATTAAAATTTGAAAGTAAAATATTTCAGAGGTGAACAATATTAAGGGAACATTTTGTGTTCTGCAAACCATAGTGCAGGTTTAAGACTGAAAACAAACAAACAAAAGCTACTGTTTACTTCATGGGGTTTTTCCCCATGGAGAAACATATTTTGATATCTGCATTTTTGCAGAACCTTGAGTAGCTGAGGGGTTCTCAGCAAAGCAGAGCAGAGTTCATCCAGCTGTCAAATGAAGTAAGAGTGAGTGCTGCGATGGGGGATTGACAGGCAGGACAGGATCCTGAGTTTGGTAGTCAAGGAAGAGAAGGCATAGTGAATGGGAAAGGATATTAGTTTCAATGCTTATGAAGAGACAAAGCAAGGAAACTAATAAAAAGGTCCTAATCTCTTTCTGGTAGGCTTACTGAAGTCTTATTTTGGCAAATATATGTAGTCAGATATCACTTGGTTTACACAGTGTCATAAACTGTTATTACTCCTAAGAGGGAAGAGAGGTGTCTCTTCAGCTGGGGATCCCCAGCTGTGTGGGTCAAAGGACACGGGGTCCAGATTGGTGATCCTTAGTCCTGTGCAAAGAGGAAAACCAGAAGATGTAGCTGCCATCTCAGTTACACCCAAAGACTGGATCTAACCCCGGAGAGGAATAGAGCAGTGCACAGAAGTGAAGCTGGAAATCTCCCTAGATTTTTTTTTCCCCTGACTGTAACAACTACATTGAAGAAGGAATTTCATCAACTTGTGCAAGACACTGAAGAGACAGAAAGGGGATAGTTTCTGCAATAGCAATGATTTGGACATACTGCCAAGTTCCTCGCTGTCTGATAATCACAGATTTATATGATAATCTTGACTGGAAGGAACTCTTGAGATCATCTCGTCCAAACCCCTTTAATTTTTATATCTGTTCAGAATTTCCTTTGATGCAACCTGTGACCACTGCTCCTCAGCTTTTCACTGTGCATCTCCAGGAAGAGTCTCATGAGTATTCAGGATCTGCAACACTTTGTCAAGCTAATGATCCAGTATCATGTTTCTAAGCACTACAAGCTGCTAAGGGAGGAACAATGCATGCACAGATTAACTCCACCATCCTTTCTGATTCCAACAAGTGGAAATTTAGGAACGCCAAGTCTGCAACCCAGCAGTAGTGGGTAATTAGACGTAGATTTAATCCTTTCTGTAACCTATTTGGTTTCCACAAAATTCTGTGGTGGAAAGTTCTGCAGTTGACTTATAAATTATGAAAAAGTGCTTTCTTTACTTGAAGTGAAACAAATCGAGCTCTCCTAGTTTTAGCAATATTTTATTGGAAGCAAGTGAGACTAAGATGCACGGCTTCACTCGCTGATTTATGCAATTTCAATGGCAATGGATCTCAAGGATGTTTTCAAACTTTACAGTTCAGGGAAACTGTTGAGATAGCAAATGTTAACAGCCTCTGAGAATTTCTCTGCATAATAAAGTTTACCATCAGGACTATCACAATGAAGTTTTTCCATTAGACTTCTAGTAGTGTAATTTCTCATGTGAAGACACTCCAAAATAGGCCAGCTCACCCAGGATTTGCAGCACTATAGCTATCATAATATATTATAGATTGACTGGTAAATCTATACATGTGCATGAAAATTGACTGCAACAATGCGAAGAAAGAAATTTGGAAGTAGAGATTTTTTTTTTCCCCTAAAAGACAAGCCCTTGCCCACTTTTAAGATCAAAGGCAAATTGCAAAGATATTATCAAGAAAAACACCACTGTGCCAGTCCAAACCACTAATTACTTTAAAATATTCTATGGTTTCTCCTATATTAATGTTGAAAGCACTGCTGGTCAGAACACTGAACCTGAAAGTTGAAAAACTCTCTTCCTAAAATGATGGTTTTATTTATGTTGACTTTCTTGCTATGGTTGCCCTCCATCCAGTCTGATGCCATCATCTGTTCATTGCTTTCCAAGAGTTCAAGTATAGTTATAATAGCAAGTGAAAGAATAGTAATTAGATCTTAGCAGAAATACCAGGTGTATTTCCAGCTTAGTATGTTCCAGAATAAAAGAATCTACACTGAGTGTTCATGTTGGTGCTGATCTCTCGTAGCAGCTTTTTAAATTTTTCCTTCTGTAGACTTTCCAATAAATGCCTTTAAAACTCACTGCTGTGATCCCTACCCTCCACTTTTGTTTCAGTGTTGAGTCATTCTATTTCACTCCCTTTGTAGCAGCAAACTGCCCTTTGTATAAACTGAACCTGGTTAAGAATTCCCTTTTGTTGCGAATTCGACTGGAATTCTTGGCGGTACATAATGCCATACACCATACCAAGGTGTTTGCTCCAGTATTGCACTCAAAAGCACTGGGCTTTGTTCTGATTTACACACTTCAGATGAGATCAGAATCAGGCCAACAGTTTCTGCCAAAAGAGCACACAAACTGAAAGGCAGAGAAGATAAAACATACTCGCTCCAAGAGATTCAGAGAATGAAAGTAGCATAAAGCTTTTTAACTTTTTCTGTTTTGGCTGGGAGTGATGCTAGCCTGTGTGGAGCATCCATAGGCCCCATGGGAGCAGGGAGATGTACCAAGGTTTTAGAGATGAAAGTAAAAAGAAAAATGAACTGGTGAAAAAAAATAGAATTAAAACTTTAATATGTCACCATGCTTCAAAGAAGGTTCCTTTGTTCGTACTGCATGATGCAATCACACTCGGGTTTTTAGAGACGTCAGGACTACTCTCTTTGTAAAGTCAAGAGTTGAGAACAGTTCATTACTGGTGCATCTGTCCTGACATACATCTTCCCCTTGCTAATTGACCATACAGAAGCTAAAGCAAGAAGCATTCATTGCTTGCAGTGCAATCTGGTTCCAAACACAGCTGCAAGGTGACTGGAGGCAGTTTCCCTCCTAACTTGCTCTTGTAGGGGCAGGGAACAAAGATCTGCAGACAGCACACTGGGCTCTTGCCCTGTTGCATCCTGAACTCAGCAAGTCCCATCCTAGAGAATGCCTCCCCTGCCCCATCCAGCCTTTTTTTGCTTTTACTCTTCATATGTTCTGTCGCAGCATATGGCCAAAAAGGCAGCTTTGTTGCCCGTTTTTATCAGGGCTTGGCCTGCCACCAGTTCAGAGTGAAAGCCTCGTTCCCAGGTTAAGATCTCTCTCAGCTCGAACTCTGTACTTCTGAGAGGCACAAGAAAACATAACATCTGTGCAGGTTACACAGCAACAGTAAATCAGTTCTAAGATCATAAGCTTTGTCTGATGTTAAAAGGGAGGAAAATAAAAGGCAGGAATTGGAGCAGCAAACACCTTACAGGTGCTAAAATGTGCCTGGTATTTTAACATGGTCCCAAGCTATTGTTCATAAGTCTGGATGGACCAGACACAAGCAAGCCATGCATGCTACAGAAGAGTCTGCCAAGAGATAGCACAAGCCAGATCTCCCTGAGTCTGTGAATGCTTTAAGTCAAAAGTGCAGCTGGGCTAATAGTCCTTGGGAAAGCAAGCATGAGTCACGGGGTTCAGTAGGCTTTAACAACTCTTTGTGTCACAGGGCAGACATAATCTCACAATCTCACTGTGCAGTTCCTGGACAGCTGGAGAAGGACTTTGGATGTTGTGCTTTCTTTCAAAAATCCAGAGCCCTACTCCTTTAACACATCTCTCCAGGCAATGGAAAGAATCACAACCTGGTCTTGGTTTGCACAGTCAGAGCTATTGTAAACATGCCGTGTCTGCGTGGCAGGACAAGGGCACTCTGCAGTGGGACCAGGACATACAAGGATGCACTCCTCCTCCAAGTGAAGACACAACAAAGAGACTCATCATCCTGTAGAGCTGCAGGGCCTGACTGGGATGCTTGTACCACCAGGACTGAGGGGTACAAATCAGAATTCTCGTGCTCCACAGTGTGGCACAGATTTAGTACAATAAATAAAAAATTACATTTTATTTTGGTTAATGTGCTGTTACTTCTTACTATGTCTGAAAATTGTGGTTTACCTGCTTTGCTTTCACCAAGAACTGAAAGTTGCGTGTGTCTCAAAACAAGTAGATTTACTCCATGGCAGACTGATGGAGAATGTATAGACATTACTTTTTCCTATACCCCCCAGATGGCTTCTTTCTCCAGATGCAAAATATGTGTTGTTTTCAAAGCAATGTGTATTGTACAACATAAAACATGCCAAGTTTCATGAACACCTAAGCATGTTTAAAAAATAAGCATTGGATGATACTCATAAATTAAAAGTTGCTCATTAAAGCTAATATTTGTTTATTTTTAGTAATTATGTTAATCCTGAAGTATTTTTGTGGTATTCATTGAAACTAGTTGCAATGAAATGTTTACTAAAGTATAGAACATCTTTCTGTATAAATCTATTGCCCAGTTAGTTTTTCTAAATTTGACAAAAAGGATTAAAATTTTATAGAGTCTCACTGGCAACCTTAAAACAACTCCAAATGACACAAGTCATTGATCAGTCACCTCAAAGTGGAAGAAGCCACTGTCATCTCATATTGTTCATATGTGAATAAGTTTGTAAGTTTAACTTAAAAGTTTATAAGATTAACTCCAGATAATTTTAACTGCTTTTTAGACAAGGTATTGGGTTTGTTTTGGTTTGATTTTGAAACATAAGCTGTGCTCCACTGCCAGAAAACAGGCCCCTGGGTATGTTGCCTTCAGTATGTCCTCCATCAGTTAAGATTTTGATAAACCTAGTTTAGAGGGGCTAAAATGTTGGATTTTTCCAAACGTGCCTGATATAAATAAGCCGAGTGTTTTGGAGAGGAATCCAGAAGTATTTAATCAGGCAAAACTTCCATTGATTTCCATGGGAGTCTTGTCAGAGTAAGAACTGAGTTAAGACTTCAAGACTTGGCACATTATCAATCCCAGCAAATGACGGGCGAGAGCTGATGCCTAACGCATGTTCTAGGGAGGAAACTACTTGGCTCAGGGACCAGATTTAAAACATCACATACTGTAGTTTAAGCCCTGTAAGAAGTGAGAAGAACAAAGCTTAAGTTAGTCTCTAAACACCCAAGTCAGAGTTCAAATACAGTGCAAATATTCTTTACATATCTCAGCACATCTAGTGGCACGCTTGCTGTAAAAGGCAAGAGCGATGGATAAAAGGGAGCAGGTCTAAATGGGAAATCAGCGCCCAGAGGAGCGTCACGATGCCCCTTTTTCACAGGCTATTGATGAGTAGATAACACATGATTGTAGTGGGACAAAGTTAGTTAAGAAACACTATTAAAATAAGAAAGAGAGTATTTCATATAGGTATTTTAGAGATTCTTTTTTTCCTAAACTTCTTCAAACAGCAAACTCCTTTTTATCCTGTTTGGCAGTGTGGGGGAGCCTGAAATATCACATCCTCATAACCAAAGGCAAAAGCCAAGAAAAAGAGAGATGAAGGGGTTTACTATACAGCCTTTTCTAAATGCTAACAAACATAACTCTGAATTTGTCCCACAGATTGTGTTTACCACTGCACCAGCTTGCCTTATAAAGGCAAATTTTTCAACATACTTCAGTAATAAAAATGAGTGTAACAAATGAAGTAAGCTGTTCAGGAATGGGATTTCTAGCTCAGTCACTCTGTCTGATCCATCATGAGTGGCAGTCTTTTAATGTCCCTGATGTTGCAGATTAGATCAATGGCTGGCAATTAACTGGGGGCTTTGTCTGATCTGCAACAGATTCAGAAACTGCAAAAATTCCCTTTGCATAGCACACCCGCTTCTCAAACTCCTTCATATAGGATACTGCTCCAATGGAGGACAAGGCTACAGGCCATGAAAGCTCAGTTGTTTTGAAGTATGCTGTCCTGGACACTTAAAAATTCCATCTTTCCTATAAGGAATGTCTTTCTGGTAGAACATTAAAGCATGAAAATTGTGTGCATTAATACAAAGTGCTGGGCTAACACATAGGCCTGTATTTGAACACTATGAAATATTTTTAGGACAATACAGAGAGAGACAAAGGTAGAAACAGATTTCAAAGCTGACCAGGTGCTGGCAAATGAAAACCAGGGGTCGTCTGGAGTTGTTTCTAGGCAAACATAAAAATCTGAGTTGCACTCAAAACAGGAAAGATTTTCTACTTTATTTCTCATTGATTTGACTGACTTTTTTAGTAAGCATACTGCTTTTTTTAGTAAAAACCCAACCCCTGTTCTGCCTGCACAGGCATTTGCTTTTTAATTGAAACACCTTCCCCCGTCATTTAAAACTTAAATGGTGACCTCAGCAAGAGATGAGAATTGTAAACAAATCC
Organism: Platysteira castanea; assembly: GCA_013397175.1. Lineage (NCBI taxonomy): Eukaryota > Metazoa > Chordata > Aves > Passeriformes > Platysteira > Platysteira castanea. The sequence continues at coordinate 77,847 of VYXC01004205.1, read as the reverse complement.
TTTATACTAATTCTTTCGGGGCAGAATTTTGACACTGTGATGAGTTTCACAGTGTGTGAACTGGACAAACACATCCAGCATATACTAGGACACATCTTAACCATCAAATCATATCCTAAGTAAGAAGCTGACTCAGTGCACAAGCCAGTTTACCCTATCCCGAACTCTTAATGGCACACAGACTCCTCACATACTGCCTGAATGTAACATAGAGTCTCACAGTCCATACATTTTAAACAATTGCTTTTCTTTCCCCTTTTTAAACTGGTAACAGTCTGTGGGAGAGGAGAGTTCACTAGATAAAAAAGAGAAGAGAATACTTTCTGAGCACAGCCAGTGTACACAGTCAATGACATCCTGGCCTGTATCCAAAGCTTTGCCAGGGGGCGTTCAGGTCAGACATCAGGAGGAGTTTTTTCACTGAATGGGTGGTTAAGCATTGGGACAGACTGCCCAGGGGAGTGGTGGAGTCACTATGCCTGGAAGTGTTCAAGAAACAAGTGGACGTGGCACTTAGTGCTGTGGTTTAGTTGACAAGGTGGTCCTGGTTAAAGGTTGAACTCAATGATCCTGGAGGGCTTCTCCAGCTTTAATGATTCCGTGATATCCACTGAGGTCTAAGGAAACTGCAAAAGCTTAAACAGCTTTCACCACTTCAATTACAAATTTCATGACCTAAAATGTTCTTAAAATGAATTCATATAGACAGATACAAATTTGAATGCATTAAGACGCCTTTTCCACTTACAAAGGATAGGGCCACCTCTCATTTTTAACTCTATAGATCTGGGACAAAATTTTCTTGGTTATAAATAGTCTTCACCAGCACATGAAAGATGTTCTTCTTCTAAAAAAGACACAGAATTCACCATTTCTCTCAGAGCCTGAAGCTCAGCTTCTTTCATTCTACACAACTCTGTTTCACTCTACACAACTCTGTCCTCCCTCCTGTCACATACTGAAACTTTCTGAGGAGAAGAGAATTAGCTAGAGCTGATTAGGTAGGTGTGAAAGAGGAGCATGCAAACAGTGAGTAGAGACAGCTGAGGCAGTGAAAGGCTTCATAACAGATACAGACAATAACACCTACGTTGCATTGGAGATTTTTAAGTACTCAGCAACCATGGGGAACATTCCAGCTGAAATCACCCTACCCAGAGGCATCCTGGTGAGGATGTTTAGTCAATTTAGTGGTTTCCTTTGCAGCTAAAAATCTCAGAGGGCAGAGGATAAGTAACAGTGAAATCTGATGATTTGTGCAAGTACCCCATGTGATTCCAGAGCTCCTGCTCTGAGGCAGCTGGAGTTATACCCAGTGGCCTGTGGGCACCCAGCATTGTGACAGCTCAGTTGAACAAGTCGTGGATGTTGTCTAACGTACACCATAGTGTGTCAGCCCTGATCTTAGGAAAAAAGACAATAACTGTGATTTCTGCTATGTTAGGATTATTACCTTGTTGCTACCTCTATTTATTTATATACATAAAATTTTGACTCTGAGCTCAAGGTTATTCATTCATAATGAATGGAATGTTTAATGTTCCTTAATTTCAGTTGGACTTTTCACACTTAGCTACATTGGGGCCTAGATATTTCTCTTTCTGAGCCATGCATCACAGCCATGACAATTCAGATATTACAGATTTAAGCAGCACTGCAGGAAAACATCTCTGTTCAAAGACAGCCCTGACTAGGTAGCAGGTCTCCATTCTTTCCACCCCCCAATCTCATTAAGCTTGCAAGAATGGAGCCTTCTCCTCTGGGGGCTGATTCACCTACATAGTCCTCATGTTCCAGGGAATAAATGATCTCAAGACCATTCTTCTAGCTAGGAACATTATATGCCAATATTTTCATAAAATAGACTTGTGATTCTCTTGTAACTAGACAACTGAAAGGCTCTGCCTCCTGAAATAAGGCAGATTACAGAGAGTGAAACAAGGGTACACCTGTCTAAAAATAAATAAATACAATCACAAATATTAAAGTTTCTAGAGGCGTTACTCTCTCAGCCTCCCTGGATATCACCCGGCATGGAAACAGATGTACCAACATAAATGCTTCTTCTTCTGATTTTTTTATTAAAAATATGGCAGCTGGTGAGGCCAATGGTGCTAAATGCACTACTGGAATTTCTGGTTTGTAGTGGGAGGAACTACTCTGAAATTTAAGCACATACTTACAGTTATGTGCTCTTCCATAATAGCTCTGTCATGGGGGTCCCCTGCTGCAGTCAGCATCTTTTAGTTCTAACAGCTTTTTTACTCACACATCCTATCTAAACTTTGCTATTAATGGTAGAGGTAGAACATGATGGGAGCTGTACATCAGCTTCTCTTTGCTCAATGTATTTTTTAAGAAACATACAAACAAACCTGACCAATACTAAATTTTCTAATATCTGGTTTCTACCAATTAAATTAATTCTAGCACATATGATAGGAAGAACAAACCTGGGAAAAGGCCACATGAATTCAGCATACAGCTGCAATCCTGAAGAAAAATGTCCTTAAAAGCATACATGTGTGTAAGACTTAAATAAGCTGGGGTTTATCATTCATTTTAGCATTCTTCAGTTAGTCTTACAGCACTGCAAAACAGTCTCACTCCATGTGTTTCCCCAAGGACACTGGTCGTTTTGTAGAATGGGAATGTAACCTGTTCTGTGCAATAATAATTTTATTAAATTTTTTATGAGAGGCCACAGCCACAGATCCTCAGTTTGTGAGAGTGAGGCGGGCAGGTACTCATACACCTGCTGCAGTGATGGATCTCCGGGGCTGTTACAAGAAGCCGGGGGAGCTGTGCAGAGCTCTGTGCTCTGTCCATATGCCAGCTATTAGATGTTAAGCACTAAAACCAGATGACTGCATCTCTGCTGCAAGAAATGGCATCAGATCCCATGCCTGCAGGCAGACTCTTTTTAAAAAATTTATTTATATGAGAACGGAAAAAAAAACCCAACCTCTTTCCCTGGCAATATCACAATTAACAGGAAACAAGGACCAACAGTAACACAGTGTGTGATGCCAGGAGTGCTGATCCTCCTCCAACTTCTGAATCCATTTAGTCTGTCCCAGAAGGCCCTGCACAGATGAAACTCTTTGATATGTTTTTAACCTCTATGAGAGCTGCACAGGTGCAGCCCATTTGGAAACCAGGCGGCTCCCATTTTTCCACCAGAGGCAATGTTACTTTGAAATCATTCCATGAAGTCATTAGACATGAGTTTTTTGTTAGTGTTTTAAAAAGACATAATTTATTCATTTTTATTTTTACTTTCAATAGCTCAAGAACTGCAATGAATTAAAAAGTTATCTCAGAAACCTATTAAGGTGAGTCCCAGTCACCACGTTCCAGGCTGCTTTGTTAAGCAAATTGACTTCAGTCATTGTTACTAAAAAAAATAAATTAAATAAAAGTGAAAGCTCTTACATGCAGTATGCATGCTCTTTGCAAATTCTCTGTCTGAAGATTAATCAAACCTCCCTGTTAAGCTGTCCTGATGAAATGGGAAATTAAACACCTCACTATGAGTGTAAACACATTTTAAGGCAGTTTTTAGAAAAATAGAAAATCTTGATGATGTAATAGAAATTATTACAATTGTGAGATCTTTTTTAAAAAAAAAAACTTCACATGGAATCTTCATCATGAAATCTTTCCATTTACTGAAATAAAGTAAGTGAAACAGTATGTCTTAAATTATTTTTTTAAATCTATATGCCGCTGTTCTCCACAGAAAATGCTGGAGATAGTATATGTCATATAAAGAGCAAATAAATGAAAGCCAAATATCTCAGTATTTATTGGTCCATAGATATTTTGCTGAATACATAATTCCCTCACTGAATCACTAGATGTTGCAACCAAAATAGGCTATTATGACTATTGCATTTGATCTCCTGGGTAACACAGGCAAGAGCACCATTAATTTCTGCATCAAAACCATTCTTTTTGTTTGATCTACAGCACTTCTTTTTTTAAAAGATACCTAGTCTTAATACAAAGACTTCAAGTGAAGGAGAAACCACTGTGTCCCTGGGTAAATTTTACAGTGGTTAATTTACTTTTCCTGTTAAAAATGGGCACATCACTTCAGTCCTGCATTTGTCTAGCTCCTGCTTCTAAACACAAGACTGTTACACCTTTTTTTTTCTGCTTAAAAAGCTAGATTAAAGATGTCAGCAGTAATTGTGCAAGTTGATCTGCAATAACATATAGCCTTTGGTGTCGACACTAATCAAGGTTAGGCAACTCCAGCAACATGCAGATACTCAGCAGGAGGCAAAGGTTCAGTTAATTCAGAATTCTCTTGCCTTTGTGCTTTTGATGAAATTTTAATTCAGTTTGGGTGCAGGTCTATTTCTTTTATTGTTTGGTGTTTGAGAATATTAAACTGAACATAAAAAAACCCAGACCTGTTGCTATGTTTTCATTGATATGTTGTTATTTACATGCATATATTGATAAAAGAAAACTCAAAGCTTCTGATTGTCTCTGTTTATAAAATGGGGCAATTACTGTTGTCAGGAGTTATCACCAACAATGCTTAGACAGTCTAAAGCTTTCACAGTCTATTGGAAAGACACAAAGACTCAGAACAGCTGTAAACCAAACTGATGGGTACTATAAGCAAGCAAAAATTCTCTTTTTATCAGCAGTAGATTTCATCTAAAATAAATATTTTAATGGAAAATGTGAATTCCATATATTTCTTAAGAACTTCAAGTTGGAATACTCTGAACTCCTTCAAACTCATTTGGCTTACTTACTTTCCCTTAACCAATCTCTTTAAAATCTAGAAACAGAAGAACTGTTTTGGACAAAGTGTTTCCCTTAAAAATGGAAACAGAAAAATGAAAACACTGTGACTGTTTTGTGGGCTTTAATTGAGAAGAAATCAAGAATGACTGAATAATTAATGTTGAGACATGCATTTAAACAAATAGATCTCAGTCTCGCTTAAGTACATGAATGATTGTATTTAGTCCCCAAATGCGACAGAATAATTATTCACTGGACAGTCTGGAGTGCAGCTGTGGGAGTGTGGAGAAGGGGAAGTTAGGAAGCATTTGGGGGACAATTTGGAGGGCATTGGGAGCTACATAAGACTGAGAATCACATCAAAAAGCAAGAGTTGTTCTTAAGTTTGTCAAAATGTTTGTGGTCTTTCTTAAATTGTAAAACAACACCACCACCACCATCATCATCACCAATAAAACCAACAAGCTGACACCACACAGAAAAAAACCTCAAACAAACCCAACAAAAACCCAAACCCCAAACCCACAACCTGTATTTGCATTATTCAGAAAGACAAAATAACCTTGAGTTCTTAGCCCGCCAAGATATAAAAATACATTTCTTTCTTTACAGCATTCCTACCTGCTAACCAGAAGTCAAAAAGAACTTTTTCCTCTACACAATGTGGTAATTTCAGCCACACACATTAGATGTTGAAGGGCAAGAAGGTACTAAACTTAGGTATCAGGACTAGTATTAAATATTGTTACACCATTAAGCACCATCCAACTCCTTTCCTTATCCATCCTTCAATAGCTTCAATACTGCACACTTAAACATATCCTGAACTGAAAGACTGTCCTCATGTTAATCATATACTTCAAAGCCTTAATCAGCTTTCCCAACAAAGCAAAAACACAGTTTTAAACACTCTGTCTCAGTGGGAGTCAAGGTTTGGGTGGAGGGAAGGAGATGTGGGAAGTAAAAATGGGCAAGGTTGAAAGGCGTAGGTACAACTTGTAACTGGGACTTCAAGGGGTGGATAAGCTTAACTAGTGATTTCCTGGTTTTTCTAACACTTGTGTTGATAGTATGTACACTTCAGAAACCTGGCCCTGGCCCTTAGTTTCACAGAGCAGGGCAGAGAATATGGAACAACAGCTGCACTTCAAAAGCCACATGGCTTTCAGAGTGTTTTGTTCCCCTTCACACATTTTTATGCCAGAAGGGAACATATGGTCCGCTGTTTGGAAATTTCCCTGCCTAAATTTTTGTTTGATTAATTTCATCCAACTACTCCCAGTTACGAGCCCTCATAACACCCCAGACAGTTACACTCCTTCCTTTACATTTATAGCCTTCAATTAGCTGTAGAGTATGTGCCTTCTTAATCACCGTATAGCTATACACATCTAGTCCTTTTCATCTTTTCTTGTCCTCATCTTCCCATGCTCTTTAATCATGTTTGTGGCTCTTTTCTGATTTCTCTCCAGCTTCTTGATATTTTTGTCTGATCTTAAAGTGTCCATACCAGTACTTTCTCTTGGAAGTGCAGTGTTGCTTCTGTATTGGGAATCAATTTCTCTTCAGACTCTTGTACATCACCTATCTGAGCAGTTTCCAGCTCGCTAAAGAACATGACCAGTGTCCTTGTTCCCTGCCTGGCCTATGACACTGCATGTCCATGATTTTGAAACTTTGTGCGGCATCCTGTTACAAGTTCATGTTCAATTTCTCATTCACTTTATTCTCCAGATGAAAGATAGCAGTGCAGGGAGCCTGCAGGAACCGGGATGCCCTTAGGTATAGATCCTTCTGCAAGCAAGGAATTTCTGCACTGGAAGAGCTTGATGGTGCATGAGCTGAACTTGGAACACATGTAGGATCTGGCTGGCCCTTAACCTCACACATGCTGATTAAGTGGGAGTCCAAATCACGGTTTAGTTAAGCAGGAAGCCAGCTTGACCCATTCACAACTCCAATGAACTCATGGTGTGCAGTCTCCTCGTGTACTGTTTGAGTGTGAGTCTCATAATTTATACATTTTAAACAGTTAGTTTTTCTTCCCCGTCAGTAAATGGGTAACAGGAAACAGACAAAGCTCCTTAACTCTTCTTTAATCTTCCTCACTAGTGAAGTGAAAATCAAACAATAATTGTCTGGATGATCTCATTATTGTCAACAAAACTGAAGCCTTGAAGTCCACATACACTGAAATGCTGATACATTAAACAAAAAAGGGAACTGTGCTTACATGTTGTTCAATAAATAAATAAGAGCTATAGAGAGATCCATGATGAATGAGCACCCTGGGAGGGCTTCAGCTTGTCAGAATTATACAGTGACATTAATCACAGCATAAGAGGATTGCTGCAGGCTTCCAGTGTAAAGTCCTCATTATATCTTCAAAACAAGACAAAACAAAAAAGCAAAAATCCCCACAACTTCTGAGTCCCCCAAGATGGAATCTTAACTAACGGACTTCTCCGTTGGAACACAAAACTCAAAATAAACTGTCCTTCAAAACGTAAAGAATCACATAAGCAGTGGAGACCTGTCAATCCATTTGCAGCATTCAACCAGGCTCTCTCCACAGCGTTGGTGATCCCTGGGCTTGCACATCAACATGGCAAAGTATTCTTCATGGGCTCTCAGCTCCATGAGCTGAGCTAAACTGTGTAATTACAGCACTGCAACCTCTCCCACTCAGGTGAAACAAGTGGTATTTGCAAAGCAGGAGGTTTGTCTCATCAGGAGATCTAAGTGTCATGTCAGCAATGCTTTCAGGGGAGTCACAGCTCTTCAGCACTCAGAGAGAGGCTGCTGGAGGGCAAAATTCTCCAGCACTGACTTGGGTCCAGAAGAACTCAAAGCCATGTGGACCAGAAAGGACCATACTATTATTATAGGGTTTGAATTTGCTTGGATAATTATTTTTTTAATCTAAGAATTATATTAATGGGACCTCAGAGTGCTGACCATATTATGAGACATGATCCATTAAGTTAATCTCCCTGAAATATTACATACATGTATACTTGCCAAATGCAAACACTTTAACAGACCTTTTCTAAGATAATCATAGACAATTTTAACTTTTGGCCAAAGCAAAAAACACACTAGCCTTTGTTTAGCAAGTTACTTTGCTAGGAGATAGAAAACTAGGGGATAAAATCTTAATGTTTAAAGTCGTATATTCAGATCTATCCAAATCTCAGAAATCAGAAATATGAATTACTAATAAAAGAATATTCTAAATGTTGAAGATTTTTGTGCTTTAAGTTTGTATAATATCTTGTGAAACTTTTTGAGCAATTTCTAATTCTGTCCTAACCAGTTTGCTTACTTCAGTTGAGTTTATTTTGGGATTTTTGCTAATGGAATTTCCACAACAGTGAGCAGACACTGTTAATTGCCACTATTTTAGGTTCAAAGAAATATCACCCACACTACACATTTTATGTGTTATTTTGGGTTATTAAGACTATGTTAAAAAATACAAAGCTATATTTCTGGAAAGAGAACTTAATTATACAAATAAGTGGATGGATTTTCAGGTATTCACTACATTTGGTGCTGAGCTGTTTTTAATGCCAAGTATATACTTAAGGATCTAGTGGGAGTGGAGTAGTACTGAAAAATCTGGTCCCAGTTATGGATGCTGAGAACATAAAAATCCTACCCCAGTAAAGACAAAGCCTTAAATGTCATTGATCTTTTTCTTTCCCATTGAGCTCTAATCCTGCACCAGCAGAACAAAGAGTTAGTACTGCATGGTTGGGAAGTTAAATTTTCCTCCACACCTGCAGGTCATTCCTCCTGGGCTCCCTCCATTGATAGCCAAAAAGTTATTTGCTTGAAAAACTAATCATGTGGTGCAGCTGAGCTCCTTCATTTCCAGAAGAAAAGCATCTGAAGTTAGACTCTGTTTCACAAAGAATTCATGAGAGAGCTGGGTTAAATCAGTGGGATCAGCCTGCAGACTCAGGGCCATGATTTTGTTACTGTTTGTTTAGCCTAATTAAAAACATAGAATCGTTTAGGTGGAAAAAACCTCCGAGACCACGGAGTCCACCTCTAAACTACACCACTGAGTGTTACATCTACACGTCTTTTAAATACTTCCAGGGATGGTGACTCCACCACTTCCCTGGGCAGCCTGTTCAGCGCTTGACAACCATTTTATAAAGAAATTTTTCCTAATATCCAGTCTAAACCTCCCCTGGTGCAATTTGAGACCATTTCCTTGTCCTGTCGCTAGTTGCTTGGGAAAATAGACTGACATCCAGCTGACTGCAACCTCCTTTCAGGACACATATCTCAGGTAAAATTTTTATACTTCCAACAGAATTATAACACGCTGCTATTTGAAAGCCTCAGATGAAAAGTGTCATATAAATGCAAAGTGCTAAGAACACAGTAGGAGATTTGCATTTAAGAGAGAAAAAAAATAGACTGATTCAAGAAGCATTTCTAGTAAGAAACAAGGTAACAATTTCTTGGAAGTCACCATTTAATACAGGATGAGCTGAAGAAATCTCCTTTATAGTCATTCACGGCAAGTGATCAGCAGAGGACGTAATGTCCTCTTATCAAAGTCTCCTTTGCAAGGAAGGACAAATTTATTAAACAAGACAAACAGACCAGAAGAGCAATAGATAGTGTTCACATCTCTGAGTCAAAGACATTTGAAATATTAAATCCCTTTCTAGTCCATCTACCCACAGGTGGTTTTTCCCACAATAAAATGAATGGAAGCTGGGGGAGGGAACAAGAAAGGGACAGAAACTCTGTCAGCCCTTTGGAAAACACAGTGAATGCCTCCTTCTTACCCAAACAAGTGGTACAGAAGGAACACTGTGACTTACACCCCAGTTCCTCACTTTGATTAATAAAACATGGGGAGAAGCAGGAATTGCAGAGAATTCCACAAAGCAGTAAACAGCAATTTAGTGGTGATAGTATAGCAGCTACTACCCCACCCCCAGCACAGACTCAGATTTCAGTAAAACCAGCACTGTTTCAAGTCCACTGTTCCCTGAAGTCCCATTAAACCTTTCTGTGAGTGGGGTGAGTCCCAGTTGCTTTGATTTCCACATTAGATTATACAGTGCAAGAACTGTGGCCTGCGCTGTTCCACATTCAGTCACTTGTTTCTTGCTGCTAAACCCACATCACAGAAGCTTCAGCAATGCATTCCCCATTCCTGTTGAAGCCATGGCTCTGACCATGTCCTTGAAACATGGTTTGCTAACATTTATTCAACTTTATGCAGTGCTGCTAGAAAAGCATTTATGGTTAAGGACTACTGTCTCAGAATAAATACATATTTATGGCTCAGAGTAGGAAAAATAATCAGATCATGGACCCAATGACTGACTGAGTAATTTCAAGAACTACTTCCATAGATAGAAAGGGCAAAAACAATCTTCAAAAGGTGAGGATGAAAAACCTCTCCTTCCTCGTAGATTTTGGACATATACTTACAANAAAAAAAAAAAAAAAAAAAGGAGAAAAAAACCAACCAGCTCCAAAGAGCAAGTGAAGACTCAGTTCTAAAGATTCAGCTTCATCCTGTCTCTCTTGGGACCTCATTGCAGCAAATCCATTCTCTGTCCTCGGAGATCCCAAGCAATCCAAGTACGTGGAGGGAGAAATGGAAGTGGTGCTCCCGCACCTCCCAGGGCTGGCCTGGTGCCCAGCCTCCCACACGTGCACGTCTCGGGAAGAGCCCTCAGCCTCTGCAGCCGCTGTGACTGCTTTCACACCCAGATTCAACTTCATTTCTCCCACAGCAGGGAGGCGGCCTCAGAAGAAATTCATCTTTTCTAGAAACCACAGACCTAATCCTAGCTGTTGGTAGAATAATCTCTCTCCCGCCCCATTTTAGTCATCTCAACAGAGCTACCACTAACATATTTATGCCAAGGATGTTTCTTTCAGCTCCTCAACTGTGTGAAGAATTCATCCCTCACGTATGTGATACCAATGATGTTATGAAACACATAGCTTTTGCCTTCTTTTTCTTTTCAGCTAATGGAATATATTAGCTTTAGAAAGTCTCCATGGAGCAAGAGATTATTTTGACCTTTTTCTTTCCCTGCTGAAAGGGTTAACGCATTGACAATATGGCTATATTGGAGAATAAATTAGCAGATGGCTATCTACCAATGATAAAATAATTTCTGTTTATCTGTTCTCCAGCGGCTTACAAAAATAAAATTCTTTACTTAAAACATCAAAAGAAACAAATTGCAAACTAGCCAAAAAAAGGCTAAGTTTACTACACTTATTGCTTACTATTAAAACTAAGTTTGATGAACTGAGGCTCATTTCAAATTATACCAGGTGTAGCCCATCATTCACTGAGGAACAATGTTGTGAATTTTCTGCTACAAGGCACCTCAACAGCAAGACAACCTCGACTTTCTACAGTAATTGCAAATAGTGTGCTTAAAAATACACTGGAATAAGGTATTTATTGATTATAAATGGAGGCTTCCCCATCAAGTTGTTAACTCTGTTCCCTTTGAGCCCAAACATGCATTGAGCTACACTCCAACCTTTAAACCTGCCCTCAATCCAGGTCTCCAGGCAGGGCATGGCTGCCCGGGAAATGCAGGCAGCCCCCAGCCCCAGCCCACCCCTACTCCCAGCTGAGGAAAACAATCACAGTGATGGTGGAGCTCCCTGGCTGAGCAGAATTTAGTGGAATTCTGAAGGCCTTCAAACCCTAATCCTGACCTGTTATCCCAGAGTGAGTAATCCTAAAGGGTTGATTTGGTATCAAGCTGAACCATTCTCAGTACTCAGTTAATCACAAAATATTCTCCACAATCTACTGAAGAATGAAAAGAAGAAATAGGAATCCTTCCTCACAGACATCATTACAGAAATCCCTGCTGATGGTGCCTTGCTTAGGTAAAGACTGTAAGAACTAAAATATGATTCTGAAATCATATCATTCAAGAAATATTACTTCAAATGTGTTTTTGCCAAAAATCCCTTGTGTTTCCACATTTGTCTTGGATCAATAGGTATTTGCCAGGATTCTCTCAAAGGGTTGTTTCCAGAAGTAGCAACTAGTCCAAAAGACTTTTTCCTGAAAGGAACAGAACAGACAATATCCAGACTAAACTGTGCCATAATCTATTGGCAATATGTGAATCAATAATGAATCTGCTGCATGAGCATCACTTCCAGCATTATATTCCAATAAGTAACTTGATCACATAGAACAAAAATTTTCTTTGGACAGCATGGATGGACTGATGTTGTAATACACTTTATAAAACAAATGAGGGTTTTTTAAAGGATCTGAAAGTCTGCACCATCTCCCAAGTCCCCAAATCTTTCCTGTAAAATAAAAACACAATTCTGCCATACTGCTCATATGTCTCATTTTGCTTTTTCTATGAGTAGCTATTAGTGTTCAGCAAAAATAATAATAATCTAGATTATATCTAGATGCAATGGAAAGATGTGTGCAGGCTCCTCACATTTTTTCTTCTGCAATCCACATATTTTAGTTTCTTGTTTCAATTATCTTAACAGTTATGATCATCCAAACATTCAAGTAATAAAGGTCTTGTATATGGAGGAAACTCTCTCTCTGTATTTGGAAGTATGACAACCTCATCAATCAGAAAATGGAGATAATAAACATCTTTGAAGAGTGTTTTAGAAGTTAGTGAAATATTTACAAATATAAATTTGAACTCCTGATCTTAAGGCTCTCATGTTACTCTAATTATACTGCAATTGGAGCTCCCTGTGTATACAAATATGTTTGGAGTGCATAAAAATAAAACTACTTAAATTAAAATTGTTTCTGCATTCTTCCTGCCAAATAAAAAAAAAATTAAAATATAAGGCCTATTATATGGATCAGCAGTTAAGAATACTCAGATACAATAGTTAAATGTTGCCCAAAAATAAATTTTGCTTTTGTTCCCTACAGCACCTCAACCAAACCTCTAGTAACTATGTAGCATTGCTTAATGTATTTCCATGCCTTCATTTTTCCTTTAATGCAGCCAAACCAGTGTTCAAACACACACATCTTCAAAGGTTATCCCTCTCTTACAGGTAAATGCACAAATCAGCACTCAGGCAGGTTTGGCAGGGCAGTTACTGCTCAGTGGGTCCAGTAATGTAATTTAGATGTCTTCACTGGGAGAAAAACTGCTGAAAACTGAATTCAGATGTTGTAGGTCTAAGAGGTACAATGGGTTTATCACAACGAATTCCACGTGCCCATTACTGGTACAGCAGAACTGAGGTATCCAGGGCCCCAGCCTGTACCCTGGCCTTTCACTGGATTGCAGAAGGATACATAGAAGAGACACAGGAATAAGCAAGCTTTGTACTGAGCCTGAAGCATTCAGAGGTAGAGAATCATGGTAAATAAAGCCAGAAAAAACTTCAAAAAGGTATTTAGTGCAGAGCACTAACCTTACTCCCAGAGAACCCTCAATTATACTCTTGTTATTTCTGGCAGATATTTATCTAAAGATGTCCAAAATGAAGCTTCAGCACCTCCCTGTGCATTAGCATTTTTTTAATCTTAACTATTTGAGACTTTTTTTAAAAAAACATTAAGCCAAAGACATTTGACACAAGCTAAGCTCATTATTTCCTTTCGTGTGCCTCACAGATGTGAAGGATAGATTCTTCTATTCTTCTTTTCACAGCTTTTGCACACTTGCATACTACATCTTCCATCAGTCCTCCTTAAACAGAGAATCCTATTTAATTCAATCATTCCTCCTAAGTCATGTTTGCAACACTTCTTCTTATTCACCTTCCTATTCCTCTGGATTCTTTCCAATTTGTTCACACATGCACAACTCTCCAGCCAAGGACAAAGGCATGATGACAAGGGCAGAAGGAACAAGCAACTTCTTATGCAATATAATCTAATGTGAGATAAATATATTCCTGACTCTTTTTCAGTTTGTGAACTACTGCAGCCCTCACATACAGCTACAGTAGGTATTAATCAGCTGATTGTTCCCATCCATTACTTGCACAGTATTTTGGGTGAGTCTGATAGAAGGACACTTTTTCTAAGAGAGGAAAATTTGGACATTTTTTCAACCTGCAAACTCATTTTGCATTCCAACACTCCATTCCCATCTCCTTGCAGCCCCTCAGTGCTGTATAGACAAAACACATACTTAGTTTTTCATCTATACTCATTGATAGTATCACTGAGCCACACTGGATGTCTAATAGATATTTGCAGAACCCCAATAGACATTTTGAGAAGAACTACTGGTGATTATTCTTCATGTACCATTTCCCAGGTGATTTTGCACTCACCGTAGAGCTCCCTCCTGTGACTTCTGCAGCAAAGGCAACTTGTAAAGAGAGAGGACATCTTTAATGCAGCTGTGTGATAGTTCTCACCCTGCTTAGAAAGTGCTTTGAAAGAGCAACAAACATCTCTTTCTAATCAAATTGTTTCTGTTCTTTGCTTCCTGTTTCCTAGACTAACCTATCTGCCTCCATGAAGTTATTAGACACTCCTCCTCCTCATTAATTGCTAAAAAAGGGGTACTTATTCCTATTAAAAATAAGGCATGGTTTATTGCTCTCATATTTAGCTATGAAACATATTCACTCTGCTTGTTGGTTGGGACTTTAGCATAAAAATAATAATGGATAAACAACAAATGGGGACAACAGTGAAACATTTTGAAAACAGGTCTCCCTTTAGCTAACTGGCTGATGTGCTCCCACTCCAGGGAACCGGGAGGTGTCCGTGCGGGCCAGACTTCACAAGGTCAGTTGCACTCACACTTGTGGGGTTTTATCCAGCTGTGAGACTTGAGGGCCAACTTAGAACTGAAGTTCCTAACTGACCGCATTGTTTTTCATAATACCAACAGGCCTTAAAAAAAATTCAAATTAAAATATTGAAAATATTCAGTTGAACAATTATAACGCTCATGCAACAAAAGATACCCCCCTCTCCTTCTGTCTCCTCCTTTTCTTTCTAGTATGAGAATTCTTTAAACAATAAGCACCATAGAAATCCAGGTCTGCCTACTATGCTTTTCCTTGGAAATTAAAAGACAAGTGGCAAACCAGTTGATTTGAGGCATCTGAGAGATCTTACATGTAAAAAGCCTATTAACTGAGTTGGGAATTCTTTCCTGCCAAAATTGAGTCTGCCTCTATATTTGTACTCACTTAGCAAAACACCCCTGCAGTTGCCAAGTTCTGGCCTACTTCATGTGTGAGGTATTGTGTAAATTCTTTAATAGCTGATTTCGGTTACAGGCTCATGACTATTAAAACACGATGCAGAGGAGGGAGGTCATGGAACTGCTCAAAACTTGCTGAGTATGCCAGGGTTTGGGGGTGGCAAGTCTTGGTGGCAAATTTGAGCCAGCTAAGGCTCGTGGATCCAGGTAGGTGCCCACTTAGTGAAGGATGCAGCTCCAGGGAGCCCGGGGCAGCTATGCCAGTCCAGCACCTGGAACAAAACAGACAGAATGGAGCTCTCTCCTTGCACCTCTCCTGCTTTTTCAGTGCCTGGTACAGGAGCAGCTGCCTGCAGAACAGGGGGTCCCAGGGGCAAGGGGAGGAACATCTGCTCCCACCAAGTAAACCCCAGCAGCCTGAGCTGCAATAACTGATCACCACAACGTGTGCCAAATGCAGATGTTAAATAAGCTCTGTGCACCAAGCAGCCTTGCAGGCTCCTAACTATACAGGAGTGCTCCAGTGGTAACAGAAATATAAATGCATTTCACTAGGAGGGCTTGGATAAATGCTCTTTGTTAGCAATCCACACCTACTCTCTCTTTCATTTAAAGCTGACAAAAACTCCCAGAGCCTCAGCGATCCAAAAATGCCTGCAACAAAACCATGAAAGATAGTGCTTCAAAGTCCTGATATTTCTAAGACAAAAGACAAGCCAAAGCAATTCTTCCTTAAACAGAAGGGGGAAAAAATGAAGAAAACAGGCATAAACCCTTCCCCTGCCTCCTTCTGCAGGTCCCCTTTAAACAGACTGTACCCTCCCCCTACCAAAGAAAAAAAAAGTCGTTTAAACAAACAACAGATGCTGTCTAAACTAACTGCATGGTAAGTGCATACTAAAGACATATGCTGTCTTCTACCTAGCCATATGTCCTTCCCACACACATACTTTAGTTCCAACTTTGGTGGAGTTTTAGACAAACAGAACAAGGGTGCATGGAGAGGTTGTACTCTAGCAAGTTTTCAGAAAATCCCCAAGGATTTGTTTAATCAATGACAGACACTAAAAAGTAAACAGCACAAATAAAATGCTCCAGAAAACAGAAATGACCCATAACAATTAAAGATATTTGTAAGCATAGATTGCATCTCTAATGAGGTGATGTAGCCACATAACTGTTGCTTTTAAGTGTGCTAGAATATAACATCAGATTATAAAATTATTTTCAAGACCACTGAAGGAATTTATTACAAAAGTATCTTATTTTAATTTATAGTAACTTGGTATATTTGCCCTAAAAACCAGACTCTTCGCTTTCCCTTAGAAAGTATTGAATTCTACTTTGTTCCCCCTGGATTCCAAATGTAATGCTTCTTCCCATATGATAAAGTCATATGTTGTCAAACATATAGCTTAACTGTACCAGAACTATTTGAGCTGGAAAACAGGGCTTGGAAAGTATCAGCAGTTACACTTTGGCATAGAAAGCTGTTGCTTCTAAGCGTACGCTCGGAGGATTAAGAAAAGATCAAGAGGTAAAAGATCACAGATCTGGCCAGCTGTTAGCATCTAACTCCCAAATGTGGCCTCGCCCATCCTCTACTGCGTTTTTAGTGGAGAAGCTGTAGCAAGTCTGCAAGCTTAAACTCACTGTGGTTTGATGGATTTGAGCATTTCCCTTTTTGCATTGCTGAATTAAACCACTAAACCTGTAAATTATTTTTAAATATTATCCAAACCTCACTGCATTTTCTCCACTATTAATGAACATATTGGGTAACGTCAAATAATTGTTTTCTCCTCCATCCCGTAACTTCCCCTTACTCAAACCTTCAGTTCACACACTGAAATTATTTTGAGGTGCTAGGTCCAGGGCACCCTTAGAAATGTTGTGGCAACATCCTGAAATTGTTACTCTGTGCTGTATTGTGGTCCTTTCTGCTGGCTGGGGCGCTGCTCTAGGAACCTCCTCTCCAGTAAATAGTGTTTTTTATAGAAAGGATGCAAGAATGTAGTCAGTCAGCAAGGTCAATAGCAAACTGTTCTCTCATATCTATACTTCACTGATTAAATTTTGTCAGGTGTTTCCTTGATGTTTTCTCTTTCCCTCCTCATCCCCTCACCCCAGTACCAACTACCACTAGAAGATACACAGCCTTCAAAACACACAACATGATATAGAACTTTTATATGGTTAAGCTTTTGGTTAAGTTAAAAAGAAGCAAATAAATTGTACTTCTGTAAGTACACAAATAATTTAAAATATTTGTATTCCCCTTACATCTTCGTGTACAACGCCTTTAATCTAAGGTTGTTCAATTCCATGCGATACATCTGCACTTTTCTGTTAAGTGCATGGACTGGCTCAGACTTCCTCTTTGCTTCTCTGTGAAAAGCAAGAGCAGACACCACCTACCATCACTTCCAGAGATGAGCACTGCACTTGTTATAACCTATAAAACTAAATATTTTGCCTGAAAGAAATCACACGGTTACGGTATAATGCCTAAATATAAAAGCTCGTGAGGCAGGTAGCTACTGTGGACAGATGGGTGGATAGATAACAGGATTTTAGTGTATCTTTATCAACACCTCCACCAAGGCCTGGAGGGACTCTTGTCCCCAGGGAAACTGCTAGAGTAGAAACATCTTCTCAAAATCTGTTACAAAAAAAATGCTGTAATATATTTTCTCCTACAAAATATAACTGAAGTAATGCATGAGGGTAATTTCTTAAAGCTTTTAAGGTCAGTGTTTTAAGAGAATTTGCATGAAATTCATTAAAGTTTTACAGTCACACAACCAACACAGTTGTACCAAGTCCAGGCTAATAATACATTCATTCCCACCACAGTCAGGCTCTCAGCACTCAAGTAGCCAAGTCAGGTTTCTGTTTCACCACTGGTTTGTAAGCACTTGGATTCTTTGAAATGCAGCATCTTATCTCTAGTAAAACAATGTCTCCTAAAAGAACAAAGGTCGCATCTCACATTTCTGTGTATGAAACCCTTCTCATAAACCGCCTGCTTTGCCTACCCCATCCTCTTTATGCATTCAGCTGCAGCCTGCTGGCATCCAGGTTTCTGTAAATCCCCATTTGTCAGCATGAATTTAGCAGGTTCCTCTGCCTGCACCACTGCTGACTCCCTTCAGATGGAAAATTCCCTGGTGTGACACAGCAACAGTTGGGACCAGTGCAGTCACCAAGCTTACTTCAGGGGGACCAGTGATTCCTTAACCAAAGGTATCTTTCAAAGCAATTCAAAAGCCATCTGAGACTCACTCAAAGAACTGTATGCCTGGAGAATCATCATTCTTCAGCAGCTAGACCAGGAATGCATGTCAATAAATTAGCCATGTGTTATCCTTTCAAGTGGGTATACTTTATGGCACCTCTGATGTCAGGAGCACTGCAGTTTGTAAGTGGATGAGTATAAACTTTACATTGGGGGTAATTCAGTGTTTACTTCCAGATAGCCAGCTAGCCTAAGGAAACAATGGCTGGCATAATACATAAGTGGAATGTGACAGAGGCAAAAAAGAGCTTGGTTAGGTGAATTTTCACAAACCCAAATCTTCATTCAAGGTTTATAGTATCCCACTTGATAATTCCGCTGCCCCACCTCCCTCTGTTTTCCAGTCATTAACATTCCAGCGGTTCATGCTAATTGAAAGTCATCGTTACCTTTGGGTCTAACAACAAGAACAAGAGGTAACTCCAGGGTTAACAAAAGACTTCATGTCTTATATCCTTCCACTCTATATTTCTGCACTGGCTGCACAGATCTGTGAGAGAGGATATTATCATCCAGCTGATCTGTGTATGTAATGGTTATCTGTCACTACATTGTGAAAACCAGCAGTACCTTCTGTAAAACACTTAAATACAGGAATCTTAACTTGCAGACTTCAGAATGAAGCACTCAAACCTGAGCTGACTCAGGTAAAGTACTCAAAATCATCAAATAAAAAGTTGCAATTAGTTCTGAGATTTCAGATTTTGACTTACTGAGCAGAATCTGAGTGAACTTTCTTATTCAGTAATTAACAGGTAAATAAAGAAGAGACCATCCATGACCCCTAAAATGCTTGCATAAGTGCTCATACGGAAACAGAAGAGGAGAGCTGGATGATTAAAAAGAAAGAAGAATGGCAGTAAGTTGTTAGGAGCCTTGATTCTACCATTAGCAATTTCATAGTCTCTATGTCAGGTAAAAAAACCCAACACACATGGATTCAAGAAACCAGATGGCTCTGAAGATGAAAGCAGAACTAAGAGCTCAGGGTAATTTTTACTTTGTCCATTAGAGATCTTCTGAAGGTGAATAGGAGGAGGAAAGCAAGCTGGTCAAAATGTAGGACACCATATCAAAGTCATCCCAAATAATGACATTACTGTAGAGAAGCATAATACTGGACATGCTAATGCTCCCATTTGTTATCTATTTGTTCCTTTTGAAACTCTCACACATATGTCTCTACCCCTAAGAGAGATTCTGAGATCAATTCTGATACTCATGTCACTTGCTGTCATTCTGGAATAATAATATGTCTCTTTAGGAATTTGGTGAAAGTTTGAGAGAGACTGGAGTCTCAAGAAAGACCTGCGGCCTCCAGCAGTGTCACAGATAAAGCATTCCATCCTTCTTTTCAATAGTGTTCAGCATATTGACCCTTTTTTTAAAAACTTCTTCAAGTAGGCCTCATGGTGTCACTTTCAGAAATTGAATCCCCAGTGGAGCCATAGTGAGGACATAAAATTCAGCTTAGTTTCCAAACTGCATGCCAGATCCCATGCAAATGAAAGTAAGATCAGAGCACCATAGGAAAACTCTCTATGGTGCTCATGCTTTGGTTGATTTGCATTTGGCCCTTTTAAAGTGAAAGATAATAATCTGTGACCTTGCACAAATACCAAAGGTTTTTATTTAAGCATCTCCTTTAAAAGCACTTTATAAATAGATAGCTTCGTGCACCACTCCCACGAGGAAGTTTCCACAGGGGAGGTTTCCACTCGTTAGCGTGTCTGAGCAACCTCAACCCCCAGTGCCAGAGCTGGCTGCAGCACACGCTGGTAGGTCAGGTGTGGATGGAAACAAGTCACACTGCCATGGAGCTTCCTTTGAGACATTTCACTCTCACCAGGAAAACAGATGCTCGTGTTTTTATGCTTATGTTAAAAAGTTCTTTCAAGTTTTGTCTTCAGTGACAAAGTTAAAAACAGAGAAAAAAAAAATTTCTTCCTGTTTTAAAAATAACAAAAAAAGCTGAAATTTCTTTTGAAGAGAGTAGTCCAGGAATCAGAGAAACAGGGAACAAAGAGTCTAAGTTTCCATCAGAAGAAACCAAAGGAAATTTCTGCTTCCTAGAGTAGCACATCAAACATTTCGTAGGGTCATTCCAGCCATCCTGGAAGTCCTTCAACCTCAACAACTTTTCTGAAATGAATAATATGAATACCAATAAAAATACATAATTCCTTCCTGTTGATGGCAAAAGATGGAGTTTATCAGTCAGGTCCACTCAACTTGTCTGCAAAAGAATAATATATTCCCACAGTTGTTCTTATATTTGTTCTGTAAACAGAAAATGACAGAGCAGAACAGCAGCTGTTGGAGATTACAGCTTCTTGAAGAATATAAGTACATGATATAGGAATCCAGACAGATCCTGTAGAAACAAACTTCTTTCTCTTTAGAGCATCTTATTTGCTCTTTACTACCAGCCAGTTGTTACCAAGGGAATAAGAATTCTCTTCCTCTCTCCCTGTCATATATATGTGACATATATGTAAACAAAAACATATAAACAAACACACACACAGAGTCTGAATAAATGTAAATTAGCTCAGTAGCAGCATTTAGGTACCCAACCATCTCTTATATTTTTCAGAAATCATCCACCAGGGCAGACAGGAGCAAAGGACTGGCTCTGCAACATCAACACTTTATTTTAATACATCACACAAAATCAAACCTCAAAAGAAGAAACAGTTTGTGGACAAAAGTTTGAAATGGAAGTTTTTTCCACAGAATCTCTTCTGCACAATCTTTAGAGAAACAAACAGAAAGTTATGAAGAAATCAGATGAGAAAATTGGCTGGACCTTCTCCAGATATTTCTGGCACATTTAAGCATCAAAAGAAATGTGTGGAGACTATGAAAGGCAACACACTGATCATCTTTTCTTATGTTAAAAATCAAACTAATTTCAAAATTTTTATTAGTTTTCAAGAAAGGAAAAAAGCACCACCAAATTTACACAGATATTTGGCCTCAAATGCTAGAGTTTTTTGGAAAATGAAAGATTTCTCTGTCTTCCAATGTTACCCTTACTATAGGAGTGTCATTCACTGTAAATTTTTCCCAGGTTAAATTTCAATGCAGTTACTTTAATTGAAAAATTTAATCACAAACAACTTTGCACACATGTGATTGAATCGTGTATACAGTAGAATAAATATGCAGGATGCATTCCAAATGTGTTGGCTCTGGTCCAGAAGCCAGTGACTAAAGCAAATTTGGATTACCCACATGCTTTAAATTAAGCACTTGCTTAAGTGTCTGGAGAATTGAAACCATAATTTTTTACTTTTCTCTCCACAAAGACTTTATAACATTGTCCTGGGATATTTAAAAATAAAGAAAAGATGAAGAGCAGTGATGTTAATATGGTTATGCAGGAAAAAGAGTGAGAACAAGGAAAAAAAGTGAACTCTGTATCGCTTGAGTATTTGAACTCTTTCTATTGTCGAAATCTATAGACTGTGAAAATCTTGACTGATAAGTTTGTATTCAACCATGGATTAAGGAAATACATTTTTCAGGATCTTACTATAGAGCCAAGAGACCGAAAGGAGCCTATATTCTAGCTCTTTAACAGAATCTTACAATGCTACGTTTCAAACCAAGCCAAATAAAATATTCATTATTGTTTGCCAATGAATGTTTTATTCCCTTATAGTTCTGCTTTCTCTTTCCCCTCCCACTTTCCCCTTGCGCTTGAGCAGTTACAGTTCTATTTGGTATATTCTCATATGTACAGTGCAGCACTATACATGACAGTAATTAAATAAAAATAAAGAGTAAGCAAACATTACTGTAAAAAGGCAGAATCGAAATGAAAGCTTCAATGATATTAGAGCTGGAAAAAACTACTTGCAGTTCCCTAGCAGTGATATAACAATTCCCCAGTAACATTACAGCAAATAAACATTTGCCGGTAAAAGTGGGCGATAGCTGCAAAGATGCAACAATTACAAAAATGTATTTCTTTACATAAGTCAAATGTAGGGGAAAAAAAATCCCTGATATCTTCCTCTGTTTGCATCTATAGTCAGCTCTGTTCTTTCTCCAGATAGATCTGTGTGCTTTTTTGTATGTAAAAATCAAGGAAAGTTATGATTCTAATTCAGTAATCTGTTGGAATTTGAGTTGATCTGATCTGTTTTATCTTCAAGGAGTTTAAGGGTTTGATGCACTGATCTGGCTCCAAATGTGGACTCAGAAGTCTGAAACAGTTTACTGACACAGTTACTTTTTAAAGAAATGAATAGTTGCTCCCATTCTAAAACAATTATTTAGATAGTTCTCCTTCATCTTTTATTCCTCTACATGTGGAATTTAACCTCTTTTGCACACAATGCAGAGCAGCATGACTAACTGATATAATGTATAGGAAATGACTTGTGGAGCTAAAGCAAACAGTTGATGTGCTTACAAGATAAGTGTCAGCTTGCGGAAATAGCAAATAACAATGACACAATTCCCTCCTCTCAGAGTATGTGCACAGTGCAGAGACCTGCTGCTAATTTTCACTCAGCAAGGGGGGATGCCATTGGCCTTTTGTTACACAGAGAAGCCAGTGATGTCATTTGGCTTTGTGCTGGAGAGCCTGCTGCCTACCGGCCTACGAGGAGATTTTTCCCAGCTAAAAGTAGCAATCTGCCAGGCAGAATTAAATAATTCCCCATGAATCATTCCTCCAGGCTGTTATTTTGTTCATATGTGTCAGAATCCATGGTTGAATGAAGTATTTTATGGAGTAAAATATCACTGGCATCAACAGGGGCTTTGCACTCTTTGGACTAATTCTCTGGTTCCTTTACCAGTGAATGCCCTTATTAGGCATGGAAAAAGATGCCTTGAGTTTTACTTTTTAAAGCAATCCCAGGAATCTTGATAGTCCAATTTGCTTTATACAAGAATTTTAGATCAAAATATGCTTTGCATCAAAACGTAAGAGCATCGCTTCCAACAGAACAAAATTAGGCCTAGACAAAAAATGTTTTTCTAACTTTTATTTTTCTTTTCCTTTGAAAGCAATTTATTTTAACACTTCCTGCCAGGCAGCAAAGTGCGAACTTTGTAGCAAAGTCAAGGACAGAAAGGAAAGGCAAGGCTTTTTCTGTGCTAGCATTTGTTCTTTTTTAAAGGGGATCAGCATAAACTTTACTCATACTGGCTTTTTCTATTCCCAGAATTTCCAGTTCAGCTTTCATGGAGGTTGTCAGAGGGTTCCCCATTTCCAGGGAACAACAATGAAATACAGTAATTGGATGTGGCAGTGCTACTCTGTGAGTTTATCCCGACTTGTCACTGCTGGCTACTGTTTCCCCTCATTAATTCCATCACACTGGCTGGTGGCCACTGGTTTGACATGCCCTGTCTGAGCAGAAATTACTGTTCTCTCAGTGGCCAGTCCCTCATTCCTTACACACTTGGGCAGTTCTGCTGCAATCAGCAGGATTGCTCATATGCATCGGAGCTGGCAGGATCCGCCTGAGGATCCTTTAATAAGCCAACATGAAATAAGGGAGCATGGGGTAACTGAGCTCATGTCATTAGTTTGCATTGTCAGCTCTATTCAGGGTAATAGCATGTGTGGAACTCCCCGTAGCCAGAAAATTGCATCCAGCCAAAAATGATCACAAAAAGAAGAGCTGTCATGGAAAGGTGACAAGCACATGGCCAAGGGAAGAAAAAGACTGACCAAAAAAGTACAGCAGAAGCCGTGCTAATTCCTCCTGTGCTGTTGACTACTGAATAGCAAAATACTTTGAAAATTACCATCAGAAGTTTCATTGGGAGAAATCAACTTAGATGGCAGATCTGAAGAAAAGCAGATCAGCAGAAAACAGAACAAAACAATTCAGGACTATCAGGTTGTAAAGCCTGTTAACATCCACTTGCCCAAACACTCCTGGAACAGGACTAGTTCACATAGTCTAGCACCAAAAAAAACCCCAGAAGTAGGATTGCCTTAACACATAACCTTACACATCATTCTTAGACAAAAAGGAGGACAGAATGATATGGGTCATCCCTAAAGAGCAACAGCCTTTGGGGCGCAGTGTGTTTGAATTAAGTTTTACCTTCAGATCCTTATCAACTATAATTGAGAAAACTGGTATCAAGCATATCAATATTAGTCATAATTTATACATGTATATACACATGTAAACACAGATGTGTTAAATATTAACTTTATTTATTAACTTTAGGAGCTATTGTATGCATATGGATATTCTTTGATAAAATAAAAATTCAAATTCTCTTTGAAAAAAAAATCTGAAAGTTTAACTTACCATCTTAAAAAACAGGCAAGACTTTGTCTGGGCATTCAGATTATAATGATTGTTTTCAATAATAAGATCTGTTAAGCTATAATTATCAATTCCAGTAATATTTGAGCATGTTTGGTTAAATCACAGATTCTCCTGGTTCCTTAACTGAACAATATGTTCATCTTTGCTTTGCAACATAAGTGATCATATTTTTGTAAAGGTTTTTGTATTCACCTCTAGAGGAAACTGGATTTCAATGATGGGTGAAACAGTGATCCCTGTGCGGACTATAAAGCACCTGAAAAGCAATGAGGTGCAAAAGGGTTACAGTTACTTGAAAACAGAAAGTTAAGGGGAGATTTTCTCATCCCATAATCTCCAAGGTGCTTGTTGTTAGCACCTTTCTCTGGTTTTGAACCTGCAGGAAATATTGTATTTCTAAAACAGATTATGTTCCTTTTCTTCTCTGTATTTTATCTTTTCTTTTTTTTTAACTGTCGCCTTAAAAGTATATATAATACCCAAATATTAGCAGATTTCTGTCCAGCTGAGATTGTCAGTCATCTCAGAATAAGCCCTTCAATGGGAACCACAAGTCCAAAGTTATTCACAGGAGTCTGCTTCTGCTGATAACCTGCTGCCTGCCTTTGCAAGGAATCCACTCCCTTTGACACCCCAGGTTCTAGGAATCTGCTAACCATCGAGGTTAACCTGCAAGGGTTCTTCTAGGCTGAAGGAAAATCTGAGAGCCATTTTCCTAACCTGGTGAGCCGGGCCAGTAAGACAATAAAAGAAAAAATGAAAGAAACTAAAATAAATAACTTTTGACATCCAGTGCCATAAAAGTAAAATAGTTTAAAACTTGGCATCATATAGAAGTTAGCTAATTATAGTGGCGCCATTCATGATGAAATAATTAACTGTATGTCTGCATTTCTATTATAAACTCCTATTTTCAGAGGTTTATTATACAGCTTTAAAAATTTGCTATGGCCAGAGACTTGGCATGCTAAATCTCCCCCTGGAAGCAACTTTTTCCCTCCAAAACTGAAGAAGTAAAACCTGCTAGGTTAAGAAAAACCTGCTAGGTTTTCGTGGTGGTTTTTTCATTTTTTGTTGTTGTTGGGTTTTGTTTTAAAGCTTATAATAAGGTAATAAAATTACCACTCAGAAATAGTGCCCTTTATGCACTCAGAAACTTTAGAGTTTTAAAACACAAATTTTGACCTATGTTGTGTGATTTAGTGATAAAGCCCCTCCCACAGCTCATTTCTGGAAATGCTACTGTGCTGCACAAAGTCTAGGCCAGCGACATGTCCAAAAATTACACACTTCTAACAAGGACCTGCTGTTAGAACAACTCCTGCACTTAAAACATCCTGACATCTCCTTATTCCCAACTAGCTCTTCTTTTTTTCCTCCCTCTTTTCTCCTGAAAGCTGTATGGCTGCCAAAAAGTTGATCTTAGAGGGATGGAATTGAGGTCCCTTTCTTGCATTCCGCAAACCTAGCAGTGATTCCTTACGGACAGGGAAGAAACACCCTGCAACATGCAGAAAGCACAGGTTACCTGGAAGTGGGCAGGCCAAAGAAGGCCACACATACCGTGCTGAGGGCTGTCTGCAGAACAGGGAAGCTCTCAGGTGCAGCAGTTACCGGGACAGTCCCTCCCTGGGCTGATGAACTGCTCTGCAGTGGGGTGGTTCTCAGAGTGACCTCGGGGTGCTCATTTGGTGACTCTTCCAATGTATACATCACCTCCCTGAGACAACCACACTGAATCTGAGCTGTTATGGAGTGAAAGTCCACAGAGATATACAGAAATTCAATGTTTACCCTGAGATGAATAATCAGAGATTTTATCATTATTAAAGGAAAGATGACTCTGAGATTTGCAGAGTTATTGCTAAGGAATAAAATACTCTATACATCTGTTCCACAGTACTTATTCAAAACTACTTTTCTTTTTTTTTTTTTACATCTAAATTTGAATTGGTTTTTTTTACTTATATACATTTCTAACAGAATCCCGTAGGCCAAAAATTGGCTTCATCACTAAAATCCTAATTGCCAACCGTGTACTGGAAACTTCCATGTGATCTAGAGAAAGTAGTTTCCTTTCTCTGTTGCCACTTTGGAATGTTCTGTTCTTACTACTCTGCTGCTTTCCTTCAGCCTGGAGAAGATACTGTTTATTCCTTTGACTCTCTCAGAATGCCTTTTGCAGATTTGTTTAGAGCCAAAATATTTGGAAATCAAAAGGAGAGTTTAATTGCCTTATCAGTCAGACTGATCGGCTCTTTGTTCCAGTGGTACACAAAAAGGTCGTTTCTTCCTTTCTCTGCTGAGTTGGTTATTCTTCCCTCCAAGTTCTGTCTTTTGGGACATTGCTATTGATCCAAAATTATATGAAGAGACACTTCATTTCCTTTGCAACAAAACAGTGAATCATTACTTTTCCTCATCTTGCTTTCCCCCAAATACCATAACCCCACTTTGTTTAGACAGTGCCTCTGCAGCCTTTGTCTGCATAACTCTATTATACAGCTAAAACTTTCCTTCACAGAAAATACCCTTCAAATACTTTCCAGATTAAAAATTATACTGGCTCTCTCCAGGAGGCCAAACATTGTTTTTGAAATGCCACATGCACATTCTGTACTAATTCCAGTGGTGGTGGTCCCTCTACTGTGTCTCTCTGCTCCGTATCTCAGGATGTAAGGTCTTGCGAGACATCTCTATGGCATGAAAACACAGAAAACACAAGAAGTCTGGAAGTAACACCATGCATATTTCATCCTTGACTAGAAAAGCTAGGGAGTAAATAAAATAAAAAAATAATTCACATTATATCTTACTGTTTATAGTAACTCTAATACAGCTGAGACCACATTCCTAAGAGCAAACATTTGGAAAAGTTATTGTGGCTAGAGCCCAGGTATCTGGTGACAACATTCGTGATGGAGTTGTTAGAATTCATAAACACACAAGTGCAGCCAAAGCTCTGACTACACTGGGGACTCTTGCCAAGGCATAGAAGTTTTCCTTCCCTTGCTGGTAAGGTTATGGAGGGAGTGTAAACTGTGTGTTTGTATGTGAATTATTGTGAATTTCTAAGGATATCAAGGGGGCCCACACCAGAGCTTTTCTCTCTGAGGCTACCAAGACTGCACATCCTTCCCAAGGAGGTCTCTGTAGAAGTTCACAGCCTGGGCACAGGCTGAAATAATCCCCACCACACTGGTGCAGCACAGCTTCCTAGACAATACAACATAGGCACGATGACCCAAATATCTAAAAAAGTTACAGGATATGCTGCCCTATAAGGTCGTGGTCAAGTCCACAATGTAGATATAATCTGTGGATGCTCCAGGTGTGGAACCTCTGTGGCAGTCAGAGGTATCTCCTGGGAGTGTCTGTGCTTGAGGCAGACCTGCTGCACTGCTTCCAGCACCCAAGAGAACTCCACACCTGGGTAAGTGCCAGGAGGATTTATCAAACACAAATGACTAAAAGAACTTGAATGCAAACTCTCCTCACAGTTACCATGGACATAACTATCACCAACTGCTCCCTGTATGCCAAGAGATACATGAAAGAGGACGAAGAAGGAGTAGACGCTGTTCTTAATTAAGAATCTATATTGGAGTAGTTCCTCTATAATGAATGTAGTTATACTCTACTTGTTTTGGTGTAAATAAAATCAGAATCTGACTGTTTGCAATGCAACACAGAAAAAGACTAAATTAAGTCTTCAATAAGCCCCAAGCCTCCTAGAGCTATTTCAGTCGGTGACTGTCTAACCTGAGAATGACCCAGCCAAGTACTATTTTTCAGACATTAATGCAAACACATAACAGGCAACAAAAAGCAGCCAACAGTAAAAATCTGTTGGGAAGATAACTATCTCCTCCTTTGTCTGAATTATTTTTCTTCCACTGTGATTTTATCTTTGCTGCATGCTACTTTTATAAAAAACATTTTGTAAACTATGTATTATAAAATGGAACAGATGAAAGGGTGTTTAAATGAATTGTATTTGCATTTCTGCATGAGTTTGATATGTAATTCCAAGCACACCCAAACTACTGATAATTATATTTTAAATACAATTAGAGTTTAAACAGACAGGCTCAGGAATATTTTCACAATGTATTTTCAGATTAAAATGCCAATACATTAAAAATTCAAAAGCCCAAAAATCAAATCTGGTCAAACAAGGAGGGAAAACAGAAGACACGTAAGGAAATGAGAAGAAAATATCTTCACATGAGAAAATTTCCTTTTTCATTCAGATTTTCAAAAAGGGAGATTAAACTGACTTTATAACATTGAAAGTCTTCAAATGAAACTGGAATGTCTCAATAGACTCAGTCCAAATTTCTAGGAGATTTTACATTTGAATAATATTTAAATTAGCTTTTTATCTAGGAAAAATATTAAATCTTGAAAATTCTCCTGAGTTCGGGCAATCATAGTGTGCCCAGCAATACTGCTAATCAGCTGCTCAGGACGTCAGTGTCACCTTGCGTTGCAGCACCAGCAGTGGTCCATGCCTGAAGGGTTTTCTCAACCCTTGAACAATAGTTGGAAGGCTTGAGTAGAATTTCTGCTTTAAAGAAAACAGGATGGGGGTTTTTTTAAAGCAAGATGATATTTTGATTTCTTCAAAATTTTTACAAATCTAGACCTAACCTTTAATTTAAAATATTTTAATTGAAAGAATCACTATGATGTAGTCCTAATCTAGAACTTTCATCCTTTTTCTATACCTCAGAAACTTTAGTAATTGCACTACTTAAGCGAACATAATGAATAGACTAATCTTAGCAAAGTGGTTTCGTTTTTTGGAGTGAGATTTTCTTAAGTAACATTCAAAACTAATATAGACACAAAATCAATAAAATTAGATAATTTTAAATTTATTTGTTTCTTTCCTAATGAGATTTTAACACAAAATATCAGAACTTGTATTTAAATGAATATCCAGGATACTTCATATGGAGATTTCAGAAAGCAGAAGATTTTTCAGATTTTCCATTCTGAGAAAATTCTTCTTTATTGCAAGTGCTATTGAAAAGTCACTTATTTCCCACAGGATGTAAAAATTAGTCTAGTTTTCCTTGAGAAAGGCTCTGTGATAAGCTGTTCTCTGTGACCACTGGCGCTGCCCTGCCCCAGCACTGTTAAATTCTTTGTGTGGGGAGCTGTCAGGGTGTCTCCTCAGGGAAGTCAGTAATTAGGGGTCTTTTTCTTTTGTCCCTGAGCCCTTACTTCCATCTCCCATGGAAAGAAATGAGGAAATAACAAATTCCATAATTCCTTAAAATCCAGTGGCTTGGCTGCAGCGGGCATTACCTGGAGGCATTACCTTCTCACGCTTTAATTTAACAGCTACTCTATTTGATTTACATAATACTCAGTTAAAATGACAAGCAGAGCTTAGCGTTCCCGCCTGCAGCCTTCCAGCCGAGGCTGTCCCGAGTCCTGCCCTCCGCGACAGCTCTGCCCGAGTGCCTTTGCAGTCACACCCACGGACAAGGGCAGCAGCTGCTCCAAACCTGTCACCTCCTGCTGCCAAGGGACACCCACGCGGGGCAGGGCAGGGCGGGGCAGGGCAGCACCGCTCCGGCCAAGGGACAGACACGCCGGGAGGGGTAGGGCAGCACCACTCCGGCCAAGGGACAGACACGCTCGCCCAGGGCCCGGCCGAGGCACAGACACCTCAGCCTCCAGCTGGGCTTGGCTTTAGCCTGTGCCTCTCTGTAGGAAAATCGCCCTGGTTCGGGTGTCGCCGGGGCAGCAGCAGCTGCCTCTGGCAGCCTTTGCGGGGGATTGGGCGGAGAAGGCGCGGGCGGTGCCGCTCGCAGGCTCCCGGCGCTGCTGGGTGCGTGGGGACCCGGGGACCCGGGGACCCGCCCTGCAGGGACCTCGCTACCCCGCCGGGCCGGCCCTCGGCACAGGTGGCGCCCAGAGCGCTGTCGTGCTCCCGTGTGCAGCCTGCTCTTCCTCCCTAGTGGCCACCTGCCATGGAAAGCAGCATTTGACACTAAAAAGATGTCATCTTGTCATCACGTCATCCCTGCAAGGCGGGTTCAGGCATCCAGCTGAGGCACGGGTCACAGGGGCAAACATTAGGAGCATAAATTTGCTACTTACTCAGAGAAGAGAAGGGTGTGTGCAGTTCAGAGCACCTAAACTTGAGGCCTGAGGTAGCACAGCATACCGAAGGAGCACTTTGCCTCCCTACCCCCTGTTCTTTTCAGCCTCTGCAGTGTTTAAACTTCAGAGCTGGCTACTTTCAAAAACAAATGCTGGATTGAAAAGCTGACATTACATTATGGGCATTTAAGCTAATAATCAGTGTTAGACAGTTGCATAGGTCTGGGCCAAGAATACACAAATTAGTTTTCATTGAAACATTACAAACCCTTTAAGAATATTTTTTTGCCATGGCATTTAATTTTATTTTCATCCACAATTACTACGGCCTTACTCTAAAAAAACCATAGTGCACTTTGGGAAGCACATGATGAGCTCTCAAATCAACATTCAAGCAATTTAGAAATTAAAACTTATTTAAGAACTAGCATTCACAATATTATTGAGGTGCTGTTCTTATTTCATACTACTTCAGCATCATGGCTTGGCAAAAGCACCTAGTCAGTTCAGTAGAAATCAGTATAATGATTTCAATATTAACAAAAATGAACAACAGGGAATATGATTTAGAGATAGTACCTGTCAATTTTGAAATACCATCTTTTGGCTTATGTGCATTCCTGCTGTGTGTTTGTGAGAAAGAGCTTCTTTCATGTATTTCCACATCAGTTAGAAGTATCTCCCAATACGGCTATAAGATAATGAGCCCATGTCTGCTCTGACTCCTGTCTCACAGACAGGACAGGACATCTCTGCTCGCCATGGACTTTCTGGAGAATCCTCAGCTCTCAGAGGACAAACAGAAAAGCAGTCACAGCAAACAGCTTTACCTACAGGCCTAGAGCTAGGGCTGCAGTATACTAATGGTTGCCACAGAAAATACAAAACTGATTATCTGCCATGAAATTAGAGGGCTGATTCTCCCCAGCTGTACACACTTCTGGCAGTGTAAAGAATGTGCCTCTTGCCTTTGCTGTCTGATCACACAAGGAAAATCTGCCTTACCTCTCTCTTCATCCTCTTCTTCACAACCATGGCTGAGATTGGGTATATGATGAAGGAAAAAAGATATGAACAGATTTATCACCTGGCTGACCTTGGCCATACTATCGGACATCAATATGACTGCACAAACAAGAGAGTACTGTGCTCACTTCACCAATAAACAAATCACTTCTAGCAGCTACAATCCCACCAGTACTGCTGGCAGGTAAATTTTTGTCCAGAGAAACTCTATAAAATATACTCCCAAAGATGCAATTGACTAAGCCAACAGGGTTTTATTAGAGTTACTTAGATAATCTGCTCCTTTTAGTGGCTGCAGTGGGAAACATTCACTTCTTGGAATTATCCTTTAGCATTCTACAAGAGGAGTACAGGTTTTTGTAAAATTCCCTTCACCTTTGCCATAGGATTTAGAACATTGTAACTATGCCAAAAGTGCTGCCACCCATGTCAAAATTTACAATTGCCTACACCATTCCTCACTTAGTGGTACCCTTCATGATTGTGTTAGTCAGTATCTGACATTTGGTCCAGTGTCTATGGTACCACTGAGGTTCTGACACAGATTGCAGGTTACAGACACGACACAAATGCACAAGTGTCACACAAATCACACCAATGACAAAACAGACATGTATATGAAGTTTTTAAAATGTGTTACTTACCTATTTTTAAAAGTTTTCCTCCACCAACCCTATTTCAACCCTTCCCTCCATTCTTAATTCTGATCATCTGATCCAGATCATCTATAGCTTTTAGTCAGAAGTATGGAAATGCAGAGATCATAGCAAAACCCAGCCATGTCCTGTCTTGCTTATGAGGAATGAGTGTTCTCTACTAAAGAAAACTTTCATTAGGCATGCACTTAGAGCTTATTGTAGACAGGAATATTAAATAGTCAGATATTAGACTCTGGTTTGTTTATAAGTGTTTGTAAAGGGTAGAGGAAGAAAAAATAGCAGTTTAATATAATTCTACCATTAGTTATATGGATGCAAAGCTGAAGAAGCCCAAGCAAAATCAGCAGAGATCTCCAGATACAATGCCATGGCTGACAACTGCATTTGGCTCAGCTGCTTACAAAGCTCAGCAGTGGCTATCATCCTCATTCAGTCACACCAGCACAGCGAGCAGCACTTTGGAAAGAGGATAACTCCTTAGTGGCACATCTGTTAGGTATAGATGGCATTCATCTGAGTAGCTTTGCCAATGGATGACATGCCAAGTCCTTTATACTAAAAGGCTTGTGCTTGATGTTAATCATTCGCTCTCTGCCAGTTAACATGTTTATCCTTCTAGGAAATACTTTGATCTATACTGGCACTTGAAATATAGCAACCAATTTTACTAGACTGGAAATGAACAAACAAGATCTTGTGTGAATTGCCAAATGGCACAGCAAAATGCAGGATGCGCGTTACAAAGGGTTGCTTAGCAACTAGAAAAGGCCATGCACTCCATTTCACTATTTTGGTTTGAAATAGAAAATAAATGGCCTTATAATTGTTTGAAATACACAGAGAGCTAGAACATAATACTGCTCTGGAGAAATCTATTTGTGAGGAGTGTGTGTCATGGGAGACAGAGAGACTCTGAACTCAACATTCAATAGGTAAGTGAAGGAGAAACTGCCTTTCAGATATTTTTCCTTAAAATGTAAATGTAACGGTAGTTTAAGTTCAGTGCATGTATTCTGCTATTCAACCAGGATTTAAAACAATTGTTTATTTTTACATTTCATCTTCAAATGTTAAGAGGGTTAGTTTTTTTGCAAAGACGACTATTAGCTCATCCTCCATTTGCATGCAAGGAAGTGGAAGTTTAGAGTAGTTGGTACTCAATCCATGCAAGTTGCCAAACTGTGACTACATCACAGGCATCCTGAATCTAAGCAGTCTTAAAAAAAACAAACCAACTTCTGCGTGACATATCCTCCTTCCTCCCTCTTACTCAGCTCCCTCCATGCCTGGCAGCTGGTCTTAAATAGACAGATACAAATAACTGCCTAGCAATTCTTCATCTTTGGACAGGAAAAAGAGAGGTGTCTAGAAACTCCAAGTCTCCCATACTTCAAAGAAGCTACTGTCTTTATTTTCCAATATGAGAAACTGAGGAAGAGATTAAAGTGATTCTTGAAAATCACATGGGAAGCCTCCTGGGATTTGAGAGCAGAGCACGGACACCTGACATTTATCTTAGAGGTACAGTCCTCTCCCCTTCCACCAGTATTCTTTTTATACAGGGATCTAAAGCAGTACCACCCTAGGTACCCCCCTGATATTCCTTGGCCAATAAAATCCCCTTGCAAACACCATCTCTGTGTTAGCTCCCCACCCAGGCAATCCTGATGCCGCAGCCAACACACCAGCCCCTGCTGTAGCAGCAGGAACCTGCCTAACTCGGTGGGAGTTGAGCGGGAAGAGCTCCGGCCCAGACGGGGCTCAGACCTCTGCTGCAGCACAGTACAGCAGGGTGAGCTGAGCACAAAGGGGCAGCCACTGTCAGGAGTGTCAGCTCCTTAATCTATGTAACGTGTAAGCTGCAGCCAACAGCCTCCTGCACAATACCCCGTGTGTCCGCTGAAAATGGCATTGCCCATAATTGCATTGTTTGCTTAGAAGGGACCCGAGATCCGGATCAAGTTCAACAAGATCTGTGTCATTCTAGTTAGAGCTGTTTTTCAAGCACACCCCTTCAGTGAACAGAAAGCCCTCTGAATCCATGACCAGACTTTCAGGGCCAGATAACTAACTGTTTCGGTTTCTTTCAAGTTGTATCGCAGTAGACACACACAGTATCCTGGATACTGGACAGATTTAAAAGTGGGAAGAAAAGGTTCCAGCACACTGGCTTTAAAAGAGAGAACAAAGTAAGTGAGGATCAGAGGGAGGAAGGCGATCGCTATGACACTAAGACAATTAATCACTGCCAGATGTTAAGGGTCACACAGCACTGCATGCTGGGAAGATCAGCAGGGGTTCTTGGACAGGGAATAGAGGGAAAAAATAACCTGTCATGTCAGTGAACTAGTCAGGGGTTTAGGGTTCCTGTCGTTTAACTATTAGTGCGCTCTTAATAAAATGACAATGCACTGAAGAAGGGGAGGAAGATAGGGGAGTCGGCAGAAAAGAGGGAGTGACAGCTTAATAATCCCTGTCTGTCAAAAGCACTAAAAATACCATCCCAAATTCAATGTTCTTACTTTTGTAATGAACGCGCCAGGGTTCCTGTTTGATTAATAGAACACTTGTTGACTGACAAGGACAAATGTGCACATGGTCCGAACAGAGCACTGTGCATAAATAATTTAAATTGCACTATGGCCAGAGCTCAGCTTGCACTGGGGGTTCTGTGATAAACCCCTATGTTTCAGCAGTTCATAACTTGGACCTAAAAGAAAAGCTAGGAAATCTTGAGCCTAAAGTTGGACCGAGAAGGCTGGTTGATTTCTTTGAAGTATGAAAAAGAAACCAACATCACTTGGAAATCACAGACCTTTGCTGGTGCAGTGATGGTGGTGTCTCTATTGGCTCCACTTGTATGTCTCACATTACAGCAAAAAGAGGATGGCTTTACACTGAGTGATGCAAACAAATTTGTGTTCATGCTAATTCCCACTTAGCCCCATTAGCAGCGTTGCTAATGACAGTGGTAAATACTCACCACAAAAATGGGAGAATGTTTGCTTTGAATTTTAGGAATAATTTTCAAAGGGAAGAGTTCAGATCATTTTGTAAATGGACACTTACTTGCAAATACATCCTGCATTCCTCTGGGAGATGAATTTCATTTAGTTAAGCTGTTATCTGATGATACCTTTTTCCACAGAAAAATCTGCTTTTACCTCAAAAAGGAACATTTTCCACCAAAACTGACACATCTGTTCTTAAAACAATGCTTAAAAGCTCGTATATTTATGGCGCAGTTATTTCACAGCCCTGGGGCCCACACACAAACCTAATGGAAGGAACAAACAACTAGGACACTTGTAGATGTACTGAGTATCTCAGGTAAGACCTAACCACAAAATTTGTATCAATCCTGTACAGGTATGACTGAACTCCCATATATCATATCAGTCAGAATTCATTTTTCTGAACATTTTACTCACCTGATGTGGACATGAAAACATTTGGCTGTTTTGCCATTTTTTCCCCTGTCAAATCAGAGTACTCCTTTAAGTCATTATTCAGGCAGTAAAATAGCTATGTGTGTTTAAACAGTTCATCACAATATGATCAGAACAGAACAATAACCAAACGGAATATATTATCAGATTAAAAACTATAACAGAATTTCCCCAAAGAGTCCACATACTTTGTCAACTACCTGCTCTTTCTTTTCAATTTGTTGGATCTTGTAATCTATCAGATGATTTTCGTGGCCTAAATTTGAATACAGAGAAGTGCTGCTGAGCACATTTGACTTTCCTAGGGCCACAAAAGCTGAGATTTCCTTGGTACACTTGAAGACGCTTTAGCTTTGCAGAATCAGGCTCTCAAGGCTTAAGAAAACAAGCATTAATTTGTTGACTTTTTCTGACTATTTTTTTCCCAGATGTTAAGGGGTTTTTTTGCAATTTGTAACATAAATTATATAAATAGCAAATTTGTATACATTACATTCCATAAATATATAGAACTTCTTATTTGCCCTCTTCCAATATTAGATAATATTAAAAGCTACATAAGTAGCCCTCAAAACGTAACCATTTTTGACTTACTAAGTCTCCTTCAATCGTTGTAAGAAGCTATTGTTTATTCATTTCCCTGGCTCATGAGTTGCAGTTTCAAATTGTTCTTACAAATCTCCATAGATTAGGCAAGACTTTCTAGCAATCTCTATGTTGCAGCAAATTCTATAAGGAAAAGGGGTGTACACCAGCAACTTTTGCAGTTTGTTGCAATGACACCGGTAAGACTTATCATTCCTCTTCCTAGAACTGCCAATAAAGTACTTCAAGCAACATTTGGCTTGTGCTTCAGTTGCCTCCGTTGTAAAACTGTACTGAGCTTTCCCCAGTCTTGTTAATCACATGTGCATTCCAGTATTAAAGGACATCACAGTATCACACTATTATGGAATGTTTCAGGAAAAGGAGAGTCGACAGAGAAGTGTAACCAGCAATTCACATCGCATGACTCCAGCAGCACATCCTTCCTTAAAAACCTGCTAAGGCAGCACTCTGCAGAAGGCAAACACGGCTTTACGTGCCCATCCGTACTGCAGTTGTATCTCACTAAGCAGCCTCCACTGGAGTTAATGTAAGAGCTTGAGTGATGCCACCCATTAAGAGTTAACTTATAACAGTACTTCAGAGCATTAATGTCTCCTTTACATCTGCATTGATAGATCACAGCGGACAGTAGCTCTGCTGTGCAGCACAGAAACAAGCCCAGGACCTTGCTGCTTAAGCTCAGTTTGGATTCCTCTTACCCTTTCTTCACTGGTTTTCAGTTCACTGGTTTTAGAAGCACAACAGATGGTTGCTGCTACTTTGTAAGGCTACTGCTTCCTGGTGGCCCATGATGCTGTGTCACTGCAAGGGTGCTTCAAGGTGCAATGAGGATTGAGATGCTTTGAGAGACAAAGAAACCACCCAAGGTACTGATGCCCTGTCTGAATAAAAATAAGCGAGCAGAACTCGTTATACAAATACAAGGCACTTTCTTGCAGCATCTTCAACTAGCAGTTTTACCTTGCAGGACTGATTTTCAAGAATCTAAAAAAGGTAAAGTAAATTAATGTTGTAAACATCCAAGACGGCTTTGGGTATTTCATTTACCTCAAGAATTCCCAGCTTATAATGAAAGTGAGAACAACTGAAGGTGATTAGACAGACAATACATCCCATTGCTACAGCTGTATGCAACCCAGTCCTGATGTTCCATCGACTTGGACTGTATTAGCCACTTCATCATCCTGAGATATCTGGCAAATGACCAGTATACTTTTGTCTCTATGTTTTTATGGATATAACAGCTTGAACAAGATTAAAAGTAAAATTTGCACTTTATACAGATACATGAAATAGTCTGCATGATTGCACATGGGTTATATTAGGAGGCCATTTTCATACATAAAACTTCCTTTGCTCCACAGCACTTTCACACTTGAGTTTGTTTCATACTTCAGATTGTTCCCCTAAATGGCATACCACAATATACTGCTAAACATTCTGCTGGATCAGTCATACAATTACACATGTTTGTTCCACATGTGCCTACCAAAAATATCCAGAGCCACCATATAGCTTCCTTCTTTAAAGTAATAGCAAGGAATATAGCAAGGAATGGACTGTTTTATTCCTCTCCAAAACTTTAGTCCCAGTAGGCAAAAAAGAGTCTTGGTGCATGTGAAAAGCATGGGCAACAAAAAGGCACAAAAGCTTTGTTGCTGTTCAGCTTTTGTCATTTAAGCTATCAAACAAATAAAAACAGACTGGCTAGCAGCCAACTTGAATTGTAGTTAAATAAATTTCTATTACAGTTATTCACTTTGGACAATGCTAAATAACTGATCAAAAGCAAAAAGCTCCCAGAATTTATTTTTAATTCAAAGCTTATCTTTAGAAATATATTAACAATCTACAACAAGCTTCTTGTTCTGCTGTTCTAGGCAGAACAAGTCATCATTTTAATTTGTGACAATAAATAAGTAAGCCTATTTTTTCCAAATGTGGGAAACTTTAAAAATTGATGTTAACAAAACATACCTCTTTTCTTCCAAAAGCAATGATAAGCATTTTAATTTTTCTTTGAAAATATACAAATAGGCAGATATAATTTTGCCTACAAATTATTAATTATCAATTCTGCCCATTTATTTGAAGGCTATATTCTCAGAACAATATCAGAAGATTGATTCTTCAGCTAGTAAACACACAGGTGAGCTGTTTAAGAACATTTCATTAACTCAGTGGAGTCTTGGACTGAATTAAATGGCATCGTTTTTCTTTGTGCCTTGTAGCAGAATATGCACCTAACTATCAATTATATTTAAACTCCAGCCTAAACTAGAGTAACGTGGCTGACAGGAGGAGAGCTGACTTTTAAACCCAGCCAGATAAAGTGTTTTCTGACAGAGTTTCAACTGAACAACACACATGTGGACAATTAGCCAGGTTTTAGAGGCTGGCCAAACCCAGAGAAGGGCTGGAAACATGTTCCTTAGTGTTTCTCATTAGAGACTGGCTGAGAGGATTCCATGGGATAATGGCTGGTTCACGG
The DNA here is from genome assembly GCA_013397175.1 of Platysteira castanea. NCBI lineage: Eukaryota > Metazoa > Chordata > Aves > Passeriformes > Platysteira > Platysteira castanea. The sequence goes on along the minus strand of VYXC01004205.1, from coordinate 38,927 downwards.
CTGGCCTTTCATCTCAGAGACCTGTGCATAATGTGCCCCAGACCCCGTGGGTGCGAGTTCGGCGTGCGAGTGCAGTCTCAAGTGGAAGCTGATGTTCCCAGTGCGTGATTCGGGGCAGCGAGGGTGGCAGCCCGTGTGTTGGGCAGGGCAGGGCATGGCAGGGCATGGCAGGGCTGGGCAGGGCAGGGCAGGGCAGGGNGCAGGGCAGGGCAGGGCAGGGCTGGGCACGGCAGGGCAGGGCAGGGCTGGCCGGGGCTGGGGCAGGAGCGCAGGTCCTGGTGCTGCTGTTCCAGGCAGGGCTTGGCCCCGCACAGCCCCTGCGGCGCTGCCCGCCCGCTCTGCGCACTGCACACAAAGGTTACAGCACTTGGGAATGGGGGCCAGGCTGCCTGGGGAGATTTCCAGACTCCCTGACAAGAAATATAGGCTTACTCCGCTCACAAAACAAACAACATACAAACAAACAAATGAAAATCTAAGCCCCAACCCAATCTGGTAACACTGCTTTAATTCACTACAATGCTGTTGTTTCTCATCAGTCTCTTCAAGTACAGCTACCTCTACACCTCCCTGAGCACTGGCAGGGATTTGCATTTGAAGTACAGTTTACTTCAGCAGTTTGCATGGAGTAATTGATATCCTGTTATTTTTCCAAATGCTTTTACAAGAGTTCAATGTGCATTAGTCTGTGCACATTCTCAAACATCTGTGTGGCAGTCGGATAAAACCCAGACATATTGATAAGATGGTCCAAAAGGAAGCATTAAATGCATAACTACAGTGTGTCTACCGTGACCTGGTATGTTGATGTCTTTGTACTTTTCACATACTCTCTTGAATTTTGCTGTTAAGCCAGGATTCCTCAGTCAGGGAAGCAAACCCAACTCCAACATCCAATTTCCTCGCAGTCTTTCTAAACCACAAATTAGTACAATTTATAGAGGAAAATATCTGCTGTGACACATTTTCTCAAAGGGAATATTTACTGGAGAATCCATCACTCTAATGACATCTTTTTAACCTCTATGTTTTAAACATTTTGCTACATGTCTATTCACATGAATTAGTAGAGCCTGTATCAGTCAGTAGTAGACCACCACATGTGGTTTTGTACAGAGAAAACACCTCAGATCTCATGCAAAGAGTATGCAAAGTTTGAATCTGTTTTATATATGTGCAAATTATTCCAGAAACAATTTTCTCCTTTTTACAGTAAACTTCGGCCTCTCAAAGATGCAATCTGTAAGAACCTTTGCACATGACGCTGAAGCAGAAAATGAGATACTTACTTTCCTTTTGCTCTCATTTAATCTGATGACCCTTCTGTACTTAGTGGTCCCAGAGAAACCCCAAACTATCTTTTATTATTCTCCGTGGCCATATTTTACTTCTCAAATATTTACTGCTCAGCTACACCTAATTGCCTTCAGTGTTGCCTCCTGGAGAAGGAATGACTATCAGCCTCTTCAGACTGCTCTTCCCAATGTTGCTATGTGAATGATATAGTTACAACTCTCCCAGTACTTATTTTCTTACAGTTAAAACATCTGGAGCCAGTTACTAACATGAGAATCACAAAAGAAGGAAAGTTTCAAGCCTTTGTGGTTTCTGAGAAAAGTCACTCAAACATACCCTACAAGCCCACAAACCAGAAAATAAAGTTCTAATTTTATTTATTTAAAGTATCATTAATTTTCAGTACTTAGGGATGACAATACCATTTGGCTGATCCTCTCAGTGTGACCCTGCTGCCCTGACTCCTGTAATGGACAGACAAGGGGTGTTTGGCCACGGGAGGGGCTAGGGAGGAAGGACACTGCTGATCAGTGCGTGGCCGTGCTGGAGCAGGAAAGAGCAGTGCCACCCTGCTCATGAGCAAGTATGACTTGAAAAGTCCGTATTTATTTCCCACTGTTATACACCTATTGTTCCTACTTCCTAAGGCACTCGCCCAATTGATGACATGTACAATAATTAACAAATACAGGAGTATTTCATGCTGCTGTCCAAGATTCACATGGTTTTGGAATTTACTCAAAGATAAATTAATTATGTTTTTATAATATATGAAAATGTCCAAGTAGTACACAACTACTTGTTTATTAATCCATTTTACATTTTTAAAGATACTTACAGATTTGCAATTTGGAGTTAAAGATTTGTAAAAAGATGTGTTAGAGAAAACTTTTAAGAGGCTACAAGACATTTTGGTTTATGTGCAAGAATATACCTGCTAGAAGAGGAGCTCTTGGAAAGCTTCAGAAACCTTTAATGTGCAGTCCTTGTCTTTCCCATTTTTGAAATCCTACTCACCTGAGTAAAATAACTGCCAGTTGACCCTTTCAATCTGACAGGCTGTAACTTTCTGAGCCTGCCTTGGTCACAGAGGGCCAAGAAAAGCTGCCTTACATTGTCCTTCCCCTCTTGTTCCTCTATTTCTCAACTTTTTCATCTTTCTTGTGAATTTAGAGAGCTTCTCCCTTCTAAACTCTCAAGCTTTCAAAGTGTGACACATGAGTTTAACACACCTTGTTAACTTAATATTTCACAGAAAAGACTCTCCTTTGGAAATATTCTAGGTCAGCCTTACCACTACTATGAGAAGTAGTTTTTCTAAGGTCTTGATTCATATAGGTACCAAATATCCTCAAATTGTGAGATCAGAATTTGTCCCTTTATGGTTTCCCACTGGAAGCTGATTTAAAAAAAACAAAACAAAACAAAACAAAACAAAACAAAACAAAACAAAACAAAACAAAACAAAATAAAACAAAACAGAGGAGCAGTTTTGGTCCACTGCCACACTGCCATCAATAGGAATTGTGAAAAGTCACAAAGGAGAAAATATTCCTAAAACAGTGATGGAAATAGAGAAAGAAAAGCATGAAAGGGCTTCCAGTCATGCAGTGGATGTTGCTCCCTTGTGAACACACTCTGACGTCTTCTTCTTAACAGTGAACAAAAGCTATTTTCTCTAAGGGAGAGGACAGGAAAAGGCTCAAGCTGAAGCTGGGTCAGGACTGGTTAGCACAGAGCTTGTGTGTCATTGGTTACAGCAGTTAAAGTCCAGTAAAAAGTCTCTCTTGCCAGTCCCCAGCCTATGCTCTCCCTTTGAAGTTCATCTCGTCCCTCCAAAATGCTGCTCTCTGGGTGTCAACCTTCTATAAAGTTCCCTGTCCCAGTCAGCTCCCTGTCCAGTCCAGCTTTCATCCACACATCCCTAGAGCTATGCTGCTTTTCCTTTTCAAACCTCCAGTTGTAAAACTGTCCCCCCTAAAACTGGGCCATTTAGGAAGAAGCAGATAAGAATTTAATTTATAACCATTTTGTCCAGCAGTTAATAATAAAGCTGTATCTGGATGGATCTTGGCTCCTGCCACATTTGAGGTCCCTGCTTTGAAGCAGTACTAGCACCCCTGCATCACACAACTTTTCCTATATTTTGAGACTTTGCGGGGGTTTTAATTTTTTTTTTCATTAACTTCTTCCTTTCAGACCTAGAGGTTGAAAAGAATTAAGGAAACACATATATATATACATATAGATATATATGTACACACATGTATATATTTATATATATATAAATGTCTATATTAAAAAAACTTTTTCTTTGACTCTCAAAGCTGAGATATATTTATCCTTTAGTGAGCCCTGACAAATAATGGAACACTAAAGGTTGTAACATGTAAAGGTAATGCAGTCACAATCTACAAAAGTGAGAGTTAAGCACAGATTATTACTAAGATGCAGACTGCTGGCTTGATGACTGAACAATATTATTTCAGGAACAGTGTACCACAGAGCTCCCACTTCTTGTATTGTTTTGGCACTTGACATGTACAAGGACAGAGACACTCACTTATAAATGGGAAAGAAAGCCAGAATTTTCAGAACTAGAGCAATCTGACAATGCTCAGGATAAGATGTTAAGACAAACAACAGAAAAAGCAGTTTTGCCAGAAGAATGCTTCCTCCCCCTCTTCCCTGTCCCATCTCCTCTGTCTCCAGCAGAGCCAGCACCAGATGTTTCAGAAACCACACACTGGGCACATACACAGGATCATCTGTCCCTTCTTCCATAAAGGTCTCATCCGAAGGGAAAAATTTAGACAACCTAGTTCAAAGAGCACACCAGTAGCAGCAAGTAGCAAGCCTTCCATTTTAAATAGCTCTTACCTTTGAAAATACAAATTTTAATGGAATAATTTAGAAAATTCAAATCCAGAAAATTGGATCACAACAGTAGAACAGTTTACAACATATTTTTGTGATAAACACATTAATCCAAAACAACTCATGAGTATGTAATCTATGAACATGACTTATAAAGAAAGACTATTTTCTTATGAACAAGACTTATGAAGAAAGACTAGAATTAAGATTACTACAAAACTAAGACAAAATAAAATCCTGGCAGGGAGGTAACATTTTATAGATTTAAGAAAAAAGTGAAACATCTTTACACCAAAATAGAAGTGTTTCACCCTAATCCAGGAAACTGTTTTCCCTATGTGCAAATGCTTTAAAAAATGCAAATTTAATTTCCTCAAATATATGTAATGGTAAATAGAAATTCTAAAAATAAAATATTTATTCAGGATTAACAGTAACACTTAATAGAATGGATTTAGACATTGAAATCAAGATGAATAATTGAAAATTGGGTTGTTCCAAAATACGATTAATGTATTGGTTATAGAGATATTTCTTTCTACGTGTAAATGTAACAGGCAATACTTTTTTCTCTGACTCTGACGGCTTTTTTACTTCTAAAAGCAGCAACTGTAAAGGATTCCTGGTGACGAGTGCTGGGGTCACAAGCAGGGCTGGGGAGCAGAGGAGAGCAGCGCCCAGGATAGCACTGAGGAGGGGCTGGGGTAGCTCTGGGGGTCTGCAGCCCCTACACCCCCTGTAGCTGCACAGTGTAAAACACCTCTGGGGTTGCTTTAAGGCACGCAGACAGCCAGGCCTGCCCGGCCTGGCCCAGGATCAAAGCACTGGAAAGGTGGCTCCGTGCCACTGCTCCCCCTGGCTCTTCTCAGCTTCACGAAGGCCAAACTCAGCACAGCTGAGAATCCATCCCAGCACGTTAATCACGGCTTGGGTGGAATTGCTGTCATACTGAAGTTTTCATTTCCTCCACCTTTTAAAGCCTGGCTTTCTCAAAAGAAGGCAAGAGATACTTCATCAATTTTGCAATGAAGTACCCCAGATTGGAAATGACCTTCAATTTGCAATTCTAGAAAGCAAGTGAAATTTGTAGAAGTTAAGCACTTACTGCATAGAAAATATTCACATGTGGAATTATTTCAGATGGCACTTGACAGTGATGTAAACACAGCACTGTAAAAGACAAAGTCCTAATCAAGCTGCTAAAAGCATTTTCTTATCAAGAAAAATGTACTGTAATTAATATCAAATGTGATTTGCCAAAAGTGCAGGAAATTGAGTTAGGTGCTCACTCTGTCTGGTGCCAGTGGGGCTTCTGGCAGTACAGCCTGGCACCAGAGCCTTGGGCGTTTCTTTGTCCTCTTTTTTCCCTTCACATGGAGAGAGACAAAGGAAAAAAGAAATTTCAGTCATTTCAATGTGATGAAACAAAGTCACAAGAAGAATTGTACATTCACAGTGAACAAGTGCAGACACGGTATTAGCAAAATTTCTTACACAGAACCAAATGCATTTCACCACAGTAGAGATATAATTCAAACCTTTATTGCAGTCCAGCTGCGGTATCAAGTTCAAGAGAATTATAAACCCTTTTTAATAATTATATTTAAATGGCATACAGAGCAAAGACATACCACAACTCTGTTGCTGTCAGAGCCACAGCTCCATGTATGCTGGAAAACTCAAGACTCACTGGAAACAGATGTATATTTATAACAGTTATAACTGATATCAACATAGCTTAGATTATTTCACTCCAGAAGTTGTTCCTAGGAGTTAAGAGTCAGGGGCTACTGTCTCCCGTGGACAGGATGGATTAAGATTACTGTGCACATTGGGATGTGAGGGACCAAAAATGCATATGAGGTCACAAAAACCAAGGAGACAAATGAAAACTCCCTGTACAATGATAAAATATTTCAAACTAGAAAAAGTTTGCTGGATTATGGAAATACATTCTTTCTGAATACTTTTTTCCCCTTCAAATCCTAGCCATCTTTAAAAGCCAGGTGACAGCTCTCACAAGAGAAGTTTTTCTTCTTCTCTGCTGTGATTTGATTTAGATCTCCTTTCCAATGACAGACTGCCAGACTGTGTAAAGCCCAGAGATCTCTACAGCAGGCAGTCCACTAATGACTCAGAGTTTGTGGAAGACACACAGAGGTATATACAGAGAGCAAGGAGAGAGAGAATAGAAGAAGAAAGAATTAGCATCCATCTCATTCACCCATCAGACAGGCCCCCCAAGCCCCCAGGCTCGAGCCCTGCTGGGCCAGTGGGGAGCAGCATTATTCCTGCTGGGCTGCAGGCACCCCCAGTTGGTCAGTGCAGATTCTATTGCCCCTCCACCAATAAGTCACTATAAACTGCAGCTATTAAAAAAGTACAACATATGGAAATGTAGCGTTTTCAGTGATTTGTTTGAATAGCTTATATTCTTGGTCTGCAAAGTTTGAAAACTTTTTTTTTAATAGGATGTTTCTTTTTTTCTCTCTTTTTTTTTTTCCCAGTATCAGTTTCAAAACTGCCTAAAGTCATAGGCACATGTCAAAACCCTGACACTTACTTTTAATGATTTCCATTTCCATTCCAACCGTCTCATCCACTTAACTTCCTCATTGTTTGGCTACTGCTCCAGCATTCACGTCCACATTTTATCAGTGTTCCACAGCTTTCAATGGAATAATTCCACGGTCACTCACATACTGTAATGCAACTACTATCTTCATTATGCTAAGTGGACTTTACACCTTCAGCAGCAGTCAAAACAAAGAGGCAGTTAATTTTTTTTTCTATTATAATTTTCCACTTCAAAATAATTAATTTTGGTTCAAATCACGTGTAGAATTTAAAATAATCCAGTCAATGGATCTTTGCTTTAGCAAAAAATAAGGAACTCTCACAGCATGAGTATTTTGAGAAAAATACTTTCATGACATTCAACTGAGTAGAATAGTCATAATTAATTTAAGTCAACTGTGCCAAAGCAATGTATTATTACTTCATAGGGGGTGTTTGCAGTGACGGATGAGTTATTGACTCAACAGGCCTAGTAGTCCTAGCAGAGCTTGACCTGCATTTAGCCTGAGCTACATACAGCTAAAAAAAATGAACTCTCATCCTGCAGTTCTCACAGTATCTAACGACTTCCGAGGAAAGAGCTTTCCATTCCACTGTGTTAGTAAAATGCAAACTATTAATTAATATCTTCGGTTCATTATTATAATTATAGTAGTTGTTGGCATCTAGGAGGCTTAACCAGGAGTAGGATCCTACTGCAGTGCGTTTAGGAACATCTTGGAACAGGCAGCTCTGCCTTGTGTGACTCAGTTTCCAAACTAGACAGACATGGACAAATGAAATTAGATCTTCTTGCCCAGGTTCACACAGCTGAAACACACAGCTCAGGCAGGGAAAGCCACCACCACAGAGGAATACACCAAAAACATTCCCTCTAGATACTTATACTCACTCTTGGAAATAAATGTAACTTCAGGCCTCAAACCTGAGGAATCACTTCAGGGATTTTAATGATGGTGTGAATTGCTTGCTCCCAGATTTTAAAGTAGGTAAACACAAAATTTATTTCCTTTGCTACAAACAAACACAGCTTTCATCACTCCTTGCTGTAGGAAGATGAAAAGTAGATTTAAAATTTGTGTTTGTTTTGTTAAAGGACGCATGAACTCTTCTTTTGGGCCAAAGTATCTTTCAGGTCATTAGGACTGTGTGTTTCTGGAGGAAAGTCTGCTTTCTGATGTTTCATACCAAGTGTAGCTTTGGTCAATATGATTCAGAACAAGGAAAGACACTGCACTCCTTTAAAGGAATGATGTACAAAACGTTACCATTGAACTATCGTTGTTACATATATAGGTACAGCCAAGAACAAAGGGCATGCAGGAACAGAGTCAATTGTTTCTTAGAGAGTACTATGGGTTTTCAACATACAGATTAGGGAACTGGCAAACAAATTAATGCCTTAGTCATAAGAGCAGATCACTGCCTGGAGAGCTGAAAGGACTGATTTTCTTTTTTCCTGAAAATATACCTAAATCAATCTTACTATGTGGAAACTGAGTTCTGTAACCATATTCCACTAGGAAAATAAATCCTCACAGCGTTTAGAAAAAGTGGTTTATGTACCATATTTTGAAATACTTAGAAATATGGCCACAGGACACTAGAAATATAGAACAGGTAAGCTGGGTGCTGAAGAGAGCCAGAGGATGCATAGAAGAGCCATATTATCTTTCACAAGAATTTCATGATTTCACAATTTCAAAAAATATTTGTAACACAAAAAGTGTGTGTGTGTGTACATGTGCATGGAAGACTATGAAACTATGGAAGGTTGTGGAAGTCTTAATTAGCTTGGGTTAGTCTCAGAGGTCACCCAAGAGAGACAAAACTAGTTTATAAAAAACCTCAGTCAAAGTAAATAGGCCAAAGTTCCCATCAAAATAGTGTAGAGAAACATTTGTTATATCTGAAAGTATCTCAAAGGGGTGACAGGTGGGCAAACATGGAGGAGCCTAAAGAGCAAGGAGGAGACACAAATGACATCATCTGAAGAGAAAAGAAAGAAAAGATATCAAATCCTTGATATACTTTTGTGGCCCTTCCTTCCTTTTCACAAAAAAGGCATTTCTTCACAGTGAGAGGTTTAAAGAATTCTTTCAGAAATTCCACCTGGTCCTAAGGAGTCTGCTCCCTTGAAAACTCTCAAAGGCTGGCTATTTTTAATTTTCCTTCAGCTATTTCCATTTTTATCATTTTTATCTGCCTTCTGGATAGGAACACGTACTTGGCACCATTTGTCAGTTCTTACAAACTCTGAGTCTTGGAACCACCTTGTCCTCTGCTCTGGACAGATTTACCAAGGGCCACTGAACACCCACCCACAGAGGATGGATGGTAGCAGAACTAAAGTGAAATCTCACATAACCCAAGCTAACTACAAAGATCTAACATGCATATCACCACTTCAGGAGATATTGCTGTCACAAGGTCCCTGATGTCCAGTGACAACAAAGAATGTGTAAGAGAACTTTTATAAATGTTACAATACTTTCACATCTTTTTTTTTTTTTTCTTGCCTTGAGAGACATGATCCCAATGGCTAAATAAAGACAGGAAAGATAACAACTTGTAACTGGAAGCTCCTGCTCCATCCAGTCCTGTAGCTTTGCCCACTGTTTGTTACGGAGATGGGAACTGGGGCATTGTACTGGCCATGGAACTCCTCCAAGGAAATCCAAAGAGCAAAGGCAGTAAATAATACAGAAAAAAAAATTAACTAATTTTTTCACCTCTATTTAAATATTCCACATGCCACAGAATGGCATGGTTACTTTTACAGTTATTTTAAAAGGCCAAGTTTTACATTTCCTGAACCTGATTTGTTTTTACTCATTCAGCTTCAGGTTAGTTTTTAACCATGCACTGTTTGTCAGCTCCTACAGCCGTCAGACCCATGGTAAACAGAAAAAAGGTCCTCCTAGTATCTGATCCACCTATTGAGAAGAAAGCAAAGATGTAGCAGGGCTCTTCTGGAGTAGATTTTAAAAAGAACAAATTTTGGTTGAGCACATTTTGGTACTATCTCCATGTCTGAAGAAAAAATCTCTTCCATCCATTTGGAGTCTTTCTGATGGTGTCAGGATCAACTCTATCATGTTACAGAGCAATTATGCACCATCATCTCTCCTTAACTGAGCACTGAAGAAAGATTTTAGTACTAACAGGATCTTATATAAGCCTTGTCTGAAGCATTGCAAAACTGTGCTTCATGTGTATCTACAGCAAAATAACACTAAGAAGTTAATGTTAAAGAAGGAAATTAATAAGTTTAAAAGTGCTCAAATTAAAAATGCCTTTTACTTTTTTCCATTACTTTTCTTGGGAGTTCTCAGCTTCAAAATAAAATTCAACAGTACTTTTAATTTCTTTGTATTAAAGTACATTTATTACCTATTAAGAATGATTGATCTATTTTAATAATGAAATGAGAAATGTTGACACACTCCTGGCAAAGAAAAAGTGTGGAAAAATAATTCCTGGATTACTGGATATCCCTTAGAAACTTTCAGCCACATGTAAAATGAGAGAAAAAAGGAGAGTGAGACCTGGTTTGAAAAAGGAACTCCCATCAAGAATTATGAGGAGAATAAAAGCCAATAAATTGGCTGATAAACAGATGTTTGAGTTTAATCTTGGTAACTGTTCATTTTTCCTAGAACTGCAGTAAGGGCCAGATGCAGATGAATAGAATATGGGATTCATTTAAAAAATCATATCTATTTAATATATAGAATAATAAAAAAGGACAAGTCACATCTTTACCTCTCCAACAGAGTAAATAATCTTCACATACTCCTTTTTTCTGAGGCTGACATAAAGTCACCATATGGGTCATAATGGAAACAGTATCTTCCACCTCTTTGTACCTGAGCAAATGACCTCCTTTCAAGATGAATTTTCCAGAAAGCAGGTAATTGAATTACTTGAGTGCTGATCCACTTCAAAGGTTGTTCTTTATAGGAAGTATAATCAGATTCTGATGCTTTGATCAAGGCAATCTATGAACCTGTTACTCGATCACAAACTCTCCTATTTGCCATGAAGAGATAACTAATCAATTACAGAAATACATCTGCTCTGAGTAATGTTATTGATGACTTGACAGAAGGAATGCATAATTCAAAGAGTAAAACCCTTGGGAAAGCTGGCAGTGGCTGTGGACCAAAGAATCCAAATGAGACAGAGGCTGTCCAACCTAGAGGATGTTGCTAACAGTTAAATGGGAGTCTCTCCTCTGGCTTCATCTGAAATGGAAGGCGGCAGTGAAAGGAAGGGTCTGCTGCTCCAAGCTGATCAGAAATATGGTCTGTCAAATCCTGGCACCTTCCCCTTCCCTGAACAAGCCTGGTCAGCTTCACAGCAGAACCTGATTGTTTCAGCCATACCAGACTGAGGAAGCACTGGTTCTGTTCCAGAGAAGTTTATCCTGGGGCAGGGCTCATTCACCTGTCTTGTATGCCATGCTCAAACCTGTGTTTCTGAAGCTTCTGTCACCTTTTCTCAAAGGGCCATGATCTTCCAGACATTTTTAAACACCTACATGAAGTGGATACATTGCTCCTTCATTATAACAGCACTGGGATAATTAATATTTTAACTTTTCAGTGAGAAACAAACAAATGGATTTCAATATATTAGAGAATGGATAGAAAATATTCCAGAAACTCGGCAGTAATAAAGGATATGGATAACAGACTTAATTTTCTCATTTGCTGTCTTTTAAATTACATAGGAAGGTAAAGTGAATTAAAAAGGAAATGCATAAATATAAAACCATTGAAAGCAAACATTCAACAGACCAGTTATTAAACATATGGAACTCACTGCAAAATTACACATTTGAGTCAGAGATATGAATAAGAATGAAAAAGGAATTAGATATTTACAAGACCATCATTATAAAATAAGAAGGTCATTGTTAGAAAGTATCAAGTCCTCATCAGCCTGTTTATATGGCAACCCCTGTTGAAGAAAGGGTTACAGAGACAATTTCCCAGCAGGAACAGGTTGTTCTGCAAGGACTCAGCCCTGTTCCATTAACATCAGTGGGCCTTCCTGTTGGGTTCAAATAATAGGATTATGTCATGAGATTATTTCTTGCAAAATCCTGTAATGTCTCTGATACTAAATTTGACTGATAGCATATTTGATTTTATCTGCCAATTTTTGTACCATGGTATGAGCCACACTGATATTGAAATCAACCTCAGTTTATGTCTGACATCAATTGTTTGTATCATTTGCAAGATGTATACCTGTCTTATTTTCTCTTTATCTCCACAGGACTTCACACAAACACCATAAAGTGTCTGATAGATGTAATTTCTCATAACCTGTCTTAACTCCTTCCAAAAACATGTTACATTTCTTATGCTGGAGACATTTCAAGTGAGACATTACAACTAGTCCATATATTTAAAAATCCAACATAATAGCTCACATGAATAATTTTACTAGACTGTAGTCAAGGGAAAATTCAACTGTAATAATTACACCCATGTGTTAAAGACTCTCACTATTTTACTATGTGAGCATCTCAGAGCAGCTTTACAATTCAGGCATACAGCAAATAAGTGTCATTAACTAAATTCAAGTAATTAAAAGCATCCTTGTTGGGTAGAGTGCCTTACAACTCTTGACTGAGTTACACCCAGGCCCACAAGTGCCCTCCTTCTGTTCAGAAGCAGTGTGATTCACAAGAAAAAACATTCATATTTTTAAGCACAAACCTCCCCACAGCCACAAACTACAAGTGCTCTTCAAATTCTAAAATCAGCTTGAGGATAACACAGGAAAGAATGTGAGGGGAATGTCTGAAGAGCTTAAGAGTACCAAAACAAAACACTGCAAAGGAAGTAATCTTTGCAATTTTATCTACCCTAAATAATTCAAATATCAAAATATTTGAATTATAAAAACTTAATTCTTTCCTATATCCATTTAAAATGCAAGCAGCTTTTTTTTCTTCTTCTTCGCTGAACTCAGTTGAATTAGGTCAAACTTTAAGATTATAATTCACTGCTTTGCTTTTGCTCAGTGCTTCAACGGCCAGTCAAAGCAGACTTTATCCACTGCAAGCAGGACCAGAGCTGACTGGGAAGAGATGAAGGTAGCCCTTAGAATGCAATCTCCTCCCATTTTGGCTTTGAATTGTAAGCATTCACAGAAGACAGAAGAATAAAGTGTCTGAGGTCTTGAAAATATTTTGCTGAATCACTCAGGTGAGCAGCTCAGCCAAACTGGAACCTCCTGCTGCGAAAGGCTGCAAATCTTTAGTGGAGGGTAACCCTCACAAAGTGTGGTTACAGCAGCTGAAATTCAGTGGCAATAATAACTGTCCACAGGCTTTTAAGCATCCTAAGTGTGCATGGGCACCTCTTATTCTTTCTCACATTTTGCATCTATGTGAAGCTGTTTATTTTATTACCTTTTATTTCCAAGATGAAGGAAAGACGTAGTCCATGCATAGAATTAACAAAATTAAGAAAAGGGGGGGAAAGCACAAGTCATTTGAATTCAGCTTTTATGCAGCATGCCAAGATAGGGTGAAGATAAAAGTGATAGCAGTGCACTGAATGAATTGTAAGGTTTGTTTTTATCTTTCTTATTGAACAGATTCCTGCAGTTTACTTTTTTGAGCATCTTATGGCATCTTTGGATCAACCAACAAAGAAATTCCTTTTGCACACAGCATGCGGTCAAATGAAGATTCTGTTCAAAGTGACACAAAATCAGAAATATTGGCTATATAACAGGTATTGTCTTTTTCTATACCTCTGTTCTTCATTGTCAGTAGTCGCCATAACTGAAGAGACACACTCACAAAGAAGTAAGAAATGTTCAAAGTGGGCAACAGATGCTTTATTAGAAGGCAAACCTCTCTCTTTTCTCTATTCATTTTATCCTAACACCAGCAGGTTTCCAAGGGGGAGAAAAAGCAGCTTTGAACTTTTTTTCCCTTCTGACTGCTGTATTTTCTAAAAAAGGTTCTAATTTCAAATGCTTTAGTGAAGTCTGACTTAGTGCTCTTTTGCTACAAAACATTTAATGCTTTAATAGTAGGATCACTATGAGTTCCCCTTTATATTTGCATTTTTCTCGGATTATTAATTGGACAGACAAGTCCCAGTTATTGGTACTTCAGAATTCTGCTCCTCCAGGACCCAAACAATGCTCATCATGGGTGGTAGGGAACTATGGGGGACCTTTGACCTGAATAGCCTGGGAACAGTTCATGGATTTGTTACAGTGTCCTATATGAAAACTGTTTTTACCTCCACATGCATACAAAACTTGTGATATTATCACCTTAAAAGGACTTACTACACTAGTGAGGAGTCAGGCCAACCCCTTAATTGAAGTCAGCTGGAGTTTTGCTCAATCACTGAATACCAAACTGAACCCAAAGGAAAGCAGCAGCCAGACCCGAAGCAAGGGTAAACCAGTCTAGTTGCACAGAAACCCATCTGTATCCCTCCTCCGAGGTCCAAAGGCCAGTGTCACGTGGCAGACAAAACAGCATCCCTGGAGCCCTGCCTCTCATAAACGCTTCATCACACTGTGTTCAAATTGGGGTTGTTCACTGTAGTTACAGCACGAAAAAATAGCAGGACTAGCACATTCTTCTATTCCATGTCAATGAACAGGGATGAATAGGCATAAACAGGGCTTAATGCCTATTTATGAGACTGTGTAGGAGCCATGGGGACTGGATGTACGTCAGCATTGTGTACGTTCTCGCCATGGAAGCACATTAACTGCCATTCAACACAAAAGTTTTGTTTAGACCAGCAAGAGTATCAAAGTAACAGTTGACGAACCAGGACCCAGGGACACGAAAAAAGATGAGATGTTAGTAAAAGCCTGCAGTCAGCAGGGAGAGTTACTAGAATACAATTTTGTGTAGCACATTGCATTTGATGTCACTCTAAAACTGCATTATGAATGAACATTTTATTTAATTAATACTCGGTCAAATTATATATTCTGTTCAATTGCTGATCAACAACAAAACCTCAGATATGGTTCTCCATCTGAACAGCTTAACATGTCCAAGTACATCAAAACAGGACGTTCTTGAGCTCTGGTTCTAAGATTAATGGACTCTACAGGGAACCAGAAGCAATGAGAAACCAGTCTGAGAAACCAGTGAGCTGTTTATCTTCCAAGCGGATTCAGTGATTCTGAAGTCTGGCTTCTGTCGGTTTTTTTAGCTCCTAACCTGTACCTCAAAAGGTAATGATCTGTTCAAATTCTCTTGGGCACCTCTCTTTTTCATTCCTTCTTTTCTATTTTCAGAGAAATGAACAAAGCAACCCTTGGTGATTTTTTTAATGTGTTTTAGGTAAGAGCACGGTTAGGGACCAGCCTTTCCTACATTGTACTTAACATTCCCTCGCTTTCCAAAAGGGCAACTAGTCAGAAGTTTTAATTACAGTTAATTTAATTACAGTTTCAACTACCAACTTCTGCCTTCAGAAGAACTAATTAGCAGCAGTAACTTTTAGAAATTTGCACTATGGTTATGTGCAGCAAATCTGTGATTCTTTGTAAAATAATCACCTGATAAACTCTCAGTCCATTTGCATTGTTCTGTGTCTACTGAATTAAAGTAGGAGAGGGCACTGTAATACAACAATGCCTGTCCTCCACAGTTGTTTTGTTATCCAAAAGCTGAATTTCTGTTCTGTAAAGAAGTTATAAGAGTGACAACTTCAAACTTACAATGTATAAAATATAGAATTAATACTTTCACATGATCATCATTACATTTTTCCCAGGACATTGATGTATCCACCTCAGAGGAGTAGAATTTGTTTTATTCTATGTGTCTTAATGCCCATGAGAAAGAAATTAAGATGCCAGTGCTTATGCCTGTTTATTCACATTTTGCATATTAGACTTTGCACAAATATATCAGAAATAATACAACAACAACACAACATTAAGGAGGTGCGTGAAAAAAAGAAAATTATTTCTAGAATGGGACCATGCCTTTTGCTACCAAAAAAAATATATGTATTGAAAGGTCTCTTTCCAAAAAAAGCAAATGAACTTATAAAATGAAAGTCAGGATTACATGAGGAAAAAGTAATGGGGAGAAGGTCAGGAAAGATTCAGAGAGTACATCACCAAAGAATAAAGCTATTGTGTAGATGAATTGGATTAAATTAACCTCCAACACTAGGGCTCATTCAGAATAAAAAGTAAAAAGTAATAATTTTAAAAGGGTGGAAGTGACCTAAGTGTGCAGAAATTACAGACATTACTTTATAAAATAGGATATTGTGGCTTGTATCTAAATAAGTGGATGCAGTCCAAGGTTCTGCTAAGCACTGAGCTTTGACCCTGTCTGCATGGCCAGGGCTGGCTCAAGAGGGAGCACAAGGCAGTTGTAAGAGGAGGAGGCTGTTGCAGTCTCCAGTTCCTGTCTTTCGGAACATTAAGTTCTGGGTGCTTTCTAGTCCCTAAGTCTCTACATTTCTATTGAAGGGATGTTTATTTTGAAATGATCTTTATTAGACCAGATTATCATAACTGGAGGGGGGGAAAAAAAGGCCGTTTTTACTCACCTGCCACCAGCAGGTTCAGAAATTAGTTGTTCTTATCACACTTCAGAGCAAGCTTGACAAAATGTAGCAGTAGCTGTTATTGGATCAGTGGTCAGTGCTGGTCCTACCCCAGAGAGCAGCGCAAAGGAAAACTCTGGCAATCACAGATACATTAGGTGAGAGCTGGGGAGGAAAGAGAATATAACATAAAGCAGTCATTATGCAACGCACTGTGAAACATAGTGAAACTGATGAACTGCTCTAACAGTTCAATAATTCCTCCTGCTGAAGAGGAAATAACATGGAATAAATTTTAGAAAGCAAGTCGTGAATGACAACAAAGAAGGAAATGGTTAAGCTGCAAGATAAATATGCAGCAAGCAGAAAAACTAATTTAGCTGGAATCTGAAAAAAAAAAACTATTATGGCAAATAAATTAAAACTTAGATCTAGTAAATGGGATGGTTTGGTTTGTTTGGGATTTTTGTTTGGGTTCTGTTTTGTAAGCCAACTTCAGAAAGACCAGCATTTGCCTCGTTTATTATCATTTACCTACATAAAAGAAGCTACAAAATCTCAAATATATGGAAGTGATAGGGACCTTATGTTAAAGCCCAACTACAAGCCTTCTGCTTCCTGAATTGCTATGCTTTAGCACTGAGTGAGTTTCCAAAAGGCATGCACAGAGCAAGAATTTACTCAGACAATAGGACTGTTCACTTCGGAATTTGTCTTTCCCTAGAAGTCTCCCAGTTAAAGAGTGTTTCTGTTCTCATCTCTAAATGCACGGGCAAAAGCCACTCTCATATACAGAGAGAGAGAAGGGACACAGACTACTACAGATATGATCACTGATGAAGTTCAGCCCCCAGGCAACTACTTCATACTGGCAGATGTCCTCTTAGGATTGCCCAGGGTACTGTGCAACCCCTTACAGTTTTATCTGAAGGCTGGGGTTTGGAAGCACCCAAGTAGTAAAGCATTAGCCCTGAAATGCTAAAACTTCCAGGGGAATAACATTTGAAGAAGGACAGAGACATTTTCATCTGGTATCCACTGCTGAGAGCAACCTTTCAGCTCAGTGCTGGGGTCTAAGACCCTGAGAAAGATAGGCCCTTGCACTTACATGATCATCACCTATATCAAACAACTCAAACAAAAAAGAACATCTCTCATGTAAATCTCTTCAGAAAATGAATAGAAAGACCTGAAAAGGTTAAAGGCTACAGCGTTTAGAGCTTTTATTCATACCAAGGAAAAAAGAGGAGACAGTGTTCAAAAGTTTTATTCTTAGGCCATTTTCAACAATTGCCTTTTAAAAAATCCTACTTTTATGAGAACACTCTTACCTTATTCAGAAGGCTCACAAATAGTTTCTTTTTCTTTCCCTCTATGTATTCCTGTATGTGTCTGAGAATAACAGCAAGAGTGTAAATCTTTCACTTGTTCTTTATGTACTCCCTCACAACAAATACCATCTGAGGAGCCAGGGGAGTCCACTTAGGCTCTGTTATGTTTCCGATTTAAACATCCCCTGACATCCTCTCTCAATCAGATTGTCACTCCAAGTATTAGAATAATTGTTATAAGATACTCAGCACAGGCGACTCTGTGTGTGTTTAAATGCACAACAAAAAACCACACACAGCTGTGTGCGTGTATATCACACTTGCATATATATACCTATTCCATGTAAATACATATAAACACCTAATCAAACAGTCCAGACAACTTCTCTACACTTAGGTGTATACCTACCTACACAAAACCATATTTTATTTAGTTGTAGCCTGAATCTTTTTCAGTGAGTTCCTGCTCTGGAAATACATATTTCAATAGAGCCTCTTAAAAAAAAGTAACCCACATATCTCAAGACGAATGAAAAATATACCTCCAAGAACACCCATGGAGAAGTTGCTCATTTTTGTGGATTCCCCTTTTTCTGATATTATTGGCACTTTAATATCCTTGCTACTACAAGGGCCCTTTGATCTCTACAACTTGGCGCCACAAGATTTGCCCTCTGTATGTTGTAAGAACTTAAAAAGGATTGTTTAAGGAGGGCAGCTTCTGTGTAATTGCACATTAGCCATACTTAGAATGATTATGGCTTTCCTGACATCAGAATGATGGGTTATTAGCAGTATTTTAAGGTTTCTGTGCTGGGAACACTGCAATTCCTCTCTGGATGGCCAAAAGAGTTAAGTCTGTAGTAAAGATGAGGAAAAAGTAGGTTCTCTTCTGTATTATTTAAATCAAGACTGTTGCTCATGGGATTTGTGCAGGGGTGAAATGCTCAGTCCCTTCCCTATGCTACACCTTCTTTTGTTGTATTGTACCAGTACAGGTTCTGAGTCTTTCCTGTACTGAGGACTCAGCAACAGGAACATGTCAGAAAGCACAACACAAATGTCATCCAGGAAAGAATAATAATCCTGTCATTATGATAACCCTTCTATTAAAAAAAAGAAGCATTGACCATTACAGATGTCAATCTTGCTTATTCTTTTTCTCTTTCCAATATTTCAGTCCTTCTACTAAAGCTGAAATATCACTGAAAGCGTAAAAATGAAAGATCATCTCTTTTCTTACTTCCTTTAAATTTTAGTAATTAGCAAGCTGTCTGCAAAGTAGTATTTTCAGAAACCAAACAATAGTTTGGATTTTTAAAAATTACTTTTATTACTATAATGAGGCCTGAAAATTGAAGTTGTTTTACATACTTTCTCCATAATATCTCAGATAACATATCCACGTGCATGACACATGATGTATTACCCTCATAGCATACAACTGCTGTTATCAATATTCCAAATGCTATTCAGCCTCAAAGATAAATCATCCAAATTATGCACAACTTCACTGTGTTAACTACTATGTACATAGATTATTTCAGTCTGCCACGTTTTCAAAATGAAAAAAAAAATGTTTAAATTCCTTTGTAGTACTCTAATGAATAAACATTATTCTTCTTATCCCAGACCTGGGTATTCTCCAGTAATTAATTTCCATAACAGTTGAATTGGAAGGAATCGGAACTCAGAAAAAAAGATCAATATCAATTGAGTGATGAGTTCTTACCTATTCTCTTCAATATAACTCAAAGAGAACTTTTGATCACTACCAGATTTCTAAAGGGAATATGATTTCAATGTTAAGACTAATGAGACTAGTTTAATCTCATCCCTATAAACAAATCATCTTAAGCCTAATGAAATCTTATTTTTGTACATTAATGTACAAAGGAAACAGTTCAGGGTAAACAGACTTGGAGTATACATTGTTTAGAGACTATTGACTTTCGAATTAGCCTGCTTTTCAAACATTTCACGTCAAAAATATAGTCAAAATGCAAATGTAGCATAAACGGCTCTATAATAAATGCTCATTCAACATTTATTCTTTCTCAAATCATCTTTTAAAGCTCTTTCATGCTAATGTCTAGAAGATGTGACATTAGAAAAATTGCTTTGACATGCTAAGGGGCTCCAAGATTAACAAAAAGAGAAAGAACAAGATAAAGCTTTCAAAAGACCTATTTCAGAGGAATTATTACTTCCTTTGAAAGTCTTCCAAGGTTGCAGTGCATTTAAGCTTGTTGGCATACATGTAAATGAAGGACTACAAAAGTATTGCACTAAATACAACTTGAATTAAACCTTCAGGCTAATGTTAAGGAATAAGGATAAAGGCCAGATCCTAGGCTGGCAACAACTCATTTACATTAAAGTTCTTTATTTGAGGATGTGAGTAAGGGAGAATTTTTTTTTTATATATATCAATACAAGTAATTATAAATGTAACTCCCATATGAAATGGCATGGACTGATGAAACTTCCTGATTGAGCAAGTGGCATTCTAAGGGGGTACATTAATGTACTGTGAGCCATGCTGCAAAACAGGAATGGTCTTAACCAGCAGCTTACTCTCCTCACATAGAAATATCCCACTCCACCACCAAAAATTCTTGATTTCATAACTAGAAGATAATGGGGATGTGGCTATAATGAAAAAGATTATTTTGACTTGTAAGCATGAAGCTTTGATTTAACTCTCTAGTCCTTTGAGATCCAAGGGAATGTTGGGTGCAGTTCCAATTTTCTCTTTAAGTTTTGATGGGAAAACCTCACAGAGAAAGGTCCATTCAGCTCCAGAAGTTTGTAATATTTGTCTAGAATTGACCATCAGCCTAATTCTGCCACCACTTTCCAGGCAGAACTGTTCAAGAATTTTAGACTCAGGACATATGACAGAATTCATTACACAAGGCCAGATTTATAAACAAATACACAGAAGATGTCAGACTGGGAGAGACAATAAACGTGAACACCTATGGCCAAAATTCTGACCATGAAACCTACCCTTCAGCTGCTGTGTAGCTCAATAGACACCAAAATCTAGAGTTAACTTTTCTTTCCTATAAAGTATTCTGGGCTCTAATATTAAAGCAGAAATCAGAAATCCCAAGTAACCCTCTTCTCTCCCAACTCATATTGATCTGCATAGACTTAGTACATGGCCAACGTACATCCTCCTTTGTTTTACCACAATTTTAAAATAAACATGCTTGTCTATCCTACAGAAATTAGATTCAATAATTAATTAAATAAATAATATTTCAGAAATATCTGGAAATATGTAAAGTGAATGCAGTTACAAAACCCAGTGAGGACTCTTATTTGAGAAATCCCCAGATTGTTAACTTCCATTCACTAACCTCATGCTACTCGGCAGCACGGTAAAGATGGTTTCATGGCTCCTTTTTTCATAATGTTTTGGAGTTTTATAAATAGTTTCTATTTAATTGTGCTTGTAATGCATTCCAGAAAGCACCAAAGGCACATTTAATCATTACTTTGCTAGTAATGTTCTTAATCTCTTACACAAAGCCATACCTATTCCTGCCAATAGATTATGTCCTTGTCTCTCATTACCTTCCAGCATCACAGACTTTCCATGCTGGCTGCACTTGTCAGCCCCTGAAGAGGCCCACTTGCACGGGAGGTGATATTGTGTGTTTCTGCTCTCTTTGTCTTGCATTCTCTCGCATGCCCAGGTTTAATTTTCCTTCATGGAAGCTACTGTTTCCCGGAGTAATAAAAAATACACGACTTGAAAGCAGACCAGATGGACCAAAAAAGTGTTCCTCCTTGTCTGGCCTGTCTGGTCCTCGATGGGGTTATTCACCAAAATCTAGTGAAAGACACAGTGACATGATAGACTGTATTTATGGTGAAAGTCCAGCCAGGTGTCTGGTTCTACACAAGTGAGCCAATTCCTATGTAATATCTCCATTAAATGATAAACCACACTGGCAGGTACATTTGCAGCTGTGTTTCCTCACAACTTGCAATTTGTGCTATCACAGTTTTGATGGCAGATCAAGTACTGCCTCAAAAGAAGCACATCACAGCAACAGCAGTTGTAGGCGACAGGGCTGCAAGACATCCTTCTCAGAAGGATCACAACTTTCTCTAACCAGGCTGCTTTGGAAAAAATAGTGTAATAGCATTTCAAATTTACATGAACGTTAGTAAGAATTTCAGATCAACAACATATGGCAGAATAGTTCATGATGTATCTGCAAGAAAATATGGTTTAAGAGAGACAATTAGTGAAGAGCACCATCTATACACATTTTCTTTTTTTGAAATATCTTACAAGTATATGCTATTTACACATGTGAGTCACCTGCAAAATCTCTCCAGTTAGCACCTGCATTTTCTACAGCTACACAGTCATAACCTCACTACAAACTTACTGGTGTGAAATCTGAATTTGAGTAGTTTTTTGAGGGAAGCTTAGCATCTCACTATTCACAAATGTAGATTCACTGGAAAGTAAATTTATTCTACATCAACTACTAGGTGAGTTTAGGTGATGCAACTTTTAATCAGTAAAATCAGAAATAGCAATGTCCATGTACAAAACTGAGCGAGCACAAAGTAGGGTTTAACTAAGTCTTCACCTAACTTAAACTGCTAAGATATGTCAGTGCACATATCTAATTGACGCCCCCAATTAAAAAAATAAAATAAATCTATCTCCAGTATTATAATGAAATTCACACTTTGAAATACTGATCATTGAAAGCATCATTGTAGCTTAAAAATAAGCTACTTCTTCTCTACTAAATGATACGTTTGTATTGTCTTGCAGCCACCTTAAAACAGGCACAGTCATATACAAACAGTATGAAGAGAACAAAAACATCTTCCTCATTTTAGCCTTACACTTTTTAATTCCCCACAGAAACATCACATGATATAATTAGGGAATTTTAGATGCAATTCTACAGACTCCTTTTTCTTGGCTCCCTTTCTCTCAAGGGAAGGAAGGAAAGGTTCCTGAGATGAATGTAAGGCTGTCAGCATTTGCTTTGGTTGCACTTATATTCCACCTGAACACTGAACCATAAAAAAAATGAAGCTCTTTGATGCAGACTTCCATTCATCTGCCTGTAACACAAAATGTCTGGAGCAAAACATTTTCTAAGCAGCTACTTTCCTATACGGGTAGTTCACTTGAGACTGCTGAGCAGGGAATTGAAAGAGATCATCTCCATAAAATCCTGCTTTGGATAGTAACTTTGATAGGCCCAATAAATTTTGTAATAGGAAATTTTATTAAAAAGTGGCCTTCTTATTTCTGAGATTTCATGCATAGTGATTAAATCACAAGGAAACATTTTGGAATACAACATGTCACACTATTCACTCAACCCAAATATGCTGTATTAACTTTTGCTGATATGTATCATTATGATATCATGTATCATTATGATATCAATTAAAGTGGTTAATTGATGTACACTACAGTGAGTGGACAGGGCAGTGGTCCTGGAAAAGGGAATAAAACACAGTGTAATTAAAATTTTCAGTAATCCACCAGCTGCATGTAAGTGTTTTCCACAAAGCCGCTGCTGCTCAGGTGTAAACCCCCATGGAGTGTAAATGCTGCAGAAAACGTGACCTCCTGCCTCCTCTATTGTGTGATCTCTTCCCACACTGCATTCGTTTTGCCAGACTGGTACTCCAGAACCTCCCAATGGAAAAGCAGCCCTTTTCCATTAGCTTGATCTGGCCCTTATGTTATCAGACAGACTCCACACATCTTTGGGAGAACCCCCAACATCACCTGGTCGAGCAGTAACATCCGCATTAAATCCCATTAGCTCCGGATTGTACATGCAGAGTTGGACTGGGTCTCAACAAACTGCTTTTTACCTTGTTTTCCCCTACACTTTTCCAAAAGGTCTCAGTCATGCATTAGATATTTCAGTCCGAGATGAAAATACTACGACAAAAGCTCAGCCTTGCTAGAGTCCAACTGGAGTCTGCAGCCAGATGCAAAGATATCTATAGCTAGAACAGAATGTATGAGCTGTATATACTTAGATACTAGAAGTTATCAAATTAATTAAATTAATTCTGGCCATGACTCTTGCTGCATACTTTCAACCAAATACATTTTTTCTGCAATTACCATAAAAAGCAGCAATATGACAGGCATATTTTTATATGCTACCAATACACATGATTAACACCATTTTCACTGGTCATTCTACTCACAACTTCAGCACTTTATGCTTCTGGGCTTAGCCCCTGTGCCACAAACTCTCCTGTGCTCTTGGGATCCACGTGTTCCTAATTACATTTCCACATGCCAACAAATTCTTGTGGCTATTACAGGTCATCAGAAGGCATTTTTTCCACACACTTAGCTGTGTTATTCTTTCCTAAATCAAACAGTCCAACAGAGATCTGGTATGGTTCAGCTATCCTTTACATGCCACAGAGAAACGTCTTGGAAGTCAGGACAGGGTGCTCAAATTTTAAGGATCTCTGCTCTTGCAGGAATACCATGCCTCTTAGGATCACTATCCTTGCAGGAATATAATTCAGCTTAGTCTGAAATCATACTTATGTCCAACAAAATTAAATTAAAGCAAATACAATTATTTATTTACAAACCAAACAACCATTTACTATTCAGTCTCATCACCTCTAGAAAACTGGAAAGATACACTGAAGGAGAGAAAGAATATAAGGCTTAACTAAGAAAAGAAAGAAAACCCTTTGCCCTCTCTACATCCAGCTGGTAAATTCACAGGTGCTCACACACCACCTCAGTCGGGGACTTGGTCAGCATCCATTCACAGAAAGAACTTCAGTTTAGAGAAGGATGCTGGCTTTATATAAGCCCACATAACCGTTTAGAGGACTCTAAAATGTGTGGAGCCTCCCTCAAATTTCAAGGTCTTTTTTTGTATTTCCCTGCAAATATAAATGTATGGGAAACTTTTGTTCAGGAGGGTCTTGACCCTCTCTCCTTGGATTATCAGCTGCCTTCATAGCTGCTGTGGCAAAAGATATTATGTGAGAACAATTAACCCACAGAAAAATAAGACACCTTCTCATTAGGTAAAACAGTATAAAAATCTCAGTGTGAAAAAATTTTCCTATATTTACCTGAATATTTCACATACATTCAAAAACTGACAACCAAACTTCAGCAAAAAAATACATAGATGACTAATATATAGTTCAATATTTAATATCAACTGGGATGAAAGATAAGAATTTTTTGGTATAATAATGGGCTTGAATTGATTAACCTTAGTTCAGCTCTGAAGGGAAATTTTGACAACCTTCAAGAGGACAACTAAGCAAATATAATTACTGCAGCAAGACCTGATAGGCATGACAAAATTCAGATGTGCCATCCATACATGCAACAAAGAGTCAAACCTACTATTTGTTACCATTTCTGGGAAGAGACAGACTCCATATTACAGCTACACCAAGTCTCAGAGTTAGGACAGAGTCTTCTCACATGTCTTGCATCTTACCATAAACATTATCCTAGAGCCCCACACAGCTGCAGTCAGAACAGCAGCTCCATAGGAGGAAGCCGTAAAATGTTTCAAACAATTAAACCAGGTTACACCTGAATTAATCCTCATTTTGATACTCTTAGAAGAAGTGAGTCACAAAGCAACCCATCCTTTAATTCAGTTGTCCCCAAACCTCTGCCCAGTCTTGAGAAGATTAAGAATTTTGTCAGTGTTACTTGATAGAAATGAAAAATTTTCAAGTTTTTTTTTAAAAAAACCTCTGTTAATTTCTCTGCTTCAGTGTTTTCACTGGGGGTTTCCACGCTCCATCCCTGTGCTCTCCTTCACTGGGCTGGAACTATTCAGTGTTGATGGCCCAGACTTATCACGCAAGGACAATGCTGCTGCTAGAAAGAGCCACATCGAAGGCTACATTGTTATGGAGTATTTCACACAAACCCACACAGAGAGAATCAAACTCATTACTTAGCAGACACATTCCCCAAACACTGTAATCCTTCTGGATTGTATATAATCTGCAATACATTTAAAAAAATAATAAAACCAAAATAAGTGTCATTGTTCTGCACTTACTTTGTAATTGAGTTTGGTTTAGGACTATGGAAAACTGTACATACCAAATAGCTGCCTTTCTCTCTGTTTCAATTTAGCAAGAACTGATGTGTTTGTAAACTTTAACAGGTATCCTCAAAGAATGCTTGCAGTTATCAAATATATTATGATATGCTGATCTGCAAATCGTTTGACAGGAAAAGTTAACTTTCATGTTATCAGGGTAGAAATACCCCACAAAAAGGCTTGGGGAAATCAATCTTTTAAACAGAAATCAATTCAAATCTGAAAGACAGGGGGAAAAAAGTACTCTGCACTATGATTTAGAGAAGTTAGTCTTTTACATTTCTAAATTCTATTTCTGAGATACACAAACAGGATTATGGGGGATCAATATCTAGAGGCTTGGTACCAAAGATTCCATAATCATGTCCTTATTTTTAAGATTGATGCATACAGTGCTTTCATCTGTGGGTGCTACCTATTTTTGTTAATTAGCAGTTTGAAAGAGAATGCCAGAGTTTTGTAATGCACAGGGAATGCTATTTTCTCATCTCCGTCTCTTCCAAATGTCCTGTTGACTAGCAGGAATCTTTGAAGTTCTTCTGTGACTCTATCCCTTGAATCACAATCATGTATAAATGCTTTTACTCATGCTTACATTTGGCTTCTATTTTCCCTGCTTCCTGAAGCAGGCAGTTATTTGTCCATTATAAAATATTCTATGCCCATCCCTCACAATAATCACAGAAAAACTGAAACCTGAGAGTTCCTTATTTAAAACATAATTAGACTGCACATGGTATAAAACCTCCTTTTATCTATGAAGAAGCAACAGAATCAATTGAGTGGGCTGCATCCTTCTGATTCAGGAGCACCAACATAGGCCTCCCTCCATGGGACACCAAGCAGGAGCAGTTCCCTGTCTCTCGATATCCCCTACTGTTCACCTGCACCTCATTTACAGAATCACAGAACAGCCCAGGCTAGAAGGGACAGCAAAAGATCACCTCTCCAGTGTTTATCTGAACAGTTGCGATGTCTCTCTGGAGAGACAGCACTTCTTTTAGACTTTCTTGCTGGTAGAAGCAAGTATGGTTTAGACAAGGGAAAGGTGACACTAGCGAGAATCAGCAAAATTGTTCTAAATGCAGAACTTTCCCCTTCCATCAGCCAGCACTCATCAGGCTTCAGTGGTGGCAGTTCATTTAGAGCAGGAGTTGCAATGGCTGTGGAAGGAAGGATCAGCCTCTCATAGCTCTCTAACAGCCTATGCAAAACAGAGAACTCAGCTGTCCCTCCTGGTGGACAGGTGTATCAACCACAAGAACTGGACAGCTGACAAACTCAAAAAAACATTTTCTTCATTAGAGCTTTGCTAGAGCAGATTGGAGAACATTTCATTCACCTTTCCTCTTAGAGTCATGGATAAGTAGTGGCAAAAATTCATCCTGCTGCACTGCCTGCCAGATTTTCCACCCATATTCTCTGACTGGCAGGTACCAGAAGCTCTGGTAAATACTCTCAGTGGCCCACCTTGTAACATTGTTTAGACAGCTTTCCTGTGACTTAGCATGTTATATTTTCTGACAACCAGTGCAGAATTCTCATTTTCTAGTAAAATTTTAAATAAGGCTTTTGCCTACTTCAAATATTTTTCTGACTAAAACTTCTTCCTCAGGCAACTGTTATATTTTAGTCCTAACTAAAAATATGGTAGGACCCTTAGGAATTGAAATCTGCTTTACTGTTTAAGGCTTGGAACTTAAAGCTCTACTGGGCACAACAATTAAACTCTACACAGTTTATAGCCCTGGCTAGAACTGTTTATACTATTTTGTCACTAAGACAAAATGAATAAGCAGAAAAGCATAAACTACTTCAGCCCTAGAATGGGCAGAATTATGCATTGGTATCTTGTCTGCCTAAATTATCATTTTGCCTTTTTACAAACCACACAGTACTATAAATCAACAAGCAGTATAAAATGCTGGCTCTGACCTTTCCTTACTAGACCAACAGCTTTATTTTAAAGCATTATTGGAATCTGGTTTATATAGTGCACATGAGGAAGAACAAACCAAACAAATACTGAAATTTATTTGCTATAAAAAACATATTTGAATAACTTTTTCTAACAGTTTTTGAATGTAAAACAGGATGGTACCAGCTCAGCAAGATAAAAACAGATAGCGAAAAAAAGAGAAAACTGAAGTTTCCATTGCTAACAAGAGAAATTGATAACAATTAAATAAAATTGTTACTGTGCCTGTAAATCTTTAAAGTCACAAATTAAATTTCAGTGTTACAGTGAAATCCTGAGCATTTTGTAATTAGAGGTATTGTATTGTAATAGATATTTTTTCACCCTGCAATGCCTGTTTCCACATACAACATTGTCTTAAAGTGAAACCTATCATATATAGTGCATACCTCATCCTGGAACAAGGGGAACTCCATTTGTTGAGAAACACTCAGACTTGTCACAAAGCACTACCATGTACCCTTCAGTCTTGTAAACAAACATTCTGCCTTCATTCTGCCCCACTTATGGTATAATTAAACAGCTCTTGTCTCTTGTCCAAACATCCACTGAAAGACTTCAAACAGCAAGAGAGTAAGTTGACTCTGAGAGAGCGACAAGGTGCAACAACAGAAGAACAAAATCATCTCCCTTCCTCCTGACAGCCTAAGAGCGCCTACATTCTGCTCTTTCAAGACTAGATAATGACTAATGTTCCAGTTTGACCAGCTGTGTCTTGCAAGAGTGAGAAAACTTTTCCCCCACCAGTGTTCTTAGTGTAGTGGGAAATCATCTGTGGGCCTCAATCTCAGAAAAGCAGTCGTTTTATCCTGGTGTTCTGATGCTTGGTCCCCCACTACCATTCTTTCACGTGAGTCAAGCCCCGAAATGTTTCTCCACAGATACTCCAGAAACTGGAACTAAATTTCCTTTATTTGTACATGCATTTCCGCAAAGACAGACAAAGCTGCCAGGCTAAAGCAGTTCTATGTTCCACCCCAGCTGCAAATGCACCATCTCATTCACACTCTCCAGCAGGTCCCACATGCCAACCAACTGCTCCAAACAGAGTTATCAGATGTTGGGGGAAATCATAAGAGTTTGTTAAGCTGGACCATAGTTTCCTTCAGGTTAAAGTGACATCCCACAATGTACAGCGGTGCTATCTGAAAACCTCAGGCACAAAGCACACAATCAAACTTACAGAGCAGCATCAATATGCTTTCTATCACATGCTTCTGGGTAAAACAAGCAAACTAATCTGATGATTTACCCCTACCTAGATAAATACTTGCATGTACAGAGCGGAGGCTTTCAGTGTTCTTAAATATCATAACAGCATAGGAAAAGAAGGTAAAGCTTTGGCTCTCAGTGGTGCTGATCTTTTGTCAAATAAGTAATAGTCTCAGAAATTAAGTCTTAATGACTTTTATCTTAGACACTTAACCATGGTCATGGACCACTGGAACACTAGAGTTCTTTGATTAGCCAATAGTTCACGTGACAAAGGAAGAATGTGGTCTCTGAGCAAGTCAGTGTTAGGTAAAGATTTATGGGTATTTTTATTAAGCTCTTAATTTGCAAAAGCTCGACACAAGCAAAATGTAATTAGAAATTCAGAGCATTCATCTGAAATACATGATGTAAACAAAAGATACTATAGCAATGGGTCAAGTCAAAATCTTGCCAAGACAAAAGCTCTGTAATGGCAGAGAAATCAAGGCTATTTCTTGATCATCCCTGAGCACAATTAATTTGTCATCATCTCCTTAAGTTTTAAACACACTTACCCAAGTATGATTTCAAAACCTTCTGTTATAAAATCATGTGGTCTAAGGGTATATTGTCTTCCTTGTTACTTCTATACTGCACCTACAGCTTTGTTATTTCTATGTGGCTCTATTTTTACAGGATTCTAAAACAAAACCTGCTTTAAACTTGTATGATCCTTCAGAAAACCCCACTGTCCTTCCTTCTTTTTTCAGGAGAGCAGCCATGGTGGTCATTCTTTGTTTTTTAATTTTAACATCAGTTGTGGGTACATTCCATAAAATACTTCAGCCATAACAAATTTGTGGTCCAGTTATGCCTTATTCATTTTGATCCTTCATCCATGCTGATAAGGATTTAATCATGGGAATAATCCTCCTGGTTTATTTGAATGACCTTGATTAACTGGACCCTAAATTTCTAAATATTTTCATCTATATCTCTTTAGTTTACAGTAAAGTGCCATAAATTGACATTATCTAAATTTCCACTTGAATTGTGACTTCATTTCAAACACAGTATTAGCTTTTCTTAATTTTTTTTTGCTGTGCCAGTGTAAAAGAAAGCTTTAAAACAGCAAAAAGATAGCAAGCGAAGTAAAACAAGAACTTGCTCATCTCGGGTGATGCACTGGAGAGTTCAAAAATGTGTGAACAGAACAGAAGAAGCAACAAAAAATACTTCAAGACCGAAAAATTTAATAACCTGCAAGAAAATCAAATGAGAGAAGAACAAAAATAAAAGCATTTTATTATGAAGTTTAAAAAGAACAGAAAGATGTTGTATAACTTTGGAAGGATTTCTGAACAGCTAAAGGTTGAAAGGGGATGCTTTTTGCTGTCCATGTTTTGCTGGCAGGTACCACTACTGAGAAAATAAATGACTGATGGGAGAGTTTAAAAATCCAAGCAATGTGTGGTGAAATGCACTGTGCCATTGGGAGGATCTGATGCACAAGGTTACTCATGATTTAAGTACCACTGGTAGCGGTACTTTAGTAGGTACTTCATACAACATGTTACACCAGATTGGCATTCACTGAGCCTTCATTTTTGTAAACAAGATTGAAGGAAAGCCAAATTGCATGGAATGGTAACTGGAATCAAGTGAGTTAATGGAGTGCCTAAGCCAAAGATGTTTACGTAATTTTGTTATGAAAATGTTAATATATGAAAAGCATTAGCCAGTGATAACTATGGCACAGTGATATTTCTATTCATACGACAGGATTATTCACAAAACTTCAAATAACAGCTGAAAAAGCTCATTTAGTACAAGCTACTCAAGAGACGTACTTTTGAATCCTAAACCGCCAGCCATATGGCACTGGAAAGAGACAAAGTACTTTTCCTTAGAACACTATAGTAATGAACAGCTATTCATATGTCAGTATGGAATTGTGTTTATCTTATATGTGGGCACTGTACAGAAAAATAACTCATTTCCATGAGAATAAAATAGCACTAAACATATCGTATCTATATCAGCAGCCGTTGATCTGAATCTCCTTAATTGTCATGCTAATTTAAGCCTCAAAACACAGTCTTCCTTTACAATAATTCTGTGAAGCAAATGGAGAATCTTAGTGACAAAAAAATGAAGAGATTATTATCTTTTTCACTCAAGAGAATAAGTTTAATAACTTCCTCATCCTTGCCTTTTGTGAATAAAAATAACAATCATCACCAGCTATAAGTAAAATATCCTAATTTCCTACCATGCCTATAAGCAGAGGGATAAAATATTGAGAAAGCAAAGCAGACACTTCTGTGGTAAGAAGATAGAAGACAATCCACAATCCCATACAGTAGCACAGCTGATAAATTACTATCATACTATAGTCCTTCGAGTAATTTTCTTTAGGATGACAAAGTGCTGCTGCTGAATTCACAAAAAGGTAGTTTGTCCACTGAATGCAGATATACAATTTAAAATGACAGTATAAGCTCAGCATAAAGGTCTCTGAATACTATTTGCAGTAAAGCTTTGTAGAGATTTGAATTTCTAGTTTCAGCAAATGAAGTGATTGCAAATAATAGCAGCTTTTCTAGTGTATAGCATGTGCTTGGGTCTTTGAATTAATTGCTTTGCCTTTGTAAATGCTGGGGCACAGTAAGTGGTACAACGAAGAAAGCCAAATGTTCAGAAAGGGAGGAGGAAGGCAGTCAAATTACTAGCTACAAATCATTCTTATACCATGCAGGAATAGGCAGTGGGATGTGCAGTTAAGTTAAAAGGTGATAAGAAGAGGAGATAAGGTAAAAAATGCACTGCATCATTTAGAAAAGAACTGTGGGGTGGCTGCACTGCAGACAGAATGTACGTAAGCAGGCATCTCCTTTGTCAGCAAGGCTGAGCTTACATAACTATTTATTTAGCCCTTTCCTTGTTCACACTCCATATTAATTTCCTACCTAATGTTGCTGAGAAAGAGAGGTAGACAAGAAGCTCTAGAATTCTAATAACTCAAAGCCCTCAGCTGCTTGTTTAATTTCACTTGAGCTTTGTGGCAGTCACCGTATGCACTTACCCTAAATCAAATGTTCCTGCTGTGCACAGTGCCAGTACTTGCAAGATCAAAGCCTTACAATAGATGATGCGAGTTAGTAAACTTTTAAAATATTAAAATTGAAATGGGACACATTTTTAGTGATCTCATAATTTCAAAAGTAAGCTTTCTGTGTACCATCTGCAGCCACAAACACTTCCCCCCCTTCATGCATAGGTATATTTGAGGTCTTCCATTACGTTATGTCAGTGTTGTTAATGCTAAAACCGGATGGTAAAACACAGATACTATGGAAATATTGTTGTCCATTCCATTTTAAATGAGCGACTTCTTACACACATTGTCAAATGTATTTCAGGACATATTTGCTGGATGTTCCACAGTAGTCGTGACTCTGGGAGCTCCCATTACTGCAGCTGAGTGAGCAAGGCCCAGCCAATACACACTGCTCCTGCTCAGCTTGAATTATTTTATATTTTGTCATTAATTTTGCTTTTCTATATCACGCTATGGGGTAGGCTTATTTAAATATTTATGTAGTTTGAGTTGGATTCCAGGAACCTCGTGGGTCCATTCCAACACAGGATATTCTATGATTTTACCTCCAAATGTGCCACGATAGCAAAATGTCCACAGACAAGCAGCAGCTCCTAGAAATGTGACATGAGTGCACAAAGAAGGGAGAGATCACTTCTGACAGTGTCCTCCCAAAACACCAGTGGGCCTTTTCTAGTGCAGAGACATGTACCTTAAACAAGTTAGTTGTGTTGCATGACTGGAACATAAATGTTTTTCATTTTATTCTATTTTTTTAAGTCCATGAAACATACCTGAGTTTTCTATTGAAAGATTTGAATAGTCTTTGATTAAAGTGTGAAAATCAATTGTAGGCATGAAGAAACACCCTTCACAGGAATGGGAAACTAGACATTTGGTCAGTAGACTGATTTAATAAAACAGCAGTAATATAGTGGAACCAAAAGGAACTGACATAACTAATCTTTTAATCCTGTCTTCTTCTTCTTCTCTCCATTTGTGTATAGAATAAAGGGGGTCGACAATAAGCCATAAAAATGCATATGTTGCCCAGCAGGGTTTCCATTTTGGCCTGTCTTATATGCTATGGAATTGAGATTCTCATCTTTCAATCTGAAAGTGGCCGAACCGTTCTATTGATTTCATACAAGCTGTAGTTTTTCTAGCACAGCTCACTGCTGGTATATGAACAAAAGGAAAATAAACTGAATCCAAAATAATGAAACAGGTGGAAAGAAAGAATGCTGAACCACCTCAAATACCAAACCCACAAATGCAAACCCCTCTGTATTAGCACCTATATAAGAAATAGGCAAAGTTTCATGGATAAATCTGGAATATTTCTAAAGTCAGAGAAAAATCTTTCAAGATTTGCTACTAGTAAAAATTTAGATCAGTTAAGTCTTAATATTGTGCACGATATTGTATAAATACTATATAGAAATAGTCTTGCCTACTTGATTAAAAATAAGTACAATCTTAACAAAATACAGGCACCTGCTTCTCTTTCTGATTTTATCCCAAAATTATTACTTTTATTAGCATCATTACATCATCACTGTGCTAACTGAAGCTTATTTTTCATTAACTACCAAGTTTATCCTCTTTTTTTTCCAAAAGAGATTGCACCATGGAATACTTCTGCTCAGTTGATTATCATTTGCTGTTGCTTGAATCTTAGAAACATTAATTCCTGTGAGCCAGTACAACACAAAAGCAAACTAGTTGTAACTTGCTTATCTTCAGCTCTGCAAACAGCTTGGCAGGGGCTTCACATAACTAATCTATAATTAGTCAACCTTATCCAGAAATATTTCCTACTATCTTTCAAAAAGTACTAATTCAATTTATCAGTGGCAGTTTGTTATTTTGATAGGGTTGTAGAAGACGTAAGCATCTTTCAAACGGAAAACAATTACTCACTTTTCCTCCACTTAAATTCTTGAGTTTCTTGCATCAATACTTGCAGACTGAGCTCTGCTAGTCTGGTAGGGATTCTGCTCTAAACATGCAGATCCATTTCCCAAGAAAGTTTTTTTCTCTTGGAATCCTCATTTTTTCCCCTCTCTTTTTTCTACAATAATTGTCATAGAAATAGCAGTAAGCTTGTATGACAATTTGATGCCTATGAAATACTCACAAAACAACAATCAGTTTTCTGCAGTAAAATGGGAACCTGTTTTTCATCCAAAAATGTATTTGCTATTATAATCTTGCTATTATAATCTCTAGGTTCTGCTGTTGTTGTCAACAAAGAGGAAATAGTTTCAGTAGAGATAAATGCGATTTCAGTCTGCTAGAAGAGGAGCTAGTTCTGGTCTGAAAATAAGACTACATGTGCATAAAAATTATATTCCTTTAAAAAAAAAAAAAAAAAGCAAACAAACAAACCTGTCCTTTCACAGAGACTGCAAGGAACTCAGGAACTCTAACTACTTTAATTCCAAGAACTCATTTTAGCCTCCAGAAGCATGCTCACAGGAGTCGTTCTTTTTACATATTCAGCAAACAGCACTGCTACTAATTTTTCTCCTTTCAATAGTCCAAATATAATGAGTTTACACAACTGCTTCTATAGGCACCAGATGGTGGGACTTCGATGATCTTTGTAGATCTCAAGTTTTTCTATGATTCTAGGTACAGGTGAAAGCAAAGGTACATGATGACGACATATTAAACCTCTGCAGATGTCAGGAAGATCCCCAATATCAACAGAAAGGCATTTTTAACACTTTTTTTCATATCATCAGATGAGGTAAAACAGGATGCATCAGTTTCTACTAGTGGAAGGTTTTGTCCACAGGAGGACATGGATATTTAGTTCACAAGCAAGAAAAATCTATTCATACAGAGGTTTCTAGATACTTCTAGGAGTTACAGATATGAGCAATTGCCAGTATTTTATAAAGACACTTATCAGAATTTACCATTGTATTAGACCAGAACTTCTTTTTTATATCGTAGAAATATAATAAATAATAAAGGTAATTAATTTAATGCTTATAATGTCCTGTATTGATTTTCACAAGTACTCTGTCTTTTCCAAATCCACAGATATAACCAGAAGCATGACACTGAGAAAAAAATAAATGGAAAATATCACAATTGGTTCAGATCTTCAGCTAATACAGGACAGCACAGCTCCATTCATTTAAAAGACTACCATAAAGATAAAACAATTCATATCAGCTACAGATGTATGTAACTCTGTATAGAGTCATATAGCTCATGGGATGTTTTATTGCTCTGCCAACATCTGTTTAATTTTCATTTCAACTTCCCTTAGTAAATTGTTCTTCTGCTCATGAATTTATTCTCCACACAAGATCTGCCAAAGTCACCAATCATTTGGGTCATTCGATCATCAGACACTTTAAAAAACACTTAATTCAGTGAGAGTTAGATACGTAATCACTATTGACATTTATAAGAATCCCATCCTAATGCTACAGAGCATTTTTGAGCAGCTCTAGAAGATTTAGCTCTGTCTGATTAAATTGGTGTTTGCAGTAATGTCTTCAATAAAGGACTATACTTGTACCACAGTTTAAAGAAAGTGTATATTCTAAACTCCCAGAGATTACTCAGAAACCATGCACTAGACAATTCAAGCTTTAAACCCATGCATACTTATTAGTAATCAAGCCATTCTCATTTTGATCTATGATAGTTACTTGGCAGGAGAAAACAGCTTACAGCTACTCAGAAGTAGAACTTAAG
This sequence comes from Platysteira castanea, assembly GCA_013397175.1. Taxonomy (NCBI): domain Eukaryota; kingdom Metazoa; phylum Chordata; class Aves; order Passeriformes; genus Platysteira; species Platysteira castanea. The sequence goes on along the minus strand of VYXC01004205.1, from coordinate 3,156 downwards.
TTCAAAACCAGAAGTCCAGGGAAAGGCCTTTAATTATACGTACAGTGTTCTTACTTCCTCTTTCACTATCTTCAAATATATAAACAATCAGCAAAAAGAAAAAGAATTCTTTGATATAGCAGCACAGAGGAAATATATTCAGAAGAAGGAAGAGGAAGGCAAGTCACTATGAGAACAGAAGAAACAATTTCAAAAGGATTATAAAAAATAAATCCTTGGGTTTATGCTTTGAAACATGTTACAGTTTTGTAAGACTCAGAAGACTATGATAACATGAGACTAAAATTATTCATAATCAAAAAGTTTTCCCCAAATAAAACATTTTTTGAATGTTAAAAAGTAACAATACATGGTTTCAAAATCTACACATGCCTTGAAAAATGTGAACTAAACTGAAATGCTTCATGATTAAAGACAGCTGCTCACTTACCAAAATTTATGAGAACACGAAAAACGTTTATTAAAACTTACTACCTAGTCCTAACATTGTATATAACACTCCCTCTTATTAAATCAAACTAATTATGTTTGTGTGCTTATACATATTTCTGTGTGTATCTATGTATATCCATATATATAAATACAGAGAGAGTGAGCATTAAAACTGACGTTAAAAAGCTGAAAGGTCTACCGTTCTTAAAGGGAGAACAGTCAAACGCAGGTTTGTGCGTACAACCATAATTCAAACAGCTCTGGAAAACATTCACAATTCTTCTGTGCTTTTGTACCGCTCCAATCTGTGTCCCAGTCTATTACTCTTGCACTGTGCTGCCTCCTGCCCCTGCCCGCCCGGGCCAAGCAGATGTGTTATTTGGGCAGGAGAACAGCCTCCCTCCTCCCTGGGCGGTGCCCGGCCACAGCCCAGCCCCAGCGGGCAGAGCTGCCGCTGCCGAGGAGGTGCCGACCCCGGCAATAACGCCCGGGGCCCTCTGCCCGGCTCTGCAGAGCCTGCGGGTGTCACCGAGGGCACCTGCGCTTGCCAGGGAGCTCGGTGACCGTCCACAGCTGTAACAAATAGCACGCCACTGACACAAAACACCAACACTCTTCTCCCCACTGAATTTGCATCCTGGAGTAAATCCATTTTTCAATGTCAGGATCACAATTTTTTCATTATGTGCAGAGATACATCTCTCTCTACCCTTATTCCCAAAATAGCACATCCACTTCCACTGAAATTTAAGGGTAACAGTCAACTAAAATAAAGTGTCTTGAAGAAGATTTTTTGGACCAAGCCATCCAATTTTAGGGAAGCTGTCAGCAAGAAGTAGTGCTGCTAGAACAGCCTAAAGAACCCACACATTTGCAAAAGACTATTGCAAATGTTACCTCTTGTCACCTGTAGTGTTAAAATGCTAATTGGGCTGAAGACTCTGGAGGGGGAGTTCTACCACGAATTTCACCCAAACTGCACAAGTACTTTATTAAATACAACAACACACTCCTGTCTTTAAAATATGTTGGACATTGTCCTCTATGAATCCAATGTAAGGTGGCCCCAGTCCAAGGGGTCAGCAGCCAGCTGGCAAACAGAACCCACAGGTTCACCACATAGTGCCATGTCCCAGGCACGTGGCTGGGGACCAGCAAAACTAGCACCATTCCTGACACTTCTTCTCCTCCCTCCTTCTGCTTGAAGGCACTTAAAGACTGCAGCTTCGGTTCTGTAGTAAAAAATGAAATAGAAATTAATACAAATATAACAATATTTTTGCTACCTACACAGCCTCTTGGAAGTATGTTTCACAGAACTCTCCTGAAAAAAATAAAAATACACCTTCAAAAATCACCCATGATGGACTTGCCAACCCTTAACCTTATTTCAGGAGGATGATACCATTCACACCTTTTCAATTCTTTTTACTAGTGGTTAGCTGCCTGGGATAGAAAATTCCACATCTGCCAATTAAATAATAACTGCTTTTAAGTGTTGCTATTTAAAGCTGATAAACTTTGTAAAAACACATATGTTTCACAGGCTGCCAGGACTGGAATTTTAGTTTCCACAATGCTACTCCAATCCTTATTTTATTGTGTATATCTTTTTTTTTTTTTTCCTGTGTAGTGTCATTAATCTGCTCCCTGGCTGTGCAGAATAATATCCCACAAGAGCAGGCTGCTTTTTGAATATTTTATTACCTCTCATTGTATTTCCAAAGTAATATATATTTACAAATTCAACCTCCTACAGGCAGAACTATATTGTTTTCCCTCTATGTTTGAAAACCAAGGCGTAGATATTGAATATAAATAGAAAAATCTATCTACACTCATTTGCGTTGAAAGAAAGAACCAATCATACATCAAGCTGTGCAAGAAAAGAGGGGAAAAAAAGATTTGCATAGTGCAGGAGAAGACAGAGGAGCAGGAAGGTACACAAAGGGGTTATGTTCCTATGGAATATATCTTTCAGTTCTGCTGAAGGACAACTCTTTCCAGGATGTCTCTCTCATATCAGAACAGATTGTATCCAATGGGAAGTACACTGGAAGGGCTTGGCTGAGTATTTATACTTCACAGTCCTGACTCGTTTCATCCAAGAATTTCCTGAGGTTCTCTTTTTTGACACAGAGAAAACCTTACTTTTAGCTGCAGAATTTTAGCAGGAAGAAGAGTGAAAATACCCTCCCCTGCTCCCCTCTTCACCTCAGTCCTGCTAGCCAACATGGGCCCTAATACACTGAACTCCCAATGGTTTCTCCACTGCAAGGAACTCCCGTGAGATAAAGATGGATCTTTTTTAGTTTCTGAACAAGGAAAAGCTGAGCTTGAGCTTGACTGTTTATAGGAGAGCATTCCCTAACATGCACTTGGCCGTCACCACTTGATTTAGAAAGAGTAGAAAATCCTCTTACAAAGGGGAAGAGAAGCATTCTCATAGGCAAGGCATGGTGTTCTGGAAGGGCTTTCACCCTTCTGTCACATATGGCCTGCATGTCTTTGGCACTGAGGTTTCACTGTTTCTTCCCTCCGTCCAAGAAGTACAACTCCCCACACCTCATACATCTGTAATGATAAAAATGTAAAAGTGAGGGACTGGGAGCTCTCTGGGAAGATAAGGAGACAGTAGATTCACCAGAGCCTAAGTCAGTGCACATTTAGCTAAATTATGTAGAAGCTGAAAAAGGTGGACAGAAAGTTTAAAAAAAACTTAAA